>WHYT01016322.1:186780-336333 GCA_009806455.1 Tetrax tetrax
CAGCTGCAAACACCAAGGTCAGTGAAGGAGGGGGAGGAGTAATGTGGCTTCTGGCCAAGATTCCCCTGCAGCCTGTGGTGACGACCATGGTGGAGCAGGTTGTCCCCCTGCAGCCCATGGAGGTCCGCGGAGGAGCAGAGATCCACTTGGAGCTTGGAGCCCGTGAAAGACCCCGTACCGGGGGAGGTGGATGCCTGAATGTGGCTGTGGCCTGTGGAGGGCCCGCTGGGGCAGCTGTTCTGGAGAGACTGCACTCCGTGGAAGAGAATAACCTACGCCGGAGCAGTTTAATGAAGGACTGTGGCGTACGGGTGGGACCCCACACTGGAGCAGGGGAGGGATGTGAGGAGTTCTTCCCCCAACTGTGAAGCAGCGGCGTAAAGCAACGCATAATGGAGTGACTGCGACCCCCATTCCCTCTTCCCCCCTGTGCCGCTCGGGGGGGGAAGGTAGATAATGTTAAGCTCGGGAAGTGGGAGGGGTGGAGGAGGTTTTCTTGTTTCTCTGTCTCATTATCCTGGTAGTTGTAGTAATAAATGAATAGTTTTCCCCAAGTCGAGTCTGGTTTTGCCCGTGACGGTAAGGATTTCTCCCTGTCCTTATCTCAAACCTCGAGTCGTTTTTCTTAAATTATCTCTCTTTTCTTAAATTATCTCTCCCTGTTCTCTCGGAGGGTGGGGGGAGTGAGAGAGAGACTGCGTAGTCTGGTCCGGATCGGGGCTAAACTACAATAGTAGTTCATAAAGGATCACATTCTCCCTTTCTGACTTCAGTGCAAGCTTGGTGTGGGTTCACTTGGAAGCTGAAGATAAAAAACAGAGATAGAAAGTAGAATGATAAGTGTGCTCAGCTGTTTTGTCTGAGGAAAAGCAAGTTGTTTACAACATTTTCTTGCTTTAATGATCTCTGTGTTCCACTTCTTATTCCGGGAAGCTCTGCTTATCTGCTGGTACCCATGACTAGAGAGCATTATCCTGGACACATGGATGACAAAGAATTGTTTATTTACCACCTCAGCACCTGCAGTGTTGTAGTGCAGCCTTTAAGGATGATAATGGTAGAGGATGGACACTAATTAGAAGACTTAGACAACTGAGAGGTACCTGCCTTGAATTATAATTTTGTTCTGTGCTCTGCACAAGATCTGTAAGATCTGTAAGAAAACCTCACTGAGAGCTAGGATGGATTTTCAAAGACTGCAAAAAATCTGTTGGCTGTCCTTGAAGTGCCTCACTGAATGGCCACTGCCAGGGATGAGTCGTAGACATGTTTCTCAACTGCATCTGCCTGAAGAAGAGGAAAAAGTTTTGATGTGTTGCTGGGGAATTCTAAACTGTGTGGTGTTAGTTCTGCATGCATTGTAAATCTTTGTGAATTTAAGATACAGCTAAGTCTAAAGACCTGAACAGGATAATTTTTCATATGTGGAGTTCTGCAGAGCCTGCTTTGTAAATAGTTTTAGCCACGGTGTGGAGATTGATGGGCAAAATGAAAACCAAATACCAAAAGTACAGACAGTGAAAACAATTATCTCACCATGAGATCTAAAAAGGGAACACTTTAGTGGCTAGCAACTCAGTGACAAAATTTGTCAAATGATTACTTTTCCTCTTTGGAGCTTTTCTGGAGCTGCAAGGCTGTGTGTGGGGTATGAGGGCTAGAAACCACGCATCAGTTTTAGTGGGATGTTCATGACAGCAATGATTGTCACATGAGGGGAGACAGTGAGGAGGCAACAGCCTGATGGAGAATTACCTTGTCATTCTCCTAAGATGGCAGCATCTGAGATAGGGGAGCTAGAAGAAATGCCACTTGTATATCACAAGGTGCATTCTGGTTTTAAGGACTAATGCAGTGATGTTTGCCATTTTCCTTTACAGTGCTGCCTGACAGCCAGACTGCTCTCAGGAGCAGTATGTTGGCTTGCAGCAGAGAAAGGATTGTTGAATCTGGGTCACTTTTGGTAGTTTCACCAGTTCATTGACAAGATCCTGTGTTTTCTGTGTGTCCCCTTGAAAGGAGTCATTGCCCCCGCCCTCCTTTTTCTTTGTAGAGGTACAGCAGCCTGTGATGAAACATAAATTTAGACTATTGTCCTGTGCCAAAAATCTGTTCAATGTTTTCATAATGCAGCTAGAGTGATTTTAGGCATGTGTTTTTTCTCTTTAACCTACTTGCAAGTCATGTTTATGCCTTAAACAGCACATTGTTCACTGTACTGCTTGGCCGTCTCTGTGGTACCTCTTTTCAAATGTGTTGTTGGTTTGTGTCTAAAGACGGGAAACGTTTTAGTCTTGGCCCTTCACAGAGGCACATTCAGGATAGATACCCGCTTAGTAAACAAAATACAAGGCTAGATGTAAGGAAAGAGTTGTTGGCTTGGCTTCTTGCTCCTTGGGCACAGGAGCACAAAGCGAGACAACCAGCATCAAACTGGAGCGTAATGTCTGTGTGGCTTTTCAAATAACAAGTGACGGTGCAGGAGATTTCAAAGGCAAAGTGCAAAGCAATACAGGAAGTCTAATTGTCAGCCCAGGAAATTACCGTGGAGGAAAATCACATATACACAAAATAGGTGTTTCGTGACATACCTCATATACCTGCTTTTGCTAGAAGTAATGCTTAAGACATTTTGATAATAGGGCTGATGTTATTTGGATGCAGTGATTTTTACATAGACACAGCTAGTGCTGGTTGCCCATGTAGACAGACTTTTAGCACTGGCAATTCTCTTACGAGACTGTTTTGGGGATGATTATATACATCTCTTACCATATAGGAAAAATGGTATTTTTTTAATAACATATGCGTGAGAGATTTTCTAACCCAGGTATCTGAAATGCAGGTCTCGCTTTCATGGAAGTTGCAGGATTAGAGGTTCACATGTTCCTGTACAACAAAAAGCCCTTCATTGCTATGTGTGTCTCATCTCAGTATGAAATGTTGACCTCGAGCCTTGCTTGTGTTTCTTCTTGTATATTCTGGCAGCAGAGTAGCTGTTGTTGCTGCTGCACGAGTAACAAAGGCTTCCTATTACCATCTGTCATGTCATACTTATAATTTTCAAGATCCAGCCACAGCCCTCCTGGTGCGATTCACTTCGAATCATGATTGACATTAATAGCTATTTTTAAAAGTCAAAAACCAGGCTTTATTTCTGACAAGGGGAACATGTTTGATTGATACTGAACTCATTACAATAATTTACTCGAGTCCATGAGTCCTGCTGCAGTGAAATTTATGACAGCTTTGTTTCAGCATGCACACTGACTGTGTTCTGGCTGCAGCAGGCTTGCTCTGGTGCTTTGAATTCGATGCCATCTTTTGGGGATCAAAGAAGGAAGGAGAAGGGAAGAGGCACCTGTAGAGAAAGTAAACACCCTTTTTAGACAGTTGTCCTTTTACAGAGTGGTGGAACATGAATGAAATGTAACTTTTATGCATTGACTTTAGCCAATTTGTTGGTTGTATAGATGGATATACCTTCCTTCTTCAAGCTGTGGCATGCTGGCAGTGGAATGCATGGAGAGTTGAGTTGTTTTCTGCCAGTTGAAAATATCAAAAAATGCTCTGCAATGGTACTAAATCCCCAGCCATTGCAATAGGCTTATTACATGCTTGAGAAAAGCAGACTCTTCACTTAGCCTTACTTTTGTCATTCATGCCTGGTTGCTTTTTATTTAATATACAATAAGTAGTTATGAGAGATACAGCCAAAAAGTTTTGATTCAACTTTGAAGCCAAGCTAGAAATAAAATACTTTTGCCGAAAAGAAAAAAAAAGGCAAGCAGACTTGTATGAACTAGGTTGGCAGAAGTAAATTTTGTATTGATTACAAGCAAAAGAAGGGACAGCTGTGAATTAAGTCCAAAGGACACCAGCTGTGGCCTGGAAAATCAATATATTAGAATAAATTGTTTAAAACACTAGCTGTAGTTGAAAAGCATGCTCTATTCTACTGAGAAAAAATTTAGAAGTAGGTATTTCAGTTCAGAACTTTGCTTTTCTGTTCAGTAGTTTTCCTCCTTCTGTACATTTTTAGTAATTCATTAATAAACTAAACAAAATTTTGAAGGTGGTTTGGTTTTTTTTGTGGCAAAAGTCTAGACTTTGCAGTATTCAAAATACAGGACAACTTTCAGGTTAAATTATTACAAAGTAGCATCTAAGTTAGCCACCAAAATTGGCCCTACTAATTCTCTACAATGTTAAGGAGATTTTTTATGATTATGAATCTGTTTCTAGTCCTTATAATAAAGTTTTTAAAGGGTTCCCTTCCAGCACTCTGCCTCATTTATACAAGGTTGTGAGTTTGAAGGGCTGGACTGACACCAAAGTAAAACAGAGCTCTCATCTCCACTATGTAAGATATGCAATAAATAGTAATAAATGATGAAGACTGGATGAGCTCAGAAATTCTGTCTAAACAATGGGATAAAAATAAAGTTGTGCAGAGTCAGAGGCAATTTTGACTTTAAGCAAAGTGTCATAATTTTTAATGAAACACCTTACAAAGATGTAAGTTTATGGAATAGTTTGTGAAAACATCAAGCTGTGAAAGGCATGAGTTCTTAAAGGACTACATAGCAACATGATACATGAGTAGAATCGACAGTATTTGATTGTACCCAATGCAACTTCTGAAATAAAGCAAAACTTTGAAGAGGCATTTGTCATTACAGCTCTTTATCAAAAAAAATGGGACAGAATGTACTACTCCTGCAGTCTCTGGGAGCACCACTAGTATCTAGCTGACAAACACTACAGATTTTCTGGCAAAATTATGCTCATGACTGCAAGAAAACAAACTCACACCTGAATAAGTACGTGGTGCCTACAAGTAGATAGCACAGCCCTCAGGATTCACAGCCAAGCTATTGTTTTTGTTTTTTTGCAACCAATGCATGAACGCTTTTCTAAGTATTTGTTGGACATGCTTGTGAAAACTTGATCTTTCAGTTGGTAGCCTCATGGACTGAGATTCTATTTTCATTTTCGTTAAAACTAGACTTCATTTTGTATGAGTGACACTGAAGGAAGAATGTAACCTATATTCAGGCCTGTCAAATTTTGTCCTTTTTTCTTCTTCTGGACTGTGTTGTGTTTTGTTTTTTTTTTTTAAAAAAAAGAAGATTAAAATTAGAGTGTTTCTTCACAGGAATTCTAAATTTATTCTGAAGCAACCATTCTTTTTTTGAGCTGACTTAGCAAAGTGCCCAGACAGTTCTGTAGCATGTTGTTGTGGGGTCTGCAAATGGAGAAAGATTGAAAATCATTAGACTATGAAATTATGTATGTATGTATATTTATAATAAGGAGCTAACCTAACCTTAGGTAAAAGCTCTCAAGGTGGGTTATTTTAACAATTGGCTTCATGTATATACTGGAAAATAAAATGCTTTTCTTTTGGCTTCTTCAGATTAATAATATTTAAGCATCAGATACTGACTTGTGGGACAAAAAAACCCAGATCACTCATGAGGGCTGTCCTACGGGACTGATCTGTTTTGAACTATTTTAGCAAACAGACAGAATACTTTTATGGTCAGCCATCAGCTAACAAGACTTTTAAATCAATTATTTAGATACCAAACACTATAGTCCTTGGCACAACTGTTGCCTTCTAGCAATGTCTTTCTAAGTAGATGGTACTCCAGGGAGAAATCAAAGTGTCCGTCTGCTGTTAGCATGATTTATACTGTAGCTGTTGTGCATAACTTCAACAATAATATTTGCATACTCAATTCTAACTATTTACAAGTGAAGCTTTTTAGTAATTTTTAGTTACTTTTACTTACACAGGTGTGTAACATGGTTAACATAGCCCCATCCATTAAAACTTGGTCTGGTTGCTGCGCTATGGATGCTTTCTCAAACAGACTCTGTGCAATTGAAGGGAGTTTCATGCATAAATTTATGTTTGGATGTTAAATGCTTACTTTTGTCTAGAGATTGAGGTGATCACATGTATAAATATTTGTAGACTGTTTCCTTAAATGAATGTTTGGTTTTAACTGTAAGGCTAGACTTACTACTGATAGGCTATATTTTTTTTTTTAGGAGATGCCAGTATGCTGAACAATCTATTGTTTTACCTTGGTTTCAATGCATTTAAGATACCTGTTGTCATTTTTTAGCACATGCATATTAATATGCTAGAGTGTTTTTCTAAATTGCCTTATTTCATATTAATGTTTCAGTCTGAATGAAGAGTACTTGTGAGCTCTGAGTTTTCCCAATGTCCTTTTAGAGAAACAAGTTACTATAATGCTGAGGGAGGCTAGTCCTGTGGACTCTGTACCTTGCATATATGAAGATCTCAGAGTACCAGAAGGATGTTTGCAAGTTATCCTGTGTCTTCATTCAGCTATCTTCTGCTAGAGAAAGACATTGTGATGAGATAGGGGACTTTACAACTGCTACAGATCTCTCTGTTAATCATTCATGTGGTTATGTCTTGTTTCACTCACTGAAGATCTTTTCCTTAGCCTTGGTCAGCATGTTGTCTGCAACATTTTTTCCTTTTGCATACATTCTTCTACTGTCACAAGGTAGTATCCTTCTGAGGATGTTAGATGGCAGAGGATTCCAAGCAGATCCTTGTAAAATAAAATCTTCCACTTCAAATTGTCACTAAAGATGCTGCACTGGGAGACGAGTGCTCTAGAAATAGCTGTTCCAGGAGAAGTGCTTTCTACATTTTAATCACCGAGCAAGTACAAAGTCATAGAATCATATAAATTGTGGTTAGAAGGAGTATCTGGAGGTCAAATAGTCTAGCCTCCAGCTCAAAGGGGGCTACTGCCAACAGTAGACCAGGTTAACTGCAGCTTTGCCTTCCTTGAGTGTTGCAAACCTCCAAAGGTGGAGATTCTGCAGCATCTCTGAGCAAAATAGCACTCCAGCATGGTCATTTTGTCCTTGGGCAGGAGGTTCAGTTGGTAGTCAGTTGGCATTTCATAAGCACCCAGTTCTAGGCAGAAGGAGGTATTCATCTCTTTAGATTGTAAGACCTACATTGTAATCAAAACACTTTCCGTAAGTAGGCATGCTGAAGGAAACGTAAAGGGGAAATTCCATGCTTTAATCATTTAAATGATGGTTTCCTTTAATCATTTAAATCTCAACAGAGAAGTTTGAAAATCAGTTATACAAACATGACTGCAAGCCAGCACAGCTCTTCTGGAAACAGCAGAATTTCTTCTTCTGGTTTTGCTGGTCCTGTAATGAGGAATTTGAAGCAGCAATCTGAACAAACTGCAGCTTAGGCAATGTTTTATCAGCAAAACAGCTATGGATTTGTGATTAACAGTGTATCGACCATATATTTTAGCACAATTGGCAGTTTTATCCTTTAATCTGCTTGCAAACTCTTTTTACTGGGTTGTAAGATAGGCTTTCTCAAAATATGTAAACTGCAGAGGGGGTCATGTGTAATGTTATACTGAGGTGAGCATCTCTTGTGGTTAATATGATGACATTTCTTCATATTAGGACTAAGGCAACAGTTTGATAAATAATGTAGTTATTGATTTAAATAAAAAGAAAGAGCAAGAACAGAGTCAAGAGTAGGTCAAGCTGGACTGTACTATCATAGTAGTTGGTTTGAAAAGATATTAAAAAGTTGGGATGGACCCAACAAAATCTATATTGGGGCAAGGAAACATACTCAATGGTACTGCTTTCAGAAGTAACTCCTGATTTCTACTAGAAATAAGACCAAGTACATAGAAATAACAGTGACAGAGATCCTTTAAGATACACTGGGGTCTTTTACCATGTGTAGAAACTCATCAAGACTCTTTCAAACTAATTTCCACTGGAAATTTTGTGTGCCTGTTGCAAGAAAATTTTCCCATGTCTTTTAATTTCAAGAACGAGCAATTGTTTTAAGTTGCAACTCTTGTGATTACGGTATATGCCTGAGAATTTACAATATTTATTACAGCAGTGCAGCAAGACTTCCTATCTAGTTGTCAGGAATTTGCCCGCCTGATAGATGTGTGCCTGAGGGCAGGTCTTGCTCCGTGCACCACTTCCCCGGTGAGCCTTGCGGTATAGATCTGCTTATCCAGAGATGGACTTCTCCTTACTGCAGTTGAGTTTGGAAGTTGCCATGAGCATTAAGCAGTTTGAAATGTGTTCTCACGTTTTAACAGCAGCAAGTTCTTGCCCTTCCAGGGCTGGCTGATTATAAAGTTACTGTGCAGAAATGGATAGAGAACAAATGAAGTGCTGCTGAAAAGCTATATTGTGACAAGCAATATAGAGGAATAAAACATTTCCAGGGCCTTCATTTCTGCTGCGTTATGTGAAATGGATGAGAAGCAGTTTCTTTGTTCAGTCCAGATTTTTCTTGTGAGGCAGCTAGTTCACCAAGGTTGGCTTATAATGAAAACGGGAGGGAAATACCGCTTCATCTTCATTGCTAGCCAAAAGCAGGAGTGAGTGAAGAGTAGTTCATTCACAACTGAGAAACATGAAATGACACAGAAAACAAGCTTTCTGTTTTATGAGAAAACCTAGGTAGAGGACTTTTTGTTCTCATTACAAAGAGGCATCGTACTTGATTCTATGTACAGTCATAGATATTTCAGGTCTGAAAGCTGTGTTAGTATCATTAGCAGAGGCCCTCCCTTGCTATCCAAGCCAACTCTGTAGTGCTTGCATCTCTTTATTAATTGAAAAGTAATGACTGAAAGTCTGTGTATCTTTCCATCTCTCATCCCTCTAATGGGTTAAACATCTTCTGTCTTTGTAAGAAATGAATTAGTACAAATGCCTGAAACTCCTTGAAACATCATGGTTTTTTCAGTTAAAGAGGTTTTTTGATGACAACACTTAAGGTGTATTATGTAGTTAAGAATCCTAACCTTCTCCTAAGGTAGGTAAATAATATTCTCTCCATTTACAGATAGTTAAACTGCAGCAAAGAGATAAAGTAGCTTGTCAAAAGCAACACAGCATCATTGCCAGTGAGGAGGCTGGGATCACAAGTTCCTAATGCCCACTGCAGCGTATTTTGAATGCCTGGTCTGCTGTGTCCTGACATAATAATAGGCACATGTAATTTGCATGTAGCCACACAAGTGACCAAGAATGCTGTATTCTGTATTTCTTGACTGTTTCCTCATGCCAGTCATAGGCTGTTCATTTAAACAGCACCATTTGCTAATATTTTTATTAGCTCATTGTGTATTTTTTCAAGTTCTCCAAGTTGTGTGTGCCACTGATACACTGAGAATGTCATAAATTGCTAACAAAAGGGCAGGAATCAACTTCAAGAAATCCCTTCTTGAGACCTTTTCTTCATTGGGTACAGATCTCTCCACACTGTGTACCAAAGACTAGTTGATTGCTTGGTACAGTAAATCAAACCTGTGATGGAATGGGTAATGAAATTCTTCAAAGAGTTGAAATAGTAATTCGCTTTCCCTGGTAGGGCTCCTCTTAAGTATGTTTGCTTGCCTCTTTTCAGATTGTCTCTATTGATCATTGTTCAATGCTTTATTTCTTTTTCTCTTTTACTATTTAAATGTTACTTTGTTTTCTGTGAACAGGGCAAAATAGTTTGTGCATAAAGAGCAGTGTGGAGTATTACCTCTCTGTGTTCAGAAAAATATGGAGACAAATCTAAACAATTAAGTGTACAAAGTTTAAAAAGGAGAAATACTGTGCATGTATATAAGCACATAAATACATGTGCAGATATAAGAAAAGTCACATACCTGTGCACACTTTTCCTCAGTCACTCCAGCTGCTCTAGATGCATCTTGTTAACCATTGTATTTATGAACATATTGACTCATGTACATCAACACTTATTTTTTTTCTTGTATCAGAGGGGAAAAAAATTGGTGTGAGATGAGGTTGACATTGTATAATAGGTCCAGAAAGAAAAGGGTTCTTGTTCTGTGTGCTGAATGCTGGAAGAACAAAAGGTCCTCCTAGTTTGTAGTTTTCCTGAACTCTCTGAGTTGGAGCTGCGAGGATTAAGTCCCTACAGCACTCTGACAAGAAAAAGGGGGAGATAGACATCCCAGACACTGGCAAACACATCAGAAGATCTTCATCCAGCACTGTTAAAACTGCTTGGACTTTGATAACATCCAGCTGTTTGTGCCAGCTGTAAGGAGAGGTTTTGTTCTTGCATGGGCTCGTTAGTACCCACTAGCGGCCAGCTACGACTGTGCATGCCACGTGTGCACATGGCAAGGGTTTGGTTTTGTCCATGCTCTTTTATTGACTTTGAAGACACTTGTGGCCAATACTGCTAAATCATGGCAAAAAGATTGCTGATTGCAGCGATGTTGCATCTCTGGGGTGGCACTGGCACAGTGCGACCTCTTAGCCCAAGGAGGAAGTTGGCCATTGAATTATAGGGCAGATAATTATCTTCAATCTTTAGTGCAGATATTTAAAGACTGCAATAATTACATGTCAGTCTTCTGATGCCAGAACTGGTCAGAGGTAGATAGCAGCCCGCTTCCTGATGTGTAGAAACTTCATGTGCCTTATTCCAAAATAATATATCTATTGCTAGGAAAGTATTCTTCAGAGAGGCAGGTGAGAGGAAGCTTATAGGCATTGTTGCAATGTTGTGTAATATAAGAGGTAAACAGGAGACCCAAAGAGTCAAGGAAGAAAATTATAACCCACCACTCAAACAGAAGACTAACTAACTAGCAGACTTGCTAAAAATAATCAGGAATATACCAGAGGATCTGGGAGTGAAAGCTAAGTATCAAAAGCATCCCTTTCTACCAGGGATGGGGATGGACCTTATTGCATTTCATAGATTTATAGCTGAAAATGGCACACTGCCTTTGGATTTCTTGTCTCCCTGGTGATTGCTGTTGGCTGTGTGGTGCTTCAGCGTTGCATTTTTCTCACTTGGCTCTATGACAGCTTCATATGAGGAGCTCAGTCTTAAAAACTACAGTTGCTGTGCTTCCTTTTTTGCACAGAATATTTTAAAGACAAAAAAACCTTGCCCCCAAAATTTTAGTAAGTTCTGTGGGACAGCAGCTCAAAGTCAGTTCATATTTAGGACAAGATGATTGAAAGTAGTATATTGCCCACAAGGACAGGTGCCTTAAACCCTTGATATAAGGCATTATGTCTGGACAGTAGGACAATTAGAGACATGTTCTTTGATGTAACTGCTTCTTGCATTAAAGATTGGGCATGGAGCATTGCTGTTGGTCCAGATGACTCATGACTAACTGTGGTTGAGCTCTGCTAGCTAGCCAAGCCATGCATGGCGTAGCAGAGGCAAAGGATTTTCTCTCTCACCTATTCAGGACTGCATGCTTTTTCACAGACCCAAGGACAGAATAAATCTTACAGGGATATAAGAGAAATTCTTATACCTTTCTCATCTCTGATTACGTGGTCAAAGTCACAACTTAATCATCTTAGATGTGTAATGTGAGAGCTATTCAACACTAAAAGTTAAAAAATCCATACTGCAATGTCACTCTTGTGACATCTGCCACCCATTGGATACTGTATTCAATGGATTGTAGAGTGAAATTCTGGTCTCACAGACAGATACTAAATCACTTTTCACTAAGCTGAGCAATCTCTGGAGTGGGAGATAGGACAGTTTAAAGCACGTCATGGTTTCATAAGAGTATCCCTTTGAAACTGCGAGAGGAAGTCTACAGGCTGGCAGAATGTCATTTCTCAGTGAAAAATTAACAGTTGGTCATTATCTTCCCAAAAGTACCTTAGGGTTTTTTCAGCCTAGTACCTGATTTTTGCGCCTCCTCTAAAAGGTGGCACTTCCAGCCCTTGACATCACACTCGTTTGTCTGCTCAGTCCTGACTCTGAGGTAAGACTGCCATCTATTGAATCCCCAACATTATCTCCTGCAAAATTTAGCTTTCCATCCAAATGGTGACCAACTCCAGTACTGCTTTGTTTATGAGACCTGACAAGGTTGGAGCTCTCTCTGGCATGCCTACAGGCTAAGTCACCTTGCAAGAAGCCATCAAAGATTTAGAAGGCAGTAGCGGAGCAAGAGCTTTCACCTTTTACACTGAAAGAAGCCATTACAGATGCATCTTTCTGGAGTTTGTCAGATGCATTTTTCTAGGGCTTGTCAAGTTGAGTAGGATGCAACTGTCTTGCATCAAAGTGAATTTCAGGCACTTGAGGATAACAGAGAGAAAGAGACAAGAATAACTTTCAGAAAACACCAAAATGGAACATGATTAAGAAGAAAAAACCTTCAATTCAGCTAATTGATTCCTCTCAATGGTTTCTTTCTGCTTTCATTTATATGCAGGAATAATATCTAGTGTAATAAGATTCATACTCTGCACAGTAGCAGCAGAAATTTTTAAAAGCACTGGCAGTATGTAATTTTCAAATGCCTCCTCCCTAGACACCGCTTCACCTTAATAGTTTGATAATGTGGAAATCTCATAAGCACAACAGTTGTCATTTATTCTTTTGCATTTCAAGATGTGTTTTGTGATTAAGAGCCTACTCCAAGGCCCATGGAACTTCTGTGTTGAACGCAGTGGACTTTAAATCAAACTCTCTCATTTAAAGAAGAAACACGACCACAACCCAAGCTCATTTGAACCCATGTGACTCAATGCTCTTTCCTGGATGCCAGCGCAGCAGAGCTATAGTAATTTATCTAAGCAAAGTTGAGGGGCCTTGGGCACCATTGCTGAAGCGTTCTTTGTCAGGCTCCAGGGACTTCTCTTACACAGTCAAGAAGACCCTGTGCTGGCAGATGGTGAAGCACCTGGACAGCTGTAGACATGCAACATAGTGCCTGGTAAGTTTTCAGGCATTGACTGTCCATGCACTGAGCAAGCCAAAGGTCCCTGGTTAAAAGCCTCGTTTCACTTGACATATTTTGCATATCTGTCTAGAGGACCTCATGTCTCTTGAGCTCCTTCACTGTAAGGTTTTCCTTCTTCAGCAGTTTTCGTTGGAATATTTCCTGCGCACAATCGTTTTGAATGGTATAATTTCTTTCAACCAAGAATCTTAAGTATCACACACTGCAGGATGGAGCTAAGCATTGATGCCATCTAAGCCTAAGTTGTGGATCCCCAGAATATTAAGAGCTCTCATTTTATGTTGCCTTTAATGAAAATGAATGCAGCTCTGCCAAGTGAGAAATAAAGTAAATTACAGCCCCAGTTCTCCCTCTTTGCTCTCCCATGAACTGATGTAAGTTATTTGGGATTGAGTGCTCACAAGGGTGGTGTATTTCCCTTCAGTGATAAAGCGGCAAAGCTGCTTGTGCTTGCAGATCCTTCCCATTGGATTTAGAAAGGATAATACTTTCCTATTCAGGCACCATAAATGAGATAACCCATTACCATCAGAAGGCAATGGAAAAAGGAAGGAACAAAGGTTAACTTAAATCTTATGCTAACTTGGCTTTGCCTGGGCACTGGGAATCCACTGTCCCCTGCTCATTTTCTACAGCACAAAGAGCAGAAGCCTCATCTTGTTCTGCACATAATAGTTAGTTGTGGCATTTATCCCGAAGCTGTATGAGCAATGAACTCCTAATGGAGCCTGAAATGCTCAGCCATTGTAATGGGCAATATAAAAGATGCAAATGTTCTCATCCCTGTTAAGGAGATAAATTGAATGGGTACAAAAAACAAGAACAAAAGGTTCTGGAGTGGATTGAGTAAATGATAGATTTTGCCACAAAAAATATCAGCATGTGTTGGGTCGATGTATTGCTCAAAAAGGTATATCAAAGCACATGACTGCTCATATGTGGACACATATACCTCTGTGTTCTTTCTGTTGGTATTCTTGTCACCTGCTTTTCTCACTAAGCAAAGGCAAACATGGGCTTCACCCAGCCTAATCCTGCACAGTGGTCCCATATGAGGCCTTTCAGCACAATGAAACTACACAATAACTTCTATCTGAACTGCATCTCATGGGGGTAGGACTGACAGAAAACGGCATCAAAACTGAAACATGCTTTTCTTCCTTCAAAATCTCAATTTTCTCTGTTTACCAGTCATCCTTTGGGCTTTTCATTCAGACATCAATAAACTTGTGCCCAAGTGGCAGGCACCAAGAGAATGATGATGGACCAAGAGCTCATTGTGTGCTGCAAATGGCAGCATCTTGTTCATGGCTTGACTTCCAAGTCTAAGGGAGATCTGATGTCCCTGAGTACACTGGGAAAAAACTGGGAAGTGTAGTTGGGCATTTACAAAAATAGATTTCCCCACTCTGTGTGTGAAGTATTAGCCAGGAAAACAACTAACTAGTTAATGTATGTGTTTTATTCCTCCTGGAGCAAGTATGAATATGAATCATCATTTGTTTATGCTGGACAAAGAATTTACATAACTTTAATAAGGCTTTCTATTAGTTTGTGACAAATAACGAAATGCCAACATATTCATCATTTCAAACCCATTAAAGCTGTCAGCTTTGCAAATGATT
Source organism: Tetrax tetrax (assembly GCA_009806455.1). Lineage (NCBI taxonomy): Eukaryota > Metazoa > Chordata > Aves > Otidiformes > Otididae > Tetrax > Tetrax tetrax. Next base: position 201,230 of record WHYT01016322.1, read on the forward strand.
GATAAAATGGTCTGATTCAGACTTGCACATTTTATCCCTTACCACAACCACCGCTTCATGTATGAGGCACAGCATTCTCACCAATTTCTCATCAGGGATAAGTAATTGACCAATTAAATCATAGGCCATAGTATCTTGTAGAGTGGAGTTAAATCAGTAACAGTCTAGCTCTGAACAATTTGAATCTTAATGTAGGATAAATTAAGCTCTCTCCTTCGCACTTGCCTTCATATGGAGTCCTTTGGTTTGAATAATGAAAAACCTGGATTTGTTAGGTGGGATTTTAGACCTCTTTACTTTCATGGATATGTTGCAGGACAGGGCTCCTAAAATAATGCCTTCCTTATTTATGGCTGAACGCTGACATCTTGATAGCAGTAAGATTTTTGTCAGTACAAGGACTGCAGGATTTAATTTTGGAGCTTTCACAGATTATCTTCCCCCAGTAGTTTCAGTTTCTCAGTGGTAAAAGTGGAACTAATATTAGTATTTCACTGGGGTCTAGAGGTTTTTAGCTGTACCAGAGCCCCATTGTATCAGAGACGCTGTATAAACCCATAGTGGGGAAAAGTCCCAATCCTACAGAGACTATGGTATAAACAGGCAAGATGATGCCTAGCAAAAAGGAAATTGTATCTCTCTTTTTCAGATGGGGTATCACTGTTCTCACGGGATAACAGAACAATAACACTGTTTTCTGAAATGTGGAGAAATAAAGCATTTTGCCAAATGTCAAAAGGAAAATATCTGTCGGAGTTGGGAGTTGGTTTCTTGAGTCCCAATACACTACTCTGATAAAAAGACAATCCTCCTTCTCTGTGATTTCTAAACAACATTTAAATATACCTCTGATAGGCTGTAAACGAAGTAGCACTCTTCTGGTAGATGAAAAAAAGCAATGTGCTGAGCGGGTAACATACAAAAAGTAAACAGAGATCATAAAAATCATTATCGTAAAAATAAATTAGCTTTTCTCTTTTTACTTCTTAATAATTCCTAGATATCTTAGCAACCCTGCTAAAAATGTAAGAGTTGTTTCTGTTTTGACACAGAGCACTCATACTTGGAATATCTCTTTATAGCACTCAAGTTTAGCCTGGATGCTTGGCTAAGTAGGAACAGAACAGGTGAAGTGTGTGTTTGAGTGCCTACTGACAGAAGTTATGTGTGCGACCCAGGTTTGGTGCTTGTGCTCCCAGATCACTTTTATGCATACCTGTGCTGGCAGTGGCTGTTCCCCAACTCAGAACTGAATGTTTTCAGGAAAGTCCCTCTCTGAAATATGCAATAAACTCAAATGCTGATTTTTTAATCGAGCACGTGCCCAGACATGTTTCCACAGAGAGGCAGGGACTTCAGCAGGGGACTTTAAAAGGCACAGTTAAAACCATAAATTCCTACAAGTCAGACAGTGCATTCGCAGGAGTGGTAGGGCCATGAAAAACCCTGCCTTGGGTTACATTCTCCACTGAATACGTGGAGCTGCCACCCGACTTCCAGTTGTGGAGAATTAGGTCTGATGTCTCTCAGCAGTTGCAGGGGCAGATGAGGAGGGCAGTAATGCTGCTTCTGCTCCACTGAAAAGATGTCCTGATGACAAAAGTGAAAACATCAGCTTTGATTGTGGTAGGGCTTTTCCCAGCCCAGCATGGAATAATGAGTTACTGAGCAATTCTTTTTGGTGCTCTGTGAACTTTTTGTAGGTGATTCACATGCCCATACACTGAGGAAGGAACAGACTTGGCCTTTTACAGCACATCAGAAGAGGCTGATTGCTTTTTTGGAGGGAGCGTGCCCAGACACCATCAGAGGATCAGTAGTAATCAGCTGGTGAGAGGTATTTAGAACAGAAGCACATTTGGAGATTAAGTTTTGACTGTTGTACTGATGGCCTTCAGCCTCGTTGCCTTAATGGGGCAGACTTGGCAGCACAGAGGAGCAGGAACACCTGTCTGTTGGCTTTCCCAACTCTGGCTTGGACACCATATCATTTGAAATGCTGGACATCTGCTGCTGGACGTTGCTCTTGTGAGCACTTGTATACGTTTTCAAATAGTTTCTTATGAGATAAATGCAAAAATCAGCTGGGGCGGGGTGTCAGGAATTAAAAACCAAGAGTGAACACCTTTGCCTCTGAAGTGATCAATGAGCTTGTTTAGAAAAAGCTGCAGAACAGTAAGTGAAATGGGTCTCAGCTGTGCTGCACGCTAGGCTTGTGCCGAATCTGAAAACAAGATGCGAAAAGCACCTGCATTTAATCAGTCTGTGGGGAGTTGACTGAGCTTTATCAAGACTTCTGATCAACTGCTGGTGCCTAACAACACACAGGGAGGCACTGGGAGTTGTTATGTCACCGGCAAGATATAATGGCGTTATTAATTTGATGCTCTTTAGATTGTTTAATTTCAAAATTCAGATTTAATCAAATGTCAAACTCACTGTCCAAATTCCTAAATTAAACATGAATTGCTTGGGAGATTTTCCAGAACTGCTGTTTGTTGCATCAACCCCACTGTCACTTTTATTGGTCGTAGAAGCAACCATTTTGCAACAAGCTAATTTGGCCCTTGCTACAGGAGCCAGAATAGCTGCCTTGAGACAGTCTGAGCCCATTTTCTCTAAGAACCTGCAATTTTTAATAACATCATCAAAGTCATTTTGATGGAGACTGAGCGGGAGTGGAATAGAAACCAACAAAAGGAAGGGTAATTCCCATTCTCATTATGGCATTCATTTGGTCTCCATATCTTGCTAGTTGTTTGCTTAATGACTGTCATCTCCTCCATCCTCCCTAGGGTATTCACGTTTGTCTCCGTTATAAGAAGTGAGTCATCTAGGTTAGGTGTCTTCATTGCATAAAAGCATGAGATCTAAATGTAAACACCAGGGTTTTGTTTTGCTGGTTAAAATCATGCTGTGGGATTCAACTCTGCAAATCCTGTGCTATCTAAAGTCGCTTTGTAACGTCTTTGTGAAAAAGGGAAAGACTAGATTTAGAATATGAATCTACATAGTTATTTGTTAACAGATGAAACTCTGGAGCAACTTTTTTATTTGATCTGTACTGGAGTTTTTGGCAGAGTGTTGTAGGTATCTGAGTGCTACATCACTGCAGTCTGGTTCCTTGCTAGCAGCAAGGCTTGTGTGAGCTGTGGGCCGCTGAAAAGCTTGTCCCTCTTCTGTGTGTGAATGGTTCACAACTGAAATACAGGTGCATCTGGTTTTTATCCACTTCCCTCCATTCTGGCGCTTTGTAATGGCATTGAGGATAGGCTATGGGATAGCAGCTCTTCTGGATTAGAGTACAAATGTCATGTGTCTCCCCCAGTTGCCTGAAGAGCAGAAGTATTTGGAGCAAGGGCTTTGCATGACCCCATTTTATTTGCATAAATGCATGTGTTATCAGAACAACTTTCTGTACAGCGTGGTTTCTGATCTTTTGTAAATCCAGAACAGCTGAAACAGATTTATTTCATACTTTTCTTAAGCTAATTGAAAGCATAATTTAGTCCTTAATGAAGAATATAAAAATGAAATGGTCATTAAGTCTCTTAAAATAGCAAGTGACACTGTGCTAAGTCCAGAAGGGCTTACAGAAACACACTGCTGCTCCTCCCTTCCCAGGATCACAAACAGTGCAAACCCCCTTGCTCCGTAAATAGGCTTAAGAAATACCATTAGTACTTAGAGTTTTACTGCGTTTTTGCCTAGCTATTCCTCCTTTTTTAGCTTGTTTATTAGATAGTATTCAACAGATTATCTTTCAACTTTTCCTAATAAAACCAGCTGGGTAGATTTCACTTATTCCATTCTTGGAGTTACTGGAGGAAAAGCAGTTACAATTGTGTTGTGGTTTTGTGGGATGGATTTTTAATACGCTCTTAAATTTTGCCTAGACCCGTGCACTCTTTATGCTGAGAACACCAGGGTTCATCTCCCAAATCTATCCAGAGACTGTCAGTGGTACCAAAAAACATCTGTTCTGGTCTGTGTAAAAAGAGGTGAATCTTCACTCCAACACTCCAGAGAGGTACTTGGGATGCTTCATTGTAGCAGTCATAGAATTCGGGTATGGATGGGACTCTGCCCTTGTCAGATCTATCACAGCAGGATGTGACTGAAATTTTATCAACCTGGACCAGGAAAAGTGTGTGTAAGATGTGACTTCGCTGGGGTCACCTGAGCTGTTGAGCAGTTTCAGAAGCCAGCAGACAGCTGCTGCTTACCTTCTCCTTACTCATATTGACATTTTTGACCTGTTACATTAATTTTGTTTCAGCCTTGTTTTCACCCAAAGATGACTCAGGCTGGTCGCTGGCACCTGGGGTATGTGGCATGAGAGGGAAGAGAAAGGAGGAGGGAGAAAGGAAGAGGAAAAAAAGTGTGGCCAAAACAAGATGGTATAGGAGTGTATTTGGGGGATGACATCTTGATTCTGAGAATATTTTATACCCTTGTTATTCTGTGTTTATGAGTTAAGAGCCTGCAGTTAATACTGTTTAGTCGCTAACATATAACAGCTAAGATATGTTCTCTTAATGCTGTAGAAAGCTGTGTCCCAATAAGAATGTGTTGGAAAAGCAAAGTGATGTACTGAGTCCTGAGCAAGACTTTTCTTTTTTCCTGAAGGGTAATGAAATCTGAAAACCAGAGAAAGCTGTTTGGTTTAATGTTTCTTGCTTTAATGTGATTCTGGTAAAGAGCAGTATGGGTATGCTGTGAAGTGGACGTACAGAATGGGTAATTTAATTTTGTTGCTGTTGTAATCTGCTGGGCATTTTTCCAAAACAAGAGTAGGGAGTAACTGGCATATTTCATTACAACTGCCCAGATGACTAGGAGGAGATTAAGCCTTTAATTACAAGATGGAGCATCATGAGCCAGGGTTACAGCTTGTGGCTGAAGCCACAACCAATCCTAGAAAAACCTAGAGAGTCTCAAATAGATCACCTGTATGTACCTGCTGAAGACTTTCTGTCTAGCCTACTTAAATATTCAATTTATTCAAATGATACATATGTATGCTTTAAGAGGATTAATATTTTCCATGAACGGGAATAATTCCCATTAGTCTGTTCTCCTAATCACATGGCATTGAAACAGGCTGACAGCCAGTTCTTTTCCCCTGTATTTGCATGTCAGCAACATAATTTTTAATAGGTGCTACCCTGTGTGGATAGGACCTTTAAACACTGTAGTTAAACCTCTTGTCTCCATTTGACTTTTCCCTTCAAATGTGCAAGGCTGGTTGCCATCGGCAGTTATGAGTGATTAACATTCTTGCTGATTTTGCTTGCCATCAGACTGTCAAGCTAGGAGATGACATGCAATATTCATGTAAAAGTGGCAGAGAAAAGGGTTTTTTTTTTGTATTTTTTTCCTTGTAAGATGGGTTAAAAGCTGAATGGAGTGAACATCATGAGTACCAAGACGGGTTGTCTTTTGAGAGTATTTCATTAAGCCAGCCTGTATGAATGAGTGGATTTCTGTTTTACTTAAAACATTTGGAATAATGATCTTTGATTTGAATATTTCAGTTTTTAGGAAGCTCCTTCAACTCTATTTGTCTCTAATGGGAGTTGAGAGAGCTCAGCTTATTACAGGAAGAGAGCCCTAAAATTATTCTTTTGTGCACAAGACATACACGATTAAAATTGAGATCTGTCTGTAGATGGTGTTTTATTGAGTAAAACATGCTGGAATAGTAGCCAGAGCAGAGTGATAAAATTCATTCTACTAGTTCATATGCATATGTTGAAGATTGGCATGGAGAGCTGTATTTTGCCAGTGTCAGATGGTCTGCCAGTGAAATGAATGAAATAAGCATTCACTGGCATAATGCTTGGATATTGCAGACAGTTCCTGGCTGTGAAGAACAGCCATTCTGTCTCAGCTATGTAAAGCTATAAGATGTGGGTAATTTTGTTATTCAGATACCTTAAGACCTGGATTGTGGTTATTGATGCTGAATGATCAATTAGCTCATATCTCCATCGAAGAAGTCTCAAGGCAGCTTGCCACCTTGGTAGAGCAGTGCTTCGGGGCTGTCCTGGGTTAGAATTAGCATAGCCAAACGATCTGGGTGTAAAGCAGTCACTTGGCCCCAGAAAACCCTTCTGGTAGCAGGACATTGTTGGGAAATTTCTTTCTCTCCATATTTGGGAACCCTAGAGGATGGATGACAAAACAAGGGCTGTGAAACTAAAAATGCATATGAAATCCTACTTTAATTGGGTTATTTGAAAAAAAAAAAATGTTCTGTGAGTGCTTGGTTTTAGACGTTTCTACTCAGAAATCCTGTAGATGACACAAAATTTTATGGAGCAGCCTTTTCCATGGGAAAAGTGCAATACAATACGAGCAAGCAGCAGCCTAGTGAGTTGATCCTCTTCAGCATCTCCGTTCAGGCAATCCTGCTGCTATATCGGTGGGATTTTTCTGCAACTGAATTGCCACTTAATGAGAAAAGAGAGTATTTTCAAAGGTGAAAATATCCTTGCTAGCTTCTTTGGAAAGAGTTTTATCTTTTTGAGAGCTTTTAAGTTGTTGTTGGGCAAGTTGGTAAACTAGTAAGCATTTTGATATATAGAGGTCAAGGATAACTATTCCATAGAGTGGCTGGCAGAGGAAATCCAGGCCTTTTAGCAGTGGACTCATGCCACAACAAGTTATGATCAGGCAGTTAAATAGCCAGGTTATTTGCATCATCGGTGTGGCACTGCTGTGCTATTAACTGTTCCTCCTAGCGTCCTCCACTAAAATGTTTTTGAGAGTTTGTATTTAATTGCATATCTATCCTGAGGCCCAGACTTCTTGTCCTTGTTTTAGTGGCTTAGCAAGGATCCCAAGAGCTGCAGGCTAGGGCATATTGCTTTAGCATAAGAAATCCAAAGGCTGTTAAAGTAGCTCTTTCTGTTATTTGTTCTCATGTATTCTACTTTACATCCTTTGAACACGACAGGAATTTATTTTTTTTTTTCCCAATAGTAGCGTACATTGTAAGCACCGTATATGTCCCTTGGCTATGGCTAAAAAATAAAAGAGAGAAGAGTTGCAGCTATTCCTTAGCCAGCGGCAGCAATCACTGCATGCTGTGTTGGCTGCTCGGCAGGCTCTACAGCTCCCCGCTCAGTAGCTAGTACAATTACCTTAGTTTATTTATTGTTATGGGGTTGCATAAAGAGTAAATTTGGGGAAAAATTCCGTTTTCATGGTAAACCTGGAAGCATCAGTTATTGCACGAACTCAGCCACCTTACCTCTGTTGATGCAGAAGCTGAAATACCACCTGTTCCAGCCCTGCTATAAACCTCTTTCTTGGCCATGCGTCTGTCATCACTCACATCTGGGTGTTTAGGGATTTAAACAGCATTTTAGTTTGGTTTAGAAATGTGATTTTGAAGTGAACTCCTCCAGTTGTCTGCACTGCTTTGGTTCACAGCGGTCCTGGTGCTTATGAGCTAGGTTGTTTTTGGATGAAATTAAACCAGAAGATGCACCTCATGTATCCAACTGCTAGTTCTTAGACAATCCATGGGAGACTAAAGTAAAGTTAGTCCAAAGTAAGCCACGCTGAAACATACACGGTGTGGTTACTGGGCTCTCAGCACCACTGTTTGACAAAACTATTTCTATTGGGCCACACTACTTGCTCAATGGATGTAAGGTGGGACTACCAAGCCGTGTAGAGCAACTCACTCCCTGGAGTTCAGCTCAAGCCTTTGTGGATCTCTACTCCTGTGTGGAGGATTTCATATTAAAAATCTACCTTGATGGAGATGGTGCTGGTGGTTGTTTCAGCAATACCTACGTGCTCACACCTGGGGAGGGTGAGATCACCTTCTCAGACACAAGCAGCTGGGCAGCTACTGGCCAGGAAAGAATGCTGCCTTTATCCTACAGTAAACTGTGGTCCTTTGGATCATCCATATGAACTCCATTATTAATTTTCCTTCCTCGCTGTTGTGAAGGAATGTCATCATCAGGACTCTGGATCTATTAAGGGTGGAAGAGCAATTACGTCTGCTTCTTTTGACATGCTGTTAATTAAAAAGTGCTGAAGACAGTGCAGGATATAAACACTTTCTGAGTAGCAAAGTTTATTACTGCTACTATCAGAATGAAACAGAAGAAATTTTTGTAATTACACAGTTGATAAATGACCAACAACAAACACATTGTGTGCAGTCTGTGAAACTTAAGAAGATGCCCCACAGCAGCTGAAGGAAAGATTGGAGTCACAGCTCATTCCCACCATATGGACTGGGTGGTAAGCAGTGTATTCATCCTTGCCAGGATGACTGTGTGGGCTTCTTTTCTTTCGTGCTGTACCAGAAAACTGTCTCTGTAGTAGCCCCACAATCCAGTGTTTTCAGTATTATATTGCCATAACTGAAAATACTACTGAATTGCTAGAAAACCACAAAATTAAACGTTACAAATAACCGTGGTGCCATTTGTCTGACAGATAATGTTTGATTTTGTGAAGAACCATACATCATGCAGAATTAGGTGAGAGGAAATACACTGCATGGTTATTAATTCTTTAATACTTGAAACTACTTAGCAATGAACACATAGATCAAAGCTTTGCTTGAGAAGATTGAGCTTTCGAGACAGGAGATATTGGGAGCAGTCTGGGGCAATATAACAGAATCCTGCAGGATAAAAAACCCACTGATTACATTTCCATTAGTTTTAAAATCTCCTTTGTGTTCAGTTTAGACATCTTCATGGCTCTTGTACTGCAAGTTAAATGTAACCTGTTGAACAGTTCATCTGTTTTCCCAAATTGAGAGGCACTAACTTTCGTTTTTTAATAAATATACTTAGAATTTTGTTAGCCATCATTTAAGGAGAAAGCAAAGATATTAATTTATTTTTGATTGTTACCTTAGATTATGCAAAAAAGAGATGGGTTGCAATAAGCCTTTCTTCTTTGAAACCATATCCAAAAGAGGTATTTCAGAGAGGTCAGATTTTTATGACCTCAGTTGCTATAAAAAATAAAATGGAAAAATGAGGGATAATATTGTATTCCTTGTTGTGATGTGCATTTAATGATCTAGTTCGTATTTAAAGTCCAAGCCTACCATAAGCAGATTAGCTATTGATGACATTGGAAATAGAAATAGTATTTTATACTCCAGTGCTCTGTAAAGCCAAAATCTGACCTTCTTGAAGTCAATGACAATTATACCAGAGACTTTGAAAGGGGCAAAATTTGGCCTCAGGCTCCTCTAGATGTACATGCAAGCTTTGGAAAATGAATTGGAGTACTTCGGTTCAATGACACAAAAAAAGAAAATAAAATATTAAGGGTCATTTTCCTCTCTTGGTGGCTTTTTAGCATTTAATGTACTCAGCAATTTGATAGTATCAAATCTTCTGAGATGGTGTGCTAGTCTGTATTACAATTTAGTGTTATTGAAAAGGATCAATTAAGCAAAATACTGATTCTTTCATTGCAAAACCATCATATTTCATTAGAATTAAAAGCATTTCTTTCTGTAATTTTTAGTTATTGAAGAGCTTGAATTTCATCTTATGAAACTGTAACTCAGTTGAAGCAAATGAAAGTCCCTACAAATCCTATGTCAGCAAGAACAGAAACTGACCCAATACATTCTTTATATTTCCTTGATGTATAGTGTGTGTTTATTTCTATAATTAGCGCAAGTATTAAAAAATAGCACAGATTAAGACAGTAAACAGTCCTGTTTACAGAGCTTTGACTTTGACTGACTGGGAGGGGAATGCTGAGCACTGGCTTAGTTAAATACACAAGCCAAGGAATAAATTGTCAGAACAGAAAAGATTTTAGGAGGTGTTAATGCTGCTTATGTTGATAACCCTCCATGTGATACTAGAAAGCATATAAATGGTTATTTTACCATTGCTATTTTTACCTTTTGGTACTAACTGGCAAAGCTTCAATTAAGGAAAAGGTCACCAAAAGGTTAAATTGTTAGTGTTTTTTTTTTCTTTTAAAATAAGAAACAAGTTTTTTGCTTCTTTCTCTTTTTTTCCTCCCATTTTTATCTTCTTCTATCATTGCTAGTACCACTTACAAACACTTTTGGGTCTGCTTGATTTTTCTTTAATGCGTATAAGCAGTATTAGGATGGAATTTCCAGCAAGTGTAAAAATCAATGTGGCTCCATTGACTTTGGTAGACATACATTGATTTTGACCAAACAAAGACCTGGTATTGTATTTTTACAGTGTCTTTTCTTCCAACGAAATGCCTGAACCTTGACTTCTTTTTTTTTTCCAAGTCTTACAAAAATGCATTTAACATTGCTAGATATCAAATGGCAGTATCAAAACAGTGGGAGTAAATAACAATTAACAGAAAGTATAATATGCCGTAACAGAAATGTAACTCTATTTTCTACAGCTAATTAGCAGTTGACAGTCAGATTTTTACATTTAATTTTACTGTGAATAGAGCAAGTCTTTGTAATTGAAGGTTGTCAAAAGAGGAGATTTTTAACAGCTAGCTTTTACTTTACAAGGTGAGTCATTTGTTAACTGGTTCATGGCTGCCACAATTTAGGGTGCACCTGGATCTTTGGGCATCCAGTGTGCTGCCCTGTGTCTGAGCTGTGTACTTCTCCCCTGGAGGCACCGTCTCAAGGCTGTTGTCTTGGCAATGAAGTGCTGCGAGGTATGTAGAATATATGAGAGCGCATAGCAATTTGGACGCTCAGCGTGCATCACAGCCCACTGAGCGTGCCTGGGGCGTCTTGTGAAGCACCTTGGGGAAGGCTGAATGATTTTTACATACCCAAAATGTGCACCAGTGGTGCATTAATCTGTGCCCTGCATCAGTTCATTGGTCCTGAAGTCCACAATTCTTTTCTGAAGAGGCAAAATTAAAAATGAACGGGTTTCCACGTGGTAGGCTAGATTGCACCTTGAGGCATAGTGTGCGCCAGAGCAGCAGGCAAGCCTTCTGGTCAGCAGTAGCAGGTGTATGGAACTTTTCGCAGGTGTGATCTGCACTCCTCTATGCTTTCCTCTCACTTCTGTTGGGCTGAAGGTGAGAGGGAACAATTGATCCCACACCTTTAAAAATTGAGTAGGAAGAGGTCTAAATCTGCAAATTTTTCTGGTCTGTTTCGATCTTGAATTCACTGTACCATGTTACCATTCAGTGTATTGATAGCATGTTAGCAGCACCACAGACACGTTGAAAGCGTTGAGAAAAAAAACCTCGCATGGTGCCATTAGCTGGAATTGATGAAGTGGTACTCAGTGGTGCGCTGGCTATGTTCTCTTGAATTTTAGACATGGTTACTCGGTTCATGTTGGTACTTCTTTGTTAGTATAGTGTTACAGTTTGCATCTATTTAGTTGATGGCAAAGTAGTGGCCGCTGATGTTGTCGTTTTGTCTCTGCATGTGAAGTTTTGTGCAGTCTGAACTTCTGTTGGCAGAGAGCTTTGGGATTTGACCTCTTATATAAGAATTAGAGCAACTCAGACATTCAAAATGCAGCAAGCTTTGTCAGAAAATACTTCTGCATTGAAAGGAAAGCGTTGTTTTACTAAAATGTAGCCATTCCGTCTAACCTCTGTTTCTCAAGTCCAAGATAGTTTCTGGTCATGAGAAGAAGAATGTCCTTCTCCAGGATATGTAATACCCTCTTGATTTAGACACTCACGTGAGAAGCTGGAGCTACAGATTCAGGTCCCTGGTTGAATCAGACCAAGCAACAAATTGAGCTTTTTTTTGTGTGTGTGTGTGTCTAGATACCAGGTGAGGTTTTGTTTAGGGGTTTGGGATTATTTTTTTCATGAAATTTTAAGTGTAAATTCCTTACCCTGGTGTGGAACAGAAAAATATTCAAAATGTTGACAGTTTGCTTAACAGAAAAAAAAAAAATCTGCCCTTAATATTGCATTGTGAGGAATTATTCCTTTGTTTAACTGATGCATCCTTCATAAGGAAAACATGATGGGTTAGTTCAGACCTGTAGGACACTGTCTGCTGTATGTACTGGTCTGGAACCCCATCTCACTGGCAAGCCCTGGAAAGCAAGGAGGAAAGTCTCCAAATGCTCCCTGCTGCAATAAGGGAGCTTCTGCATTAGTGTACCAGTTTTTGGAACTGCTATATATGTGCTATTGTAAAGATGAAAAACTGTGGGAACATGGTATAAGCCCCTGTCTGCAATGTCTCCACTCCTGGGAAGTGGAGTTTGTAGTTTAGAGGACAGGGTGGTCCTTGTGCTATCTGGAGGACAAAGATGTCAGTTCTTCCTGGCCACTGTGGAGCTCTTGGGTGGAAGGAGAGGCCTTTTGGACTTCAGTAGGACTATTACCTTCTCTTAGAGACAGAAGAAAGCCTTTATTTTCTCCTCCTCCATCTGTCTCTCCATCTCTCAAATTACAATTTTGAAAAATCTTCCCTTACAAATACTCTTTAAATATACATGCGTATATTTAGGTATACACACAGACACACACACACACACACACATGTGAATGCATGTGCATATTTCTTGAATTGTCCTGGGGACACGCAGGTGGTCAGCAGGTGGACAGCACTAGCACATAACAAATGACCCGATTAGTTTTCCCCTGTTAGTCCAAACAATGCCAGCCCTGCTCGTTATTTCTGGAATGCGTTACAGCAGAGCCATGTTCAGCAGACTAGCTTTGTTGCTAAGGAATAGCAGCGACCACAGGAAAAAAAAAAAAAAAAAAAAAAAGCTGATTTCTAAGCTTTTCAAAAACAATGTCTGGAGGGATTTCCCTCTGGACTTACAGTACATTAATCTTTCCATCTCTTATCAGAATTGTAGTGTATTCGTGTTCAGGTATCACAGCTTGGCTGGGGGAACATTTGTAAACACAAGACAAATGTGTCTTCTCTGAGCATTTTCATTTCAGGAAAGCAATTTGGCCACTTCAAATAATTCTTTATATCTTGTGAATTCAGCACTTGGGAATGGCTCTAGCTTGGCAACCAGAGGTACACGGAGCTTCTGTTTGGCAAAACAGCTTTTACTTAGGAAAGGGGCAGAGATGATGTCTTTTCTATTGTGTTGTGAGCAGATCAGCACCTGGTCAACAAAGAAGGAAACCTAAGTAATGCAGCGGTGGGATAGAGTTTTTCACAACCTCTGCACCTGACCATATGAGCAGGGAGATCTGCAGCATCCTTTCAAAACTCGACAGAGTTAATTCCAGTGGTGGTTGCACAGGGAGGAATTAAGTTTGCTATTGTTACTATTGAATTGCACTATCCCTTTAGTTCCAGAAACAGACAGGCTTTGGTGCCAAAGCCTTCCTGCAGTAGCTGCTGTAGATGGTCTGTGATAGCTGTTCTACATAAAATTGTGAGGGAGGAAAGTAAATCTGTGTGTGTATCCAGTCAGTTGCAAATATCTCTAAACCAATAATTTGCTTAAAGCATTTCCAAGAGCCAGGTATAACTGAAGCCTACCGTAGAAGGGTGACAGGTACTGTGAACTGCAATTATCAGGATCCTTTTCAGTGTGTGCTCATGCGGAATCATTAGCTGGATAAGTCTCATATTAATACCTAGGGATGTTAATATGGGTTATTACTCAACATTAGCTCCTCATTTTGCCTTCAGAAATGTGCTGCAAAAATCATCTGCTTTCAATAAAGTACAAAATCATAGAAACTTTTGTCAAGAAACAATTCCCCACTTCAAGTCATAAATTCCCTGTAGCTAAACCAACATTTTTTATACCACCCAAAATTATAAAATAGAACATAATATAGATTGTGTAATTTTTATTTTTCTTGAGTATTCCCGTCAGAGCAATCCATAAAGATTATTAAAAAGTGGCTTCTTCTCTGAACCCTTTCATTTGCAAGGAAACAAAGTGCCAGTCTCAGCCAACCGATGTCCACGTTGTAACAATCATCATCACAGTTGGCTTGAAACATTGTCTGTCTCATAAACGCATGTAAGGATGGAAGAGACAGGGACTTTTACCCCTCTTGGTCTCTAGGTCAGACCTGAGAGAATAGCAAAGGAGAGTAAAGAAACCTGCTTTCTTACTTGCATGTTATATTGTATGGGTTTTGAAATCTCATGCTTTCTGCGCATGTCCTTTAGGAATATCACATTATTAAAACAGACCTATAAACAAAAAGCTGCAGGCAATATTGTTGTGCAATTGTTGCTTTAGTCACATGATATTCAGACTGGGAGGGGGATACATTAAGGATTTAGTTCAAAGGAAGTGGGAAAAGGAATTCTGTTTTATTCGCAGCCCTGGCACTAGCACTGGAACACTTTGAAGAGGTGAACTTATCAGAACAGGAGCTTGATCTGAGTGCTTTTGGCACTTGCTTTTGCATTTTTTGGGAGCTTTGTGCAAATTCTTTCACTAACTTCTGTAAGCCTGTAAGTCAGACCTATTGAATATGCTTGGGATCTAGCTGTATATTTTTAGGATTCAAAGATTGCATGAGAGTGCAGTTTCCTGAATCCTGGCTTTCCATCCCTTTTCTGAATAAAAACAATTCTAAGAGCCAAGAACAAATTTATGGACAAAATAAGGTGTTTAGACTAATACTTTATTGAGGAACAACTTAAAATTTGCTGTGGGTAGTATAACTTATCAGCCACGAGCATATGCAAGATGTAAGAGCGGGATGCTTTGGGGGTGGTTTTGTTCCTGAACAGGTTCCAGATTTACTAAAGATGGAGATGTCTGCCAGACAGTGTTGGTAAGTAGTATCTCACAGTAGGATGAGCGTGGAGATTGCATTGCTGAAACACTGAACGCCTCCTCCGTGGATTAGGGTGCTGTTTGGTGCACATGCAAAGGAAAAAAGAGACTGTATCTCAAAGCAGTTTTAGTTATCTCAAGTTGAATTTTTTTCAGAGAGGAGTGGGTGATTTTATGCTATTACCTTGAAGGGTAGGGTTCTGTAGTCCCAAACTGCCACAAACCATTGTTGCTAGTTTTGTCAGAGTTTGTGGTCCCACAAGTGAAGTCTACTGGGGCATTGGGATGGGATGGATCTTTCCTCACAGTCCTAAAAATAGTCTCAAAATATTAAACCAGAAGGGCAGTCTGGCCTGTGTGGGGAATCTTGCCATATGCAAGGCTGTGGTGTGCTGTACACGGCACATGTGTCTTTTGGTTCGTGTGCTGTGACCTGCCATGTGTGTAGGATGGTGGGGATAGGGAGAGGTGTCAGGAAAACGTTTGTCTTTCAAGAGGACTGCATCTTGCCTGCTTATACAGAAATGATAATGCTGAATTTTTTACATCGTTAATTTCCATGGCAACGAAAATAATCTCATAAATATAGGATTATTGCTTCAGGATCAAACAGGGGGAGAACCTGGGCTGTGAAAGAGAAAGTTCTTTATTTAAATATCTTAGCAGCAAAAGGAGTAACAAAACAACACTTGAGATCTGAACATATTTTCCTTTTAGTTCTTGATCACCTGCCAAAACGAGCCTTAAGTATTAAGCAAATAAAAGCAAAAATGTCCACCTCTCTTACTATATTTCCTTGTCAGCATTGTTCATTACTTCTGAGTGCTCAGCAGACAATGAAATAATTGCCGTTGAGACAATAAAATATATTTAAAAGAAAACGCCTCCATCTCTCTGCAGTGCCATGGCATCAGTTGGCTGGAGGATGAGAGCCTGAGAGGAAGGCAATACTGTCCATGTTCTGAGAGAGAGTGGCCAATCCCAGACTGCTCTTAATGGGGACTCCAGTGGAAATATTTCTTCTCAGCAGGCTACTTTTGGAGTGCAGAAAAAACATACGTGAGCCTGCTGAAGAATTCTAAATGGAATCCACTGCAGTTTTCCAAAAGAGAAGATTGCTTCAAGCGTCTCTATGTCCTCCACTTCTTTTCATCACATGTCATTTTGAAGCTGTTTTTCTCCTGCATACCTATTTACATATCATAAAGTTAGGGAGGAAATATAGGTTTGTAGAAAGGGCTTGCCAGCTGCCATTTTTCCTAAAAGAAAAGCTGCAATTTAACATTAACCTAGCAATTAAGCAAAAATTTACACTAACATGCTACTTTCTTGCATAAAAATCCCTCTCAGCAACTCTGAAAATTCTCTACGAGAAAGGTAATAGAATAATTCCCAGCATCCTTGATTTGGAAAAGCCATTTTCTGGTGTGATTGATACTTCCTTTGTGTTAGCATGGGAGGCCATAGAAAGAGGAGTAATCTCTCTAATGGGTGTACTCCATGCTGGTGCCTGGGGTCCATGATACATTTGTCAGGCTTTAATTAAAGCGCTGGCGTTGAATTTCCACAGTAATTAACTTTTATTTGCGGTTATACCATGTCTCTCATTTTTGACACTGACACTTTCCTCTTAGAGATAGGAGCAGCAATTGGCACAAAAAATAAAGAATGTGGAAATGAGGAATAATTTAAGAAATGCCATCGTATTTGCCATGAATTCTGAAAGGAGACAAAACCACATTTTCTTTCAAAGCGTTATTTTTTTTTTGTTAGCTACCAAATATATTTTCCCCTCTGCATAATCACATGTCCCACTATCTTGCTTACCCTTCCTTATGCAATGTCCTGTAGTAAACCAGCAACTTTTGTTCAGTAGTCAGCACGTACCCTGCATCCAAGTTACAACAGGTCTTTCTCATTATCTCTTGCTCTTTTGGCAAATGTTGACTTTTTAAGCATGAATGTGCTGGGGAGGCTATTCAAACATTATCCCTGGACTGCGACTTTTAGTTCAGTTATTAGGGTAGGATTTTTAAGAGTAAACATCACAGAAGCTCCATCCTATTTTCAACGGTGGGCTTGGATTGCAGAAATCTCTGTCTCATTGAATATACTAATTGCTTTTATTAATAGGAGTTAGGTACTTGAGCCTGCTCTTTAGATACAGCTTTTCAGGTATCTTTCCCTTCTGCTTTTAATTCATGTAGTTTTCTACTTACATTTCACATGTACTGTAAAGTGCCATTATGTAGGAGCACAAGTAACAAAATCACAGGTCGTTGTTGTTATTCTTATATGGCTTGACTTTAACAAAACAGCCTTTCCATGAACAGAGGAACACACACCTGGAATCCCGTCCCCTTCTGTCTCAGCTGCTCTCGCAGTCACCCTTTCACAGAACCGCTGAGCTCCATTTTAAATATTAAGGGGTTTTTATTCCACTACTGAAATCTCTGAAATCTCTGCTACTTAGTGACTGTCTTCTTATTTCCAGTCGGAATGTGTTCACAGCTGGCTCTCACCATGGCCTCAGCTGTGCCAACCAGCATGTTTCTGTGCTCCTGGGTGAGACAGGTGAAAGACTTCTTGCAGGGTGTTATAGTTGAGTTAAAGACTCTGAGCAAAAATTAATTTCTCAGGTATCCAAATTTTGTCTTGTATCACTCTCAGAATAATCTTAGTGCCTTCCAGAGAGGAGCTGGCTGCTTGCTAGCTTTTTTTTTTTTCTCAGACCTGTTGGTGTGAACTAATCTTGGAGTTTGCTTTCTGTAATTCACAGCAATATCTTCTTCCTCAAATACTTGAAATGTATCCCTTGTTTGTAAACTACAGATCTGGACTTGCCGCTATCGCTTTAAAGCGGATGATAGGATGGTCCCTCTGAATGCAATAATACCAAGAAAGAAACAGCTAAGAATAGCATCACTTCTGAAATAAAGCACTGGAGATAATTAAGTAGAACAGTGTAGTAAATCAGTGTGGCACTTCAGGGCATGACAAAGACCATGAAAAGAAAAGTAATAAACTGTATGGTGAGAAATGCTAATTGATCATTGTTTGCAATTTCAAGCAGTGTCTCCAGATTTCTTTTTAATATTTCTTGTGGACTGAAAAGCAAGTGCAGAACTGAACTGATTGTGATAACATAGAAGCATGGAAGCTAGACAGAGACATGGGCTATTCAGGCACCAAATTCCTGTGAAATTATTCTGTCTGGCAATATATTTCCAAGTGTTTTACCTATCTATTTTTTAACGTGCTAGCTCTACTCACTCCACTTGTCTTGGAAGACTGTTCCATAACAGAATGTGTCCAGGTACTGTTAAATCCTTTATGATATTTCCCCTATGTTTTGTCTTTCTTAATTTGTCTTCATTCTTCCTACTTCCACCATCTTTATACTCCATGTGTCTATACAATATTTGTCCACTGTCTGTTAAAATTGTTCTTTGCTGATGATTTCACTAGCTCTTTGATCAGCTTTATCTCTCAACTTACTTCAGTGCTAGCACCTGTTTAACAATACTGTGCCATGGACTGAGTAGCATATTTCATATACAGTTGCTCTAGACATATTATGGGGAGAAATCTCATCTATACATTCCACTGCAACACCCACTTGGAAAACAAATTCGGGTTTTAAGCTAAGGCACTAGCCAGAGGCTCTGGAAGCCTTTGTTTGGCTTCTGGCCCTGCTCAAGTCCCCAGATCTGATTCTGGACTGACAGTTAGGCTGAAATATGTTTCACTAAGTCTTTGTTCTCTTAAAAAAGCTTCTTCACTTGGAGCAAGGCACCTAGGCTTTCCGTGTCATCAGTGAGAGGAGATGGCTGCAAGCAGGTAGTGAGCTATCCTATTTTAAGATAGCACTTTATCTCAACTGTGTTAAGATAAAATCAGTTTTCACTCAGGACACTCTGTCTTTTTTGTTGTTAGTTCAATTCCAATGTTTCCTTCTTCATCTGTAGAGCATTTTATGCCATAAATGTATAATGCATTTCTTCCAGGATCTGTTTTCCACACAGAGCTATTACTTCATATTTTACACACAAATCTCTTACCAGGAGTAGGGTTTCCTGGCTGTTAGTTGTCCTTTGACGATGTTTTGCAGATCAGTCTGAATTCACTTTGCTCCTGACTGCCTGAAAATCACAACCTTGAATGAGAAGCCCTGTAGTTGTCCTAGCTATGCTTGATTCAATAAGCTCTGTCAGGAGATTAGATTTATTCTCTGGAGCATAACACTACACTGTGTGGCTTCAGCCAACTCGCATCTTCTGCAAAATATGTTTGCCCTTATCTGCAAAAGGCTGTGTAGATGTAACACAGATGTTTAGAGTGTATTTGTCTTGCCTGGCATTGCAAGCTCTTGGTTCCTTGGGGAGATTCTTCTTTATATGTAGATGATATCTAGGAGCAACAGTTTCTGTCATTCCCAAACCTTTAAGCTGTTTGAAACCCTGCTCTGCAGGGACTGCACATGCATTCAGGATGCTCTTATGGCTTATATGCCAGGAGAGAGCACACTGTGGCATTGACTGGAATCATGCCATCATGTATGCAGGCTTTGGAGGCACCTGCCAGTCATCCACAGCAGCTGTAGTCTTTCTTGACTCTTGCTGTAGCCAGACTATGGCCAACACAAAAAAACCTTCAGTTAGCTCAGCTACCTTGCATCCACGGGCCTGTGCTTAATATCTCTGACAAAATGTGCACACATTTTTAAGATGGAATCACTAGGTTTGGTATTGTCCAGAGATCTCAGGCCAGTGGTAGTTATACAAAGGTCTCTCAGTCAAAAAATAGAGTGAGGAAATAACTACCTGAGTTTTAAAGCTATGTGTGTCAGTTTATAAGCCAACAAGCTACAGAATCAGTCTGTGTCTCTCAGTTTGTCCTGCTATAGCTGTCCTGCTTCAAATAAATAGTTCAACGTTCACAGCCAGAGAGAGACAGAGAAACTGACCCTGTCACTTAGTGGATGGGGCACTCACATTACACACAGGAGACTCAGGTTCAAGTCTTTGCTGTTTTTCTGTCTTAATTATTTATATAAAATGGAAAAATAACTCTAGCAGGGCAGTGAGGAAAGTCCATTGCTAGAATACTCAGCAGAGTGATAGTCGGAGTACTTAGTTTAGTTGTGATTAACTAGCTTAACCAGCATGCTACAGAGTGTAGCCTTATTTTCTGAGAAAAGAGTTTAAAGGTTGTTTTTTTTTCATCCAAGAAGAGTGGGCAAATATCTGAAACCTAAAAAAAAAAAAAAATAGATTAGGGTTGGAAACATGTCTAACTGGTCTCACTGAACAACACTCTCAGTTGTACACACCAGCAGAAAGCATCAATATCATATGTCGCTCTTCAGTTTTGCGTTTCTACAATTGACTAGTCAGAGAATGGGGTAACACTGCGTCAACTCTGCTATATCTGCAGTGTTCTAGGCATGTGAGCTGAAGCAGTAAAATACAAGCCAAAAAACTTTAACTCCTGTTTAAGCAACAATTCTCCAAAATGCACAAGTAAGTGAAACTGGAGTAAGAAATTACACAAACTCCTTGAATTTGCAATTTGTGGCTAGTGCCGTTCCAAAGTCTAAATGTATTAGATAACCTGTACATATTGTAAGTTCACATACACACATTGTTCTCCTACTGACATATATAATGCTATTTGCATGGTCAGCCTGCTTTAGGAGCAGTCAGTTTTCAGTAAAAGTGTAACAAAACCTAGGTAAGATAAATCTGAATATATGGGTCTCATCTGCATTCATAGCACAATGGGAAAAACTGACAGAGCGATGAAAATGTAAGGAATGGAAGCTTGCAGAATGCAGCTACTGTGTGCTAGGTTACTTAGGCAGCCTGAAGATAAAGTATGTCCTGTTTCTTCCCAAATTTGTGATGAGAAGGATTATTCAGAGCTGCAGCTGATTCATGGATAATGCAGAGGTAGTATATTTTCAGTGAAATGCACAGAGAACTCGTTCATATGGATAAGTTATTAGGGAGCAACAGCACAAGATTTTCTTTCCAAGTGAATAATCAAGCATTTGCATTGCCCTCAAAATGTCTAATATTGACCTTTACCAACAAGAGAACATCAGATTCAGTAGACCACTGCTTTTTGTGACTGTCTGGTTTATAGATCTGCTGTGTCGTGATCACTATGACAAATCCCACTGTTCTTTGGTGTGAGATATTCTGTTTTCTCAAGAAAATAATAAATTCTTTATATAAAGTTAGTCTTCCTCCCAGGCCTAACAAACGACACCAGAATTGCTCTTTGTGTGCATTGTTCCATGTTCCGTGTTCATTGAGCATTTTGATGAACAAGAGCGAGTGCAAGAGTTTTGTTCTGCTGTGTACAGCATGCTCGGTTGTAGTCCTACCTGGTGGGAACAGATGTATCTGCTTCTCCATCTTCAGAAATGCCTTGCAGGGCTTTGAGACTTGAAATGGCTTATTATCTACCAAATAACAGATGTCTTCACAGATTAGCCTCTCTGGGTAAAAACACAATCACACCATACAAAAGATGATGATTAGCTAGTTGAATAACAATAGGCGAACTCCCATGCAGATGTACAGGAAACAAGGAAAGGATCAGACACTTATATTTCTATTTTTCTGAGTTCATTATATACATTCATTTTTACAACGACATCTTAATGTTAAAGCTGCCATTATGCAGCTTTCTGTTTCAAAGCTTCTAACATGATTTTTTCAAATTAAAATAATGTATTAATATTTTCCCCAATTACATGCTAATAAAAGATTTAATTCAGTTTGCATACAATTAATGCATTTGTTTCAAAAGTATTCTATATGTTATTAAGTCCATTTTAGTTAATTTCTTTAAATATTTTCTAGTTAAAGATTTGCATTCATATCTTTCAATATGAATGGAATTGAAGAACTCTGCAGTGATAAATTCCATAAAACATAATACACCTCTGAGTATATGGTCCAGAAAAAAAAACAAATAGAAGTTTGGCTTGCATAATTTGGAGGAAAGTATATGAAGAATCAGACACATTTATCTACAGTATTTCCCCTTCTTGATGGTTTGATTGCTTCATCGAAAACTTTCAAGTTCCTGATGTGATTTGGTGGGTCAGAGTCTTCCTGAGTGGAGAACAGTATAGACAAGGATTCTGTTGACCTTGAGTCTGGTAAAGGTTGCCTGATGCCTCACTCAGTAAAACAATTGCAAAATGAAATTTTCCAACCCAGAAAATTTCTGTTCCAAATTCACACTGTAATTTTTTTTCATTTCAGTAAAAATAGTTCAGTCTCTAAGGAAAAAAAAAACGGTGGAGGGCAGGAAGGGGCATCGTGTTTCATGAAGTTACAGTTCCTTCTATTATTTTGTGAGACTTCCATATCACAGATCAGGAAATTTAAATTTGTCAAGAAGAGAGGAGGATGAAGGACAAAAACTAACAGGGATTTCTATAGTGGGAGTCAAGGTTAAAGATTGTAACATTTTAGTGGAAATCTGCCAGATTAGACTGCATCCTGGTCTGAATAATCCTTATCCACGTACATTTCTTTAAGTTTTGCAGCTCAGCTCTCCTAGGATTTAGTCAGTAGGGCATGTGTTTCACACCAGGGATACAAAGGTTTTGACCATGGTCCAGGTGGTTGACTCAGGTGTATAAATAATTAAGAAAGAAAGGACAGGGCTGGGATACAGTTCCCGTGTAAGGTAAACTGGGAGAGGGTCAAAGAGATGAATATGTGGAAATAAAGTGGTGAGACACAGAGAGTAGAGGCAGAGAGGAGCTCAGGAGGAATGGGTGGGATTGGGAAGAAGGGATGAAGACAATAGACAAGAGAAACAGACATTAATGGGACTCTGGCAGAAGAGACCAGACTAGTAGTAAGGCAAATTCAAGTGTGGGCTGAGGATCTAAAGGCTTCAGTTCTCTGGAGGATTGTGTGGCTGTCAGTAAGGCTGTGAGATACTATTTCTGAGTTGGGGTCTTTTTTTCTCATTTTGCTTTTTCTTTAAACTGTGTAAGTTACACTTAAAAGCCTGTTAAGGCTGCAAAGCAAAGCTCTCTTAAATAAGGAGAGATTTCAGTCAACACTGCTCAGATGAATCAATATTTTATTTTATCTTAGTAGTTCATTATGTCACCCCTTCCTCCCATAACTCTACATCATTCATATCCAGCTTTGAAGCCAGAGTTATTAATTTCCTGGAGAGCTCTTCTGCGGCTCTCATTATTGTGGCATCTGAGTACTTTACAAACATTAATGAATTTATCTTCACAATGTACTGATAAGGTGAAATTACATTATACACCAGGGAAATTGAGGCACAGAAGCATGATGTCAAGAAGGGACATTTAATTTAGATGCCTAACTTGAGATGTTTGTACCCTGATTTTCCAGAAATAGCATTTGATTGCCCTTTCTTTTTTTTCTGGAGTCGGCTTTTGCTGAGCCCATCACAGTTGGAATTGCTCCATGCTTCCACAGAGCAGAGCACAGGTGTTTCATGCTCTGCCCTGAGCAAATAAGGAAGATGCAATTAATGACTGCCTGCACAGAACTTGGGTTTTGTGACTTCCTTGGCATTAGGCACTGAGGCAGGGAGAGAATCCAGGTCCCCATGCCGGCTTTGGGCTGCCCTAGGCACAACCATGGTGGTTCTCCAAGCCCTTACCTTGTCCTCATTGGACTGTACTGTGCTATCAGTGGTGAGGCAGAGATGCAGCTAACAGCAGGTTCCTTCTTGATGTGACCTTGACTCAGTGAATGTGTGTGGTCAGTCCCTGCTCTTATGCTGAGTGAGGCTGGATAGTAGACAAAAATAACCAAAGTATGAGAGTTTATTATTTGGACTATCACAGTGTGTACAAACCAGACTGAATGCAGACTTTTCCACTGCAGGGGTAGATGCACCAAAAAGGCTCTCACTGCATCTTATTGATTCCCATCTTGTGTAACTCTGCCATGGCAATCTTGGCACATAGGAGCAGGGGCTTTCAAAGCAAGAGAGAAGCTGTAGTTTTATTGGAAAAGGATCCTTCAATGCATCCCTGGGCTGCCTAATTGCTCAGTTGTGTGAGCTGACATAGGGATGAGGGGGAACCATGTCATATGATAGACTCATGGCTGGGCATCTCCCATCTTCTGTCCTTGCAGGGCTGCACTCATGGCTCATAAGTGAATTGCACCCAGAAGAGACAAGACATTTCCCCCAACGTTTTACAGCCTTCATAAGCAAAGCTATGGTGCAATCAAGCAGGGCACAGAGAAGGCAGTCCTCTGTTTTCTGTCCCTCTGTTTTAGTAGAAAAACAGAGGGACAGAAAGATAAACAGTTTTCAGATGCACGAACAGGAGTTGGGCTCCATTAGCTTTCAGTCTGAGGGGAATCTTACTGAAGTTTGTATCTGCAAAAATAATGCTGTAATAGTCCAGTGTCCCACAGATCATGTCCTGTGCTGTTTGGTACTGTACACACACAATTTTACCCCTTTTTCTTTCATCAGTTCATTTTCATGTTGAATTGCATCATGCAATCATGCAAGGTCACTGGAATTACTCTGCGTTTGCACTTAGCAGCTCAGAACATGGTTTAGCCCATTTTAGTTGCAATGTAGGAAAATAATATCTGATGCACCTGAAACTACCTTCATCACACTTTAGCTGATGTGAATTATTCAGGAAGATATTAATCTGTTAAATTCACCTATCAAACGTACAGTCTCTGGGATTCTTATTAATTTCCTGCCTATGCTGTTTCTTACCTCTGTTAGAAAAAAAAAACAAAACCAGCCTTCTTAAAGCAGAGGCCTTTGCTCACACAGCTTTGCAAATCTTCAGCCAGGTGCTGGAGTCTTTACCGAAACAAAACTCCTGTCAGAGTCAGTGGGTTTTGCCTGAGGAAGAACTTCACTTTTCTGGACAGTAAATGAGAATTTTCACTAACCTGTTGGAATAAATGGTGCATCTGAGCGTAGTTTCACTTGACAGGATGACAGATGCTGCTGTTCGAGATTTCGCATATTCTTTCATATGCTTTTCCTTCTGGCTTACCTGCACATCCATATATGCCAGTGTTTGAACCTTTCAAAGGAGGTAAGATGAGCTGTTTAGCCAATAGCACTCTTGCTGACTGCATAAAGCAAAAGGAAAGAAAATAAGACATGCAGTGATCAGCATGCTAAATCCTCTCTAAAGCTACAGACCTGTCATGTAGAGCTAAATCTCAGACAGTGCCAGCTTAGCACTGGATGTGCCCCTATCTCTCCTTCTCTTGCCTTCAGTCCCCCTCTCCAAAGCCTGATGTTGTTGACATCACGTTGACACAGAGCAGGGCATTATTATTCAGACTTGCATAAAAAGTGAATTTATATTGAGTAAAACCAATAAGCTGCACTGCTCTGACATTTAATTTTCGTGGAAACTCTTCCTATTGAATCAGGCAAGACC
This sequence comes from Tetrax tetrax, assembly GCA_009806455.1. Taxonomy (NCBI): domain Eukaryota; kingdom Metazoa; phylum Chordata; class Aves; order Otidiformes; family Otididae; genus Tetrax; species Tetrax tetrax. Next base: position 226,397 of record WHYT01016322.1, read on the forward strand.
ACATATATTTTCAAATGAAATGCAGTGTTTGCACTACAATAACCTCCCATGGACAAGAATGAATAATTTGGAGATTGCCAAGAGTCTGTTTCCTGCCACTTCTCTCCAAATCTACATTTTTATAGGGCTATATTTCTATTTGATGCCATGTAAAATTTTCATTTTATTCCCACCCACAGTGTCAAAATGATGTGGAAAATATTCTTCTATAAAAGGGGTTGCTATTTATGATTAGGTCACTCGTTGATAGTCCTCTATTCTTTCTGAGGCTACTTCTTCCTTTGACATCCACCCCTGGGGCTGAAGGTTGAGGATAAATAAATGGTGTCCCTTGAACTAGACACAGTTGTAATAAACTCTTAGATGAAACGTCAGGTCTAACCAAGTGTACTCTTCTAGCTTACAGTGTATGTTGATCAGCCCTCCAAAGCAGAGCAGTCATATTTCAGAGCTCCCTTTATCTCCCTTCTCTTCTTACCATATTGAATGTCTGATTATAGGAGAGGTCATAAATGGCTCTGCTAAAAGGAGGTTTAACCAGGGAGACATAGGTCAAGACATCATCTTACTTTCCATGGTATATGATTGTGTACATCCATTTATGCATCCATCCATCCAAATCTGCCAAAGATGTCTCTGTTTTCAGAGCAGGAGTTATTATACTTTCATACAAGAAGCTACTTCAGATGGACTTAGTCTTTGAAGTGATAGACGCTATTCCAAGATGAATGTGTGCTCTAAAATAGCTGCACAAAGGAAACCGGCAAACAGTTTAGTTGGAATTGCTCCAGAATTAACAGCCTGTCATGGGGGCAAAAGGATCTGGCAAGGCACACGAGGAGGTCCTGAAAAAATACAACTTTTCATGTTTGTTTACTGTAGTGATATTTTTACTAAAATATTATTATAGACCATGTTGGTTTTGTTAGGAATTTATGCTCTGTTTAAAAGAAGTGTGGGTTACTATTAAATATATTAATGCACTGTTGGGACTGAATGGTTAAGAATTCAAAAGGTGGTTATGCTTTCCTACCGTGCTTTTTTTCTACTATAATAAAATGTTTCTTTCAGTCTTAGGTACTTGTATATGTCTATTATAACCTGTCACTGTGAAATTAGATCCTTATGCCATACTTACACATTATGATTAGAGCTGGTTCAAAGCATTCCATCCAAAACTGACATGGAAATATTCTTAAACATATGTTTTGATGGTTAATTTAATATGATTTTATTTTCACTGAAAATAAAAAGTATATGTATATGTTTGTTATTTTTTTCCTTTTTTCTTTTTTTTTCTTTTTCTGCTGGAAGAGGCATGCTAGTATAAATAGAAAAATAAGGAAAGATAAGCAGAAAACATAGCCATCATCTGCTATCTACATACACAAACAAATATACATGTGTAATTCAAAATTGCAATTGCAATAATAATGTATTGCTTTTTATTTTATTTTTTGGCAGCTTAGGTATTTATGTTCTGCTTAATTATGTGATCTTGTTTGATGTAATGGGATGGGCCACAACCAAAATAGACTGGTAGGTCACTGTGACCTGACCCAAAGCTCTTGTTCCTCGCTCATGTTCAGTGTTCAAAAGGCTGGTTTTGTGGACCGGATTCATCATCTGACGGACTCAGAAGAGCACTAACTTGGCGTCCTTCATTGGCGATTGTGTCCTCTGTGCTTTATAGATGTAGACTGGCCAGGGAACCGGGAGACAAAACAGAATGTATGGGTTGTGGACTGGGCTCATCTGTACTTATCTTACATTAGGTCAGTTAAAATTCCCCTAGAGATGGGCCAAAACTTAATTAATCTATCTTGACCATTTTCTTCTTATATATCCCTCGACCATCTTAATCTTTACAGTCTCTTGAGGAAAGTTAGCAAAAGGAACCCTCTTTACTGTTACAGTTTTCAAAGCTTCAACTCAGTTTGTGAGATTTTTGTCAAAAGAATTACAGGCACTTTCCTTCCTTAGCTCATATCTTTAGTTCACTGTAAATCCGATAAAGGTGATTTGCAATATTAAGCCTCCTTTGTGGTGGTTTATTAAGGGTTATTTGTTTTGCTGGATAACTGTGGTATTTACTAAAGGGAAGATGATCTTGCAGTTAAAATGTTAGATTGAGATGTTTCCATCTCTACTACAGATTTTCTTTAAAGTCATCTAGGGTCAGTGGAACAGTGTTTTCAGTGCTACAATACAGGTGTGTTTGACAGCAAGACACTTGTTTGCATTTCTGAATACTCAAGCATCTTTATGAAACTGGTATTTTGGCCTAGATTTCAGACATGCTGAGCATGCGTACTTCTCTTTGTTTACAGTTGATGCTTTCCATTCTTGAAAATTTGACCCTATCAATCATCTGCAGGAATCCAGTACCATATTATAAGAAGGAAAATAATACCTTTTCTTTTGCACCCTTTTTTCTTTTTCTACTTGAAATATTTACATTTAATCAAGCTGAATGTGAAAAGCATGATTTGAGCTGTTTCACAAAGCTGCACCCTTTTCCGACTCTCCCGTGAGCTATTTTCTTGCTTGTTCCTTACATTGAGTCTTTTTTTATTGTGTATCCTACACAATAGGAACAAAGGAACAGGTTAGCATAGCTGCAGAGAAGTTAACCGCATAAACCATGAGATCCTTGTGTCTGGAGAAAGCACTGAGTGGGATTCCTTTGTACAGATGTTGGCATCCTCATTTTCAGTGTTATGAGCTTAAATCGACAGTGGACCTTCAGCTAACTGAAACTCAACGGAGAGAAACAGCTCCTTGTGAGGGATGGGTTTTCTCCTTCCAACAGAGGTTTTTTAAACAGGTCACAGGTGTCAGCCTTCAGAGGAGCCAATCTACCTGCTATCTACAGAGAGAGTTCAGGTAAGTAAATCAAATCTCAGCATCTACACTGTGGACACTCTGAGGCAGGTGAGATGCTATGAGAGATCCTCTGGGGAAAACACACCATCACAAGAGTGATGTGGAAATGGAGCTTGTTTCTGTGTCTATTCCCTGCTGTGATCAACAAGGAAGAACAAGCTGTATTTTCTTTAGTTTCTCAGAAGTTATAGAGATATCTTAACTAGGGTGGTTTTGTGTGCCAGAAAGTATTTTAGCAGGACAGCTTACAATGATTGTAAAGTTTTGCTATTGAAGAGCAGACAATTTACACTGCTGAGTGCTTCCTGGGCATAGTGCAGCAGGTGAAAATTTCATCATGAACTTGATATGATATGAAAAGATTTTATTTGGTTTGGGTCCTGTAAGAAGCTAAAGAAAAATTTGAGAAATTATACAACTTAGACGTAAATTGATCCTCTTTTTTTTCTTTTTAAAAATCATTTCTAGAGGACAGTGCAAGGTTGTTTTCACAAAGGACTAGTTCTTTATAACTTTCTTGACCCAGTTGTTTCACTTTTTTTTTTAAAGTTGCAACGTGAAAGATGCTCCTCCCCCAACTCAGAAAAGTTAGATTCTTTTTCTTCAAACAGTTAGCAAAAGAAGCATATTTCAAGCTGTGCCATAAAATTTCAACATCAAAGCTAAGTTTCAGATGGCCGTTAGGAATTGAAAAGGAAGAGCTATAATGGAAACATTTATGTAGTTAGACCTTAACATATTATTATTAGTTTTCCAGATGAAGTAAATTTACAAAGCACTTATTTGCATTTGTGAGATTTCCAGAAAGAGGTTTGAATGGCTCAGATATGTGTTGTATGTCTTGTATTACTATTAGATAATGGAGATTTTGATGTTATTGAAGTGGCAGAAGGAAAAAGGCACCTTGGTACTATGAGTAGGAAAAAAATTGCCTTTTTAAGCAACAGAAGAAAAATGGACACCCAGAAGACCTTCTGTGGCAATAGTTTTCCTGTAAAATAAGACTTTGTAAAGGCATTCTGTAGTGCTTTAAAATGACTAGTGTTACCATCCAGGGTTAGGTTGTTGCAGAAAATAGACACTTCCCTGTGTGATTGTCTTTCAACTTTGATGTATAATAACTTGATAATAGTAACCAGATAGTTAATTAATTTGGAACTAACTGGCAAAACTGGAAAAGTATTTTTATGTGTGGTATAACTGCAACAAAATAATGTCTAACTAATAAGCAGTGCAGCATAAGTAATAGTGTAGGAGAAAAATGGAGCAAAGGAACTTCTATTACATAAATGCTACTGGATCTAAATTCAACCATATAAAAGTTTTAAAATGCACACAAGACTCTTCTACTCTCCATGCCTAATGTTTATTAATGACCAAATTCTAATAATCCCTGTAGCTGCTAAGCTAGTTTGATCCTTATGAAGATGTTAGCTTCTCAGAGTTCCACAGAGATGAATGATAAAAAGGAGAGGCTTCTTCTTATCTTCTTTTTTCTACAAGTGGACAGACAGACACACACAGAATCCTGTGTGTTCACCCAGACTTCTCTCCCACTGGAGTTGCCTTCAAAAGTATTTGCTAATGATAGATAATTAAGAACAAAATCAAGAACTAGTCCCTTGTACTATTGATGGAGTGTGAAGGACATTCAATAACCTAGTGCTTTGTAGGTTTTTTCTCTCCATCTCTGAGACTTCTGAGTTATAATCAGCCAAGATAGTAATGCTGTCTGTCACAGCTTTTCCCAAAAGGTCATGGGGCTCAAGCTGGCTGGAAGGCAGGCACATATCAAAGTAGGGAAGTCTCACATTAAATGACCTTTCATTTACACATTGGTATTTTTCCTCTCAGTTTTCCCTACCCTTTCAACGCTTGCCCTTGGCTATTTCAGTGATTGTTCATAAAATTACCACAGACATCAAGGCATTTGACAGCCAAAGGCAACAGCAGTATTACCTGGCCTTTTCAGACTAAGTTCTTCCCTTGGCCATGGTCACCTGGACATGAGGTTCCTCATGCCCCTCTATTTTTATGACAGTCAACCCCAAGAGTGTAGGCCTTCCCTCCCTCTCCCTTTCATCACCATGCCCCAGGTTCAACATGTGAATAAAGGGAAGATGATGAAGAATAAGTTAGCTGACAGTGTTCTCCATTCACCATGCTAATGACGGTAGCCTTTAGAGTGATCATCTAACCTTGGACTGTTCATGGAGACAGTGTCTCAGTTGGAAGGAGGCCTGTGGGGACACAGTCATTTGAACTATTATGTTAGTAGAGATGGGAGAACTGGGATTTAAAAAATTAAGGATGAAACAGGGAAACTGGGAAAGAGGAAGCAATTACTGTCAGGTTTTCCTTGTGTATTGACACTACTTTCTCTGTGTGTTTTTCTTGATGTGTGTTTACCTCTGTGGTAATGGGAAGGTATGGATTCAAACACCAATACAAGAATAACCACAACCAGGCTTAGGCCCATTGGGGATTGTAGATGCTTTGCACCTGAATGCAGAGAGAAGAGAGGATTTGGGGTTTTGAGGGGTTTTTTTTAATGGATGATATGAGATTCTCTGCTTCTAAGTCCATGTTACATAGGATGCAAGCATGGTAGTATCTCTAGTTCAGCTCTTACCTGACTATTCCTTAGGCACATATGACAGGTTTATACAGTGCCAACAAGACAAGATCAGCTGTGGTATCCTGAGGGTAGACCCTACTCTTTGGAGGCCTTAGGAAAGCAGAGCGTACACTTTTGAGGATAATTGTGGAAGTAGATGTGAATTGCCCTTTCTTAGGTCTGCAAAAAGGAAGCCATTCCCAAGAGTGCTAAAAGATCTAAGTATAAAGGGGACATAAATACAAAAAATGCTGCACTCAGGATGTTATGAAGAAAAATGGTAACGATGGTTTGCATGTTCTAAGCAGTGAGAAATAAATCACAGCAGACAATGTGGCACATGTTGAACAAGAACACAGAATTCTTGCTCAGAGGAGTTAATCATTTTTTATTAGCATGCCCTGAAGCTGTTGGGGATATATATTTTGCAAAATAAAAGCTGGATTGTGGAAGTAGGCCACTAAATTAAGAAACAGATAACACAAACTTGAAAACATAAAGTTGTGTTTGAGTCCTGTGTAGTCAAGAAGAGTACACCTGCTTCCTTTTATGAGGCACACTTGAATACCCTCCAAGTCACTAACATGTGGGAAGCAGTGGGTGAAGACCCTGGTGGTGGAATTTACACTGGGTGAGTAACTGCTGGGGGAGTCACAGCTCTCTGAGTTGTGAGGAGCCTCTGTTGCTATCTTCAAGGCCAGGTTGGATGGGGCTCTGAGCAACCTAACCTAGTTGGACATGTCCCTGCTCCTTGCAGGAGGCTTGGACTAGATGACCTTTAAAGGTCCCTTCCAACCCAAACTATTATCTGATTCTATTATTCTATCTTGTAAGGCATTTGTTGAACATCACAGGACAGTAAAATACTAAAAGGATCAATGCTGTGTTTCTTTGATTGGGAATTCAACAATGATTGGAGATGGAAGAACTTCTGAGTGTGTCTTCTGTTCCTCTTTCATTTTCTACAGAACCAGGAATAATATAGTTGAAAACCGTCAGTGATGATGCTTTTTTTTTCCTTCCAGAATGATTCAAAGACGAGAGAAGGCAATCAGAAATAACATAATAAAGTTCATGTGCTTCATGGAATGGAAGTAGTATGTCTTTTGCCTCTTTCCTCTTCCATTAACATTTTTTCAACTTCTTTATTTCAGTCTCCTGGTTTCTGTTTCACAAACTCACAAAGAAAAAGAGTTCTCCATTGACTGTTAGCTTTGTCTCAGTGCTCATCTTCTGTTCTTCTCCATTTCTTCAATTTATGGCACCATGCATTTGTGGGTTTTTTTCCCATCAGACATAATGAATGGCTGGAACCTGTCAATTCCTTTGGACTCCTTTGTCTTCTGTTCATCATTATGTCTTCATTGTCCTCTTTAATTTAGCTGCGACGTTGAGGGGATCACTTACTGTGAAAGACAATATTGCTCGCTGTCCATAGGGATTTCACACATCTATTCATCATCCTGTGTAAGATAAACTACACGTGAAGTATTTTGCACTAAGAAGGGCAAAACATGTAGGTCCATTTCAGACACCCAATGTTTAACCAACATTCACAAACGCAGGTATCTGAGGCTAGGCATGTGACATCTTTTCTGGATACAAATTTCCACCAATTTAACTCTTGGAAGACAGATCTCTCTAAAATAAAATTGATTTGAGTACAAAATTGCACTAGCTTTATTACTGTGTTTCAAAATATATCAGTCAGTACATGGGTATGAATTGCAATACAGAAAAAAAAAAAGCCGAAGTCATAATTAGACCTTTATTTTCTGGTTTTCAGAGAAGAGACAGTGGGTGTTCAGAGTGATTAGAAATACGGCCGTTTGCTTGGAAACCTAAATGTGGATCTAGGAAATTAAGTTAAGAATCTTCTTTTTTAAAAAAAAAAAAAAAATCCAGAACTTTATTAAAAAATCTGGTATGTTTGTAACAGATAATTCCCTCAAATACTTAGAATGGCTTATAAAATATTAAAGCACAGTATGTTCTTAAATTAATATTTTGGAGAAGTGTACTCCTGAGAAAACTCAGGGAAGTGTTAAAAAATACAGTGAGGATAAAATTAGGACAAAACTCAGGTACTCAGATTAGATTTTGGATTATTAAAGTTTAACACACATTTCCCAAATGTTTTTTTCCTGGACCATTTCTGTTTCTGTTCACTCTTCGTGTTTCTGTCTTCTTGTAGATGACAGTTGGTGTACTTAAAACAGGTGGCGATACTCTGGTTTTACATTAATCTGCCCAAGGTCGGGAGCTGGCTCTCTGTATGTCTGCATTTTCCATCTGTGTGTGCACAACTCTGCTAATCTATTAGTGCCTATAAATACATACTCAAATACGTAAGAAAACATGGGCTGGTGAACTGGAGCCCTCTCAGCTACCAGTCACCCCAGTATGTAACCTTTCTTGCTTGTGACAGAGAAACGTATTTGTCACAGAAGGCCTTGTGAGCTAAAGACTACAAAAAATAGGTACTTTCAGGAAAATAACTTTTGGATTAGAGGAGCCTGCGTGGTCATGAGATGGTACTGTGGTGGCTGGACATGGCTTGATACTGAGGTTTCCTCAGCAGCTTTTCAAACGCCTGACCATGAATCTTTGCTTTCTCTTCTTAATGATACAGAATATTTTTCTAGTTGAACTGTGATTGCAACCTGCTGAAATTAGTGTTAGTGTTGAAACTGTGGCAGCTTCAGAAGCTGTTAAATGCAATAGGTGTATATTTGTTATATAATAAAAATTCTGCCCTTCATTGCCATCTCTCAGAAATCTCATGGTAGTAAGTGATCGGGTGGTAAAATGGCAGATGAAGTTCAGTGCTGATAATTGCAAAGTCGCATACACAGGTGAAAACCAGTCCTAGCTCTACATAGCTGAGGATGGACTTCAGATGAGTTATTGCCACTCGGGGATTTATAGCAGCTCTGTAAAACAGTGGAGAAAAGCTCAGCAGCAGTCACAAAGGAAAAGAGAATCATAGTCAGAATTGGGAATAGAGTAGAGAAGAAACAGTAAACATCACTGTCCAATAAAAAAAAAACAAAAACAATACACACCCAAGTTTTGGCAGCTGCATGCAATTTTGTTCCCTAATCCTCAGATCTGAACTGGAAGGGATATGTACAGCTTAAGGCATGATGATTATCAGACATAGGGTATATCTTCCGTATGGAAGAATCAAAAAGGTGAGAATTCCTCTGCTTGAAAAAGAGATTCTAAATGATCTGATGAAAGACTAAAACTGTGTACGACACAAAGGCGATAAGTAAGGAATAATTATTGTCAAGTTAAAAAATATGGCAGCTCAGATACCTTATTCAGCTGAGGGTTGCTGGAAATGGAGCAAGCTATGCCAGGGTGTAAGGATTACTTTACACTCATGTTGTTTCACATCTTGTTTCCCTATGGTCCTGCTAGGAGATAATGTTAAAGACAGGGTAATGGACTCACTGGAGCTTTCACCTGGGTAGATGCAGCAGTTGTTCCTCTGTTCTTATGTCAGATCTTGATTCAAGCACTTACTGGGATCATGAAACCGGCCTGAACTTTGTGCAGTATTGATAGTGGTTGCAAGCGGTCTCTGTCTTTGGAAAACCATCAGTGTTGTGATTTGGCTTCCAAATGTATACAATAAATATCATTAAATGGTCTCTTGCCTTACTATATCTATAAAACAAATCCTTGGTTTGAATGCATTTCCTGTACACAAGAAATGAGATATTAAAAATTATGGAAAGTTTAATTGCAATATTTTTCTCTTGTATTTAAATTTAACCTTAAGTCACCCCAAAGACTTTGAAGTAATTGATAGGTTGTAAACTCATGGCACCATTTGGCTTATACATCTTCACTGAGTTCTCCCTGTATAATTTTATGGCCATGTAGTCAAAAAGATAAATCTCCTAACTGAGGGCAACAGAAGAAATAAATACATACACAAAAGCATACTTTTTTTTTTTTAGCCATAATACCAGAATTTATAAGCAAATACCTTTATACATCATGGGCAGCGTTAACATAGAGATGGAAGAGAAATAGGAAAAAATGGTGATTCTCAGCCAAAAACTGTATCATATCACAGCTTCCAAACACAACTCAAATTATACAAAGTAAATAATGTGGATTTAGGATTGCAATTTCAGATTCTCTCTGTTTTCCATTGTATTTTCATGGGTCAGTGCTTGTAAATCCTGTTTTGAAACAAACTTACATGCAGAGCCCTTGGGGATATGGAATTTACATTGTCAGTGACTTATCTGGTTCTTGTCCTTTCCTGCATGTATTTTTATTAATGGATGATAGACTTCTTGTATATATTACAGCACTTTCTTGTGAAAAGTGCTGTAAATGACTGTATGATGTCTATTTATTCATAAATACTGAGGGTTTTTACTATGTCTGCTTTGTGGTTTGGTAAAACTTAAGGAGAAAAGGATGAACAGGAGTCCCTCAGCAAGTTTTCATGATCAAACAACAGCATAAGTCTATTTCTGATTTTGATTAAAAAGTAGCAAATTAATTCATGGATATTTGCTTTCATTTCGGAAAAACCTTACAAATACTGACATCCTGCAAGTTCCTCAGGTGTTCTTAAGGTGCAGTTTTAAATGGAAAGGAAAGCATGGGAGAATCCAAAACCACTGTGTGTGTACATAAATTTCTGTATCTAATAACTTCACAAAAGTTGCTTGGCTTTTGTTACAGAACACAGGCAAGAAAAGTCATGATCCTTTTGAGACTTCCACATAAAAGTCAAACATAGTTCTGTTTGCACAAACTCTTCAGCATTTATTCAGTTCAAAGGTGTTATTCATTAGTTTGACTTGTTTGTTTTATGTCTTCAAGACTGCATTTTAAATAAACTCGGAAAGATTTATACAGAGGCTTTGTAAAATGACTCAGAAATGTCCCCAGGAGTTCAGAAGATGAAATAATGTTGAACTGAAAACTAGAGGATACTACATGCTATTTAATATTGACAAGAAGCATTTTAGGAGGATGATCTCAGTGTCCTGTCTTTCAGAGTTGGTTATGAATCTTTAGCAAATGTTTTTTTAATGGAATAAAGAGCTTAAATGCTGTGTTGTCTTTGAGTACTCAGTGAGACATTACTCACGGCAGTGCTTTGAGTATACCTTTGATTTTCACTTCTGGTTTATGCATTTATTTTCCTCACAATGTGAATAATTAATATCAACATGATAGGGATTTATTTTTTCATAATATTGTTAAAACTAAGGTGAAAAATATCTGTGACAAGTAATTGAAAATACCATCTGAGGAAACACAAAATGTTATTAGTCGCTCCCCAAGTAGGCAAAGGCGAGGAGATAGGGTGGTGAGATATTTTTGCCACATCCCATTTTCAGACACCACTTACAAGAATTATGAGATTCTCTCCTACACCAAGATAGTTCAGTTTAGGAGAAAGTTTCCAAGGGCATGGAGGAGATTCTCCATGCTGCTGCTCTAGCTGCAGCCCAGGTATCTCGTGGGATAGCTCAGGAGGTGATTTGAGCTACAACAGCTGGCTAACATGAAGCTAAAAATTACCAGGACAAAGCAGCCCTCTGTGCTACCATTTCATTATGGTTTGGGATCTTCTCCCTTTGGCACCACTGTTGATTGGGAAAGGAGGGTGGATTTTGTTATCGTTGTACTTCTTGAGGCATGAGAAAAGGTGAGATGCAGGGGGGAAACTCCAGCCCGATGTGCCTAGCGCAGCTGCCTGGCGTGTCCGCTTCTCATGTTTGCTCTTCCAGTGAGGACCCTTTCTCCAAACTAAAAAGACTCCTACGTGATTGATTTTATCAAGTCATAGGCACAACATGAAAGTAATTCTCAGTGTGTATCTTCTGTATACTCTTGAGAATTATTCCCCTTTTTGGCCATAGCTCTACCCTTCACTGCCAAGCTGTTGGAAAGCACGGCTAACACAAGTAAAGAGCAATTAGGCAATTTCACATTGCTAATCAATATGATTTTCCTGTGAAGCTTCATCTTATGTTTTAATCAACAGGTATAGCAATAGAACAGATATTTTGTAATAATTTTCTTTTCTCTTCATTTCTTTGACAGAATCATGAATAAACTGGCAGACCAGCAGGACCACATGATACCATGAAGAGAAGCTTACAGGTCCTCTATTGCCAACTGTTTAGTAAGTAAATATTTTTTTTTTCCTGTAAGAAAGGAAATATTCAAATCTTTACATAAGATAGTGATATTTATGCAAGGCACAATTCAAGGAGATACTCAACCATGTGCCTTGCTTCAGGTACCTGAAGGAACCATATGGAAGTGAAATTATCTTGTTAACTGAGATGTATTAAAAAAGGAGTTGAAGTATCATCTGATTCTGCAGAGTCTTGTACAAGAGTAAAAGTGATTTGCTGTGCCTTGCAACTGTAATCACCCTCAGAAGAATGAGATGCAGAAGCAGACGAGGATGGTGGCTGGAAGAAATAATGCAACATTTTTGTAATCATGTTTTTTTGTCTAATTCTCAGTGGACAAAAGGAATACATCCCATATGGTGCATCTGGTGGTGGTCTCTCAATAAAAGATCTACGAATAAGGGAAGGGAGCCTCAGATTCACACAGCCATAAATTCTGTGTCATTTCCTGAGATGACTAGTCTCTTTCTTCTAAGTTTTGGCTTTCAGAAGAGTCATTCAATATGAAAGTCCAGCAAAATGACTCAGGTGAAATTTAGACTGTGTAGATGGGGGCTGCCTCTCCTATTCATAGGAGTAAAGCAGGGGTTTTAGGTGTAAAACCATATGGAAACTGTTTGGGCATTTCTGTAGACAATTTTCAGTGTCAACATCACACTTTTCTTCAAGATCTTAGAGTTTAAATAAAATAAGAATAGATAAAATGTAAGTGTAATCACTCTGTCATGTTTTACAGAGGAAATTGCTAATTTACAGTAAAAACCTAAAAAAGTTTTTTAATGTTGTCTTTTCAGCAGAATTTCTGACTTGAAGATATGTATTATAGTACACAATTTTCTATGAATTTCTCTTATTCTGGTCCAAGCAAGACAGAAACCTGAAAATCAAGCTTAGTATGCATTGAATGAGCAGTGCAAGGACTATTGCTTTTATTGGCCTGTGTGAAAATAAGCTTAACAAAAATTTTATGGACTGTTACAGAAATTTAGTTAATATCCTATCTTTCCTTTACTCATTATCATCAGATTATAAAGTGAGCAATTTCATTTTACTTGCTAGATTGGCTGGTGTTCCTATTCTTATTTATGGCTTCTCCTATGACATAAGAGAAACTCAACTGTATCTTCCTGGCATCTGAGCGAGGACTCCAGAGGTGCACCCAAGACCATTTTTCTCTAATGAGCATAAAGCTAGGCCAGATGTGCCTAGGTAGCCTGTTCAGCAGCACACCTTCGGCTCCCAGAAGTTGGGTGCCTGGCTGGAGTGCAAAGGGGGAGACCTTCTTGAGGAGGACTGTAACTAGAAACCCACTGACAGCAGTAGGGGCTGTGGTGGTTTTACAGCAGCTAAGGACACAGAATACTTCACGTCACATTTTGGCAGGTTTCTGCATGTTGAGTAGTAACTTAATCCTAAAATGATCTCAGTTCCTGGAGCAACATTAGGTTCATTGTAATGAAAATATGAAACTGACCTGTACGAATACATTTCTGTCAACATGATAAAGAAGAAAATGTAAGGTATGCTCTGCATCCAACCTATCACACTGTTGGGTCTTTCTGTATTTTATTTATTTTTTTAATGTTATGCTTCCCTGCTTGGGAGCATTCCCCATTTCTATCCCTGCTGCTTTAAACTGTGTTTCTCAGGGTGATATGTTGAAGATCTAGACAATAAATAGAGGAACACTGAAAATAAAGAGGGAAAGACTGAGCAAGTTATACGTATATACACACACATATATATAGTATGACTAGGCAACGATATTGTGAACTCCATGATGTAATTTGGAAAGGTGGATTCTGACATACTATTTCTATTGACAAACTGCTTCATTTCTCTGTGTGCAGCAAAGATGTGTACTAAATGTAGTTATCATTAACAAATGTAACAGCAATATCTATATAAGAGATATTTGGGGCATCTGGAATGAGTTTTTTCACTGGATAGTTGGCTGCTTGGTTTGTAAGAAGCTTATGGCAAGATCCACGTAGTTATTTGATTCCTGCTAAATCTAAAGTTTTCTTTCAGATGCTCTGTAGATTAAGCTTAAGCTCACTTTTTCCCCAGTTACACCACAATACTAAATACAATCTCCAGAGAGTATATTCTGCAACCAAGGAAGAGGAAATGACTTTAGTGTGTTTCCTGTAGCTGTTCTTTATGCTATAAAAGGGGCCTGCAGCATGGTCTTATTTGTTTCATTTGCACAAAAGAAGGAAAATTGCTGCTGCTATACAAAGAAGAAAAACAGACCTTCATGGAATGTGTCTAAAGAGGATGTTCTACTTTGGGCTGATTCACCAGTGCCCCATGCCTGTCTGCCTTCCTCATCCACAACTGCAACAAGTGCGTTCATGGTGCTGCTGCCCCTCTGATGTGGCAGCATTTTCATCTTGTCTGCTGTGTTACAAGTGAGTAATTCAGGCTTAGGGCTACAGAGGGAAGTGCCCTATGTATGCACTCTTGTATGTCAGAAGCTAGGATGGTTTGAACAAAGTGGTGTTGGTTTTTGTAGAATCAATGATCAGCTGGAGAGACAAAACTCCTTGCTTGTGTGAGCGTGCCTGTGACTAAGAAATGCGGGAAGAAGCAGTTTTATCCCCAGAACAGTGCATTGCTTTGGAGCTTGTCAAACCTTGACTGAGTCCCATCTGTGCCACTGGGCCAGTAGTGGCTCCACTCTTCTGTGGATTTATTTCCATCTCTGCTCATTTGTGCTGCGTTCAGCTGTGTCTGTGCAGTGTCTGAGGCAGTGGGGCCCTTGTACTCATGATGGCTACTTGACTTTGGGGCTAAAAGAAAAGACTTACAGAGAAGTTTGTCTGATTTACAGACTAGTGGGATTTGTTAGTTGTATTTTTAACAGTCAGTCCCATATCTAAATAAGATTTAAATGTAACATAAGGGAGATTTTTTGTGAATTTTAGATAAGTTATGTAATCAGTCTATTGCCATCCATATTCTTCTGCTGTGCTTTCCAGAAAGAGCATATTCCATTCATTTATGCTGATCAAGAATAGTATGTGAAAATGGCACTAGCAGCAGCTGCTCTTTTGAATATGGTTGTAGCCAGCTTGAATCTGATCCCAGTTGTCAAGAGGTAGACTTTGTAAAAATTGCAGTGCTATGTTTGGCCCAGGACAGGGGCTCTGGGCAATGCTACTTCACCTCTAGCCATTCATAATTTATGAATAAGTAATTAAACATGTGATGTAACTGTAAAGAAGCAGTGCTTTCAAACTGTATCTTCAAAGATTCTGTTTAATCTGAAATCTCTAAGACATTTTTAAAAAAACCATAAAGAGATTAAAACAAAATATTTGGAAGAGATTTTGTAGTGAGAGCTCTTTGAAGTCACCAGCTAGATTGAGTTGATGAGGACCAATTAAAGCAAAACATGTGTCCACAATTTGCTGCCATTTGTTCTAGGCACATCTTTATGGATGAAGTTTGTTGCCTTTCTAATGATGAAGATGCAAATGCCTTTCCCATGAGGCTAAGCGATCTCCATTTTTTATAAAGACCTAATGTGATGATTTAAGCCCTACAGCATAAGCCACAATATGTCTGCATTTTCTGTAATAAAACATGCAGATTATAATTTACCATGCAGGCACTGTTCACTAAGGGCTTCCAAGTTGCATATAAACTAGAGAAACATGTAGAGAAAGGTGAAGCCCTTGGCACATGAGCTGTCTACAAGACTTTCTTCTTCTAACGTTTATTTTCCAGAAAAATAGAAGGACCTTTTATTTTCTGTTTATTTACAGCACCAGTGTCTGTATGAGGACCCGTCGCCATAGCATCTGGAAATAAACACCAGTCTGAGTGTTTCTTCATGCCATTATCACTTACTGTGTTCCCAAGCATCACTCTTTCATCTTCCGAGGCCTGGCACAGTGCCCAGTAATATCAATAGAAAGAGTCTCCTATATACAGGCTTGCACCACTCTCTGTAGCAAACTGAGCAAAAATGGTAGTGAACGGCCATCCCTTATAACGCGGGCTGGCACAAACCTTGTATCCCCTTGCTGTGGATGCAGCTCGCCTTCCTTGGTTTTAACAGGCAGCCTGACTGCCTTTCGGTTAAGCCTCTTGCAATGAAGTTCACCCTGTAGAAAGTGTTTAGCACAAGCTAGTGCTTCATTTGAGTCCGAAGCAAGTCCAGGGGCTCATTCCTCTTTTCATAAATATTTGACAAGCAATGTGAGTTTGTCACATTCCTGTTTCAGAGAAGACCCAATTCACAGTACCTTCTGAGAGGTGCTGAGCAGTGTTATCTCCTAGTGCCTATTGCCTCTAATAGGAACCAACACCTACCAACTCCTGTTGCTGTTGCCAAGTACCGTCTGTGAGTAATTACGTGGTATTAATACGATGGTATGCACTGATGGCTCGTTTATACAATTATGCATGGCTCATTTGTAGCATGTGGGGAGGCATGGTAACAGTATGAAAAAGACTACTGCCAGAAGCAGGGGAATAACCTGTCCTCTGCCCATAGTAGTAGATAAGACATGAAGAAATGGATTTATAGAGCAGGTAGCTTGCTGTTAGACATCAGGCAAAAATGTTTTAGCAAGCTAGGTCATTGAAACGCTAGAACAGGCTAGTCAGGAGGATTTTAGTCTGCCACTGAAACAGAATGGAGAAAAAAACATCTCTCAGGGGAGACAGAGGTCATCTAGATGATTTCAAAAGCTTCCATCAAACCTTCTGATCCAGAGACCAGTAGGTACTGTATGCTTAGCGCAAATGAGCCTGCTTGCTTCGACACAGTGTTCTCAGTTTGCACGAGCCATGTATAATTAATCCATGTGATGGAGACATACCGCTGACGTCTGCTTACAGGTGCTGGGGATCACTTGATACAGATCAGCAGAGAGTCGTTTCCTATCATTCACGAGGACTCACAAAGGGAAAAGAAAGCAGCATTTTTGTGGTGCCCTGTTAGGCTGGTAGGTATTAGCTTGAGCAAAGAGAGCAGCAGGGAGTGGTTATCCAGCAACAGATTCCATCTGGTTTGCTTAAAAATTAGAAAGGTAAACAACCTTTGGGTATGCAGTGTTTCATGTACAAAGCTCCTTGGGATACTCACTAGGCTGGAGTGTTTGTATTTGAGAGTCACGTGGCTTGGTAACAGGCTGCCCATCGGGCAGCTCACAGCGAGCAGTCCATCAACACTTGCTTTTCCCAGAATTCAATTAAAGGCTGTTGCTTCAGTTTCCCAGTAAAAACTTTGCCTTCTTGAAAGATGCTGCAGCTTCCCATTTTGTGATCCCTTCCTGGAAAACAGACTTTTTTTTTTAAAAAGAGCTTTAAAAACAAACTGATGCACTTTATAAAGAAACTAAACTGAATATGCATTTTCTTATCAGATGTAGGCTCCTGTGTCCTTGCTGTGCCCTTTAGTGAGATCCAGCTGCACACACACGAGAGAGCGTGTTCCTGCTCACTGCCTGGATAAGCACAACTCTGTGAACCAGATGACTCTTGTGATTCTGAACCTGAGATTGTTCCCATGAATAGTTTGCAATATTTATTTTAAATTTGCTGGTTCCATGAACATTCTTGCCCTTAAAGACATTATGGTTTGGTAGCGTTTCACAGATTGCACAAACTCATTAAAGAGTTTGAGGTACATCTCTTGGGGAGGGCATGTTCTGCCTTATTCTGCCAAGACCACAAATTTAGGACACAGCAGCCCTCCCAAACAACTAACATGCTGTGAAAACTTCTCCACTGTTGTTGCAGATTTGCTGAAACACTGAAAGAGGTGGAATAGGCCTGAGGCTGTAGAATTTCAGGTCATTATTTAAGTCCTTGACACTGAATTTGGGATAAAAAGCCAACAGACAGTTACATCATTATATTTGCTTTGCCTATTGGCAAGCAAGCAATTTGTGCCTTTGCACATATCATTTGATAGTCTGATTATGTTCTTGGCATTAAGTACCTTCAATTTTATGCTTATACTGGTACTATTTGTGCTAGAACCCTGTAGATTTTTCAAAATTAATTAGAACATAGATAACTTCCTGCTGTTCATATTCACCAAGCATTCACACACCAGTTGTGGAACATTCTGGTAGCAATGTCCATTACCATTATGCTAGAGTACCAAGAGATATTAAATATGTACATATAAATATGGATATTTACCCAAGTTGGAAAATGCTGCAAGGATTTGATTTTAAAATTCCATATCTTGTTAGAACAATAATTTGGTAGGTCAAAAATGAATCCACAATATTATTTCCATTTTATGATGTGAATTATTTGTGGTTTGGACCTGAAGCAATCCCCATTGTACGACAATGTATCTGCCTAATCTTCTATTTTACATTCAGTACTGTTTGCCTCAAGCCTTGAGAGAGAGGTTTTAGAGGGAGAGTGCAGGAGTGCAAATTTGACTTTTTTCTATTTTCCCTTTGAAAAGTCTATTCATCCATCTCTAATAGAAATGAAACTTCAAGAACAAAGACTTAGCAGCTTGTGCAATTTCATGTGTGTGTCTTTTAGACTCAGCATCGAGTTAAATGGAGGAATAAATGTTACTGATATGCAGACAGGAGCCTAGAAACCATGAAATATTGGTCCTACTGAGTTCAGTGGCAAAACTCCCATTGACTTTAGTAGGATTGGGATTTTATTCCCAGCCTTCATGTTCCCAGCTTGCTCTGATATGTTGCATTATAAAACAAAAATATCCCGTCAAATGTTTATGTCCTTTCTCAAAGCCTTCTTTTTTTACTGGCTGTGCCTGAGAGACATTGGTATGTTTTTGACAATATTGCAATCAAGCCCTAATCCAGCAAAGGCCATTAAATATGTAAGTAGCTCTCGTAGCACCAGGCAGACTGCTCCTACAGCAGCCACTAGCCGTAGGCTTGAGTCTCTGTTGGACTGCGTTCCAATAATTTCACAAATTTTATATTAGCGCACGTCTAATGTCCATGAATTATCCAATGCCTGTGGCAGTGTTCCTGCAACAAAGACAGAAATATGGGTAACTGTTAGGTACTTAATATACATTGTTATTGGATATTCCCCCATGTGTGAATTGCCATGCAGATGGGCGTGTGCCATTGGTATCAGTAATACAATGATATTTTTATTGCCGTGTTTAGGTGCTGGAACTTTTATATGGTAAAAATGTCTTTGAGTTTTCGCAAAGCCTTTGAACTCTGCTCCCCCGACCCACCCCTTGGCACTCTACATCCCATTATTTTTGAACAAGGAAGACCTAACTGTGGAGATTATGCCAGCTTTGATCACTCATGTATGTGTCCATTGCAGCTCACTGTAGGCTGTGTAAATAATTTAGAAGAAATATTCATAAAACCAAGCTCATTGCATGCTGTGGAAACAATTTGGAAGAAATACATATAAAACCAGGTGTCATCAAATTGGGCATCATGTGATAGGTATCATCTCTTTCTGATCTCTACATAGCAAATATATAGATGTCCTCTCCAGTTCTACAATAGATCTCCAAAGAACCTAAGCGTATGCCAAAATTTAAGTGCATTCAACTCAATTAAAGACTTGGAATCCTCCCTTGCAAAAAAACTTGCTGTGACACATTATCTAAATTAGCCTTTGGAATAAAGCCATTGCTTCTCAGAGCAATGCATCCGGCTGGTTCTTAGTTTGAAGATAGGCATCTACAAAACTTCCTTGACGTATCAAGGCCTATACATAATTGGTATGAATGTATTGTTTTGTAGTACATTATAATTTTAAACTATATATATCCTCTAATGCCTCGGGAGTAGGATGTGTTCCCAACGTCTGGAAAAAGCCCACAGCCTCATTTCACATGATTTTTTTCTCCACATTATTCTTGGATAAAGGGAAGATGTTTGTTATATGTCCCACAAAAGATGTTTGAAAAATGACCTTGGCAGGAAAAATACTCTACCCCTGCTGTTGTAACTGAAAACCACTTCTCTACTAGGTTCAGAAAGGGTTCTGGAAAAGAGAAGAGAAAGTTTATAGCATGTCATATCCCTTCAGGCTGTGTTTCCTCAGCATGGAGGGGCTGGATACCCACACTGACTTGTGTGTCTGTTCTGATGTCTGCCCTGAGTGCCTGGGAGGAACCCACCATTCCAGGTTTCAAAGGAATAGTGCTGTGTAGCCCCTCCAGCTTTCCCATCACTGAGCTTTTCTTCTATATTGTGATGATGACATGGTACTTGAGCTACTCTTTTCACTCGAGACTTCTGTAGTATCCATGAGCAAGGACAGGATTTGGGGGTCAAATTTTCCAAATCAACAAATGCTTAATAACTAAGTTGAGCATACAGTGAGTTTTCCTAAGCAGCTAAGCAGGTTAACCTTCTGTCTTCATGGTGGCTAAGTAGGAGACTTCTGCAGGTGCCTTTAAGAATTACACAGGCATGGCTCTTTGGTATAGAGTGCCAAGATACTTTGGAAAATCTGATCCCTTTTGTCCTAATGTCAGGGAACTGACTTTGTTTCAAAACTATGTAATACTGTGCAGAATATTTTGCTTCAGAGTTGATGAATAATAATCATTGCTTACTAAGACCAAGTTATAAAGAAAGGGGGGAAAAAAAGAAGGGGCACTGAATCAAATGCACATATACAGTTCCTAGTAGTGGTGAGAAATGCTTCTTACTCAGTACTTTATAAAGTCACAGCATTGTGCAGACATTAACTAATTAATTTAGGTTCCACTGAAATTATGCAATAAATTTAAGTCTCCAATTTAAAATGTTACAGCTGCTGAGCTGATCTGTCTCATGCTGTAGGAGAAGCGTTCTCACTCCCACATGCACTTGGTCCACAAAGGTTGCATTTGTGTGTTCGCACTGCCATGCAGCTTGCCATGGTCAGAGTAGCTTTCACAAGGCATTGCTTCCTAATGCTGCTATAACAGATCCCAGCTGCTGGGAGAAGGAAAAGAAACTTTTCTTGCATCCTATCAGTGAAGGGATCATCAGGGAAGGAAGCAATGCAGCAGGGGGTGAGAAGACTGAATATTTCTCTTAATAAAGCAGATATATTTGTTTCTTATTGCAGGTATAGTTGCAATCTGTAGATGTATTTCATATACCAACTAAAACACTTGTGCTGATCAAATTTATTGGGTGCATATTGTGTATTCACTACACTGCTGTTCTTATTCTGTACTAGTGGTGCCTCTTTCGAGCCACTGCCATCATCAGTGGAAGTACATGTCCAGTCCTGTGACAGAATAAAGCATACTCCGCATAGAAAGCTAAGATATTACTTAGATGGAAATGTTCAGACCATACGAGTGGCGTGCGTCAGGGGTCCGTGTTGGGCCCGGACCTGTTCAACATCTTTGTTAGCCACATGGACAGTGGGATAGAGTGCACCCTCAGCAAGTTCGCCAATGACACCAAGCTGTGTGGTGCCGTTGACACGCTGGAAGGGAGGGATGCCATCCAGAGGGACCTGGACAGGCTGGAGAGGTGGGCCCATGCCAACCTCATGAAGTTCAACCAGGCCAAGTGCAAGGTCCTGCACCTGGGTCGTGGCAACCCCAGGGACAAATACAGGCTGGGCGGAGAATGGATTGAGAGCAGCCCTGAGGAGAAGGACTTGGGAGCGCTGGTGGATGAGAAGCTCAACATGAGCCGGCAATGCGCCCCTGTGGCCCAGAAGGCCAACTGCATCCTGGGCTGCATCAAGAGGAGCATGGCCAGCAGGTTGAGGGAGGTGATTCTCCCCCTCTACTCTGCTCTGGTGAGACCCCACCTGGAGTACTGTGTCCGTTCTGGAGCTCCCAACATAAGAAGGACATGGACCAGCTGGAGAAGGTGCAGAGGAGGGCCACGAAGATAAGAGGGCTGGAGCACCTCTCCTATGAGGACAGGCTGAGAGAGTTGGGGCTGTTCAGCCTGGAGAAGAGGAGGCTCCGGGGAGACCTGACACCGGTCTTCCAATACCTCAAGGGGACCTACAAGAAAGACGAGGAGCAGCTGTTCAGTAGGGCCTGTTGTGATAGGATGAGGGGTAATGGTTTTAAAATAGAGGCAGGTAGATTTAGATTAGATATTAGGAAAAACTTTTTACAATGCGAGTTGTAGAACACTGGAACAGGTTGCCCAGAGAGGTGGTGGAAGCCCCGTCCCTCAAAATGTTCAAGGCCAGGCTGGATGAGGCTCTGAGCAACCTGATCTAGTCAGGGATGTCGCTGCTTCTTTCAGGGGGGTTGGACTAGATGACCTTTGAAGGTCCCTTCCAACTCTAACCATTCTATGATTCTATGATTCTATACAACAGACTCTGTCTCGTTGTGGTCCTTAACCCATGGACCTTCCTTTTTGTTAGAAAGGGACTAAGCAATTCCTCCTCATCCTTGAAGAATATTGGTCTTAAATAGCTCGATAACCAATGTCGTCGGTAGTTATGAGTCATTGCAGGACTGAAGGAGTCTGAAAATTTGTGTACTTATACAAGACCTCACATCACATTTCATTGTGGCTTTCAAAGTGAACCACAGAGTATTAGTGACAGTACTTTTGTGTAAACTGTGTGAAAATCAGCATGATTTCTGGCCAGGTTATAACTCCCGGGGCTTTGTTGCAGCTGGAATTCTCTCACAGCCAGCCTATGAGGAGCTCTCAATACTTTAACATTATATTCTTCATGTTAAAATTCTTCAAATTCTTCATTCTAATTCTTCATGCCTTTGAAAAAGGCACTGCTTCTTGAAGTTAGCATCCCATGGGAAGGAAAATGCTAACTTTGCAGTATCTTCTAAAGCGTTAGATATCACTGGCTCCTGTAGAGGCTACAAATTCATTATGGTATCACAGCTTCTCATTGCTGAGGGCATTAACAACGAACATACAGACACCACAATTGAGATGTCAAAAAAAAAAAAAAGAAATTAACAAACAATGAAAGTCCCTGATAAATGGACAACAGTATGATTGCAGGGCAAACCACTTGTATTTGTATAGGCAAAGTTAATTCAGAGCCTTAAGGCACTGGGAGAGGAAGACAATGGTTTCAAACGCTGTGATCTTTTGGCCTTGTCTTGGAGGTAGGCTGGAGCAATTATGTCCCATTTTATGTCTTTTCCTTCAATAGCGCTCGGATTTGGCAGTGTCGTTACCTTACAGCAACTGGCCGTTTCACCTAGTTCAAAGCTGGTTTGTTCTGCCATTTCAGGAAGGAAGAGCTGTTTGTCTGATCAAGGCTCTGTACATGCCTGAGAGCCTCATGTCAAATCCCTGCCCCAGGACCTACTTCTTAACACTGAGGTTGTGAAGCATGAAGTTAATCACATTACAGTCTGTGCTGCACAAAAGTACCCTGACAGTTATTGAGGATGAAGCCTGCGCCGGAGAGAGAGAAAGAGCAATAGGTGCTTAGAGACGGACGATGCTCTGACACCAATTCCCAGGAGTCGACAAGGAGGAATGGAGCAGTTGCTGCAGCTTAATAGGAATGGACACTAGCAGCTTCTTTTCCAAGCAGAGCAATCCCTTAGGAGAGAGATCATGTACAAGACAGAGTAACAGGACCCAGGGCCTTTGTTATGCATATTGCAGTGCATCTTTCCTGGCCCTTGGGACATTTATGACTGGAACCATTAGTTGCAAAGTCACTACAAAGCATGTATGTGACCAACAGGGAATCAGATGTAAATCTTCTGGCCTCTGAGGTGGAAATGGATGGACTGGAGACAGCATAAGGCAGAGAATGCTTAGTGTCCAAGGAAGGGCTTCTGCAGGAAAAAGGAAGGTCCTCTTTCCTTGTAGTTTACAGAGCCAGGAAAAACCCAGGGTGAGTGATGTGCAGCGTACATAGACTTGACTAGCTCTTGTTCCAGGTAAATCTGTTTCAGAAATCAAAGGCAATTCTGAGAAAAATGTCTTGGTCTAAGTCATTATTGGGAGCATCTCTTAATGTTCCTGGCTATTAAGCTTCTCTTGATTACAAGGCACTTGTCTTCACTGGTGTTTCCCAGGACCCCTCTTTCTTGCAGAAGGTGATGATACCATTTGGTGACTTCATGTGGCTCTTCACAGCCCTGAGAAGGCCACTGCCACCTCTTGTGTGTGTTCCCTGCTCCTGGCTTCATGTAAAATAGGCAGGACAGCAAACCTGGCAGCAGGGAGAGCTGTGGGGATGCTGTAGCACCAAGCCGAAACCAGGACATCCAGTTAAATGTACTTTGTTCGTACCAGAGCAACATGCCTTTCCCACAGTGGTTTTCACTGGTGCATCAAAATTTTCTGTGTTGTTCCCCTGGTTTGTAGGCTCTGTGGTGACCCAGAGCTGCATGGGACAGTTCAATGAGGGAGCTTGTGATTCTCTGGACTCTGGGCTGGCTGTGCTCCAGAGCATCACAGCCCATCACAGAAAGAACAGCTTGAGGGTTACATTCAATTAGCATAAATTGCCAAGGGCCTAAAATACGTTGTAGAGCTGATGTGGATTGTTAAGCCTCAAAACATCTTCCCTTTTCCTTGCTTCTTTTTCTTGGCTTACTCGATGAAGGAGAAGAGGCTTAGAGCCCATTTTGTCCTTCTCAGAGGAGGGATGTCCATGATGCAGCTGCAAGAGTAAGGCCTAATCTGCCTCCTAATAGCGGGAAGACCTTGGTGTGTTGTTCTTGTCACTGCATTTCTCAGTATCTCCATGCCTTGTCTTTTGAACTGTAAGCATTCTGAGCTAGAGGTTGACAGTATTTGGATGTGTTGTACAGTGTAAAGCGTACATTTGGCTCTTAGTAATTATAAAATTAGTAAGAAATAGCATATGTTTAAAAATATTGTAACTCTCAGAAGAATTGTTGGGCCATTTATTTTTTGTGCATATGAGTGTGTGCCTAATTTAAGCCATTTTTCTAATAACAGGCATTGGTTCTGCCATCCTTCTGCTTTTATTTTCAGTTTATTTAGATTATTACAGAAAGTGTGAAGAATGAATGAAAAAAAAGAAATCTGTCTCCTAGTACTTGTCTTTTAAAATTAAATTTCCTGGCTGAATAATCCTACATTTAATCCTCAAAGGGATGTGTCCCCTTACAGGGAGGGTTTTCTGCACCTTCAGGTGCCTGCTGTCAAAATGTCAGGATTGGAGGATGGGAGATGAATCCAAATGAATTCATGAATCCAAATGCTCATTTGGAAATCAGGTGATGTTTGATTATGACACTACCAACACCTATCCTAACACATTTAATCACAAATACAAGATTTATGGAGTGGAGACATGTTACTCTCAAATTAATTTGCAAGCTGTATTCTGCTTTGGAGACAATTCAGCAAAATTATGATAGAGTCCCTCTTACTCGCTGTCTCATGACTTAGAGGAGACTGGGAAATCTCAGTCTTCAATGCTTCAAGGTGAAATTTTTAGGTCTGGCAGACGTGATGCTTTTCAGCGTGGCACGGACAAGTGTAAAGCCTCTTTTGTCCTGTGGACTGAAGGGATTCAAGCTTTATATCCGTGGAGGAAAAGAGATCACACACAGTACTGCTGTATCTCCAAACTGCATATCGTATGTCTCGCTTTCTGGACTGGAGGCGTACTGTCACTGACTGTGACAAGGGTTTCTGTTCCTGTTCAGTGACTATATTGATAGGAGTGGTATTCTGCTGAGCCCCTGATCTTGCACAAAGGATGTGTTGGTGTGCGTTTGTTCTGGGCAGCAGCATTCCCAAAGGAGTGAAACTCAGACCAAGAATTTGGCTTACCTTGGTGCTTAAATCTTCAAAGCAGTATTTGCAGTTGATTTTTAAAGTAATGCTTGAGCTTACAGAGGTGTATTTCTCCAAAGTTTAGCTGTGAGTAGAATATTATGTTTATTGCTGTTAAGAAAGAACTGTCAGGCCGGATGTCCATTTCACGGATAATTTTGGAAGAACTATTTCAGAGGTATTTCAAATATTAAGTAGAAATTATTGAAATACTTTGACTACAGCCTTCTATCATGAGAACCAAAGTGCAGATAACTATATTTTATTTAAAGAGTGATCTGATACACTGAGGGGGAACTTGGGAGACAGGTGTGCAGGAAGGTGTAGGTTTGTATCAGTATTTTTAAAAAAACAATCAAGACTTTCTTTTGTGAAGTAAAGTTGCTTCATGGTGCCAGATGTATAAAGGCATTGTTTGTTCCAACCTCAGGTGTCACTGGCAGATGACTATAGTGAGAAGAATCGTAGACTGATCAGCAAGGCTGATTTTTACCAGTCAGAGAGCTTTTGGAGATTACGGGATAGCATGAAGAATTTATCGAGGTGATTTATCCACAGTGCTTGTGAATACATTACATCCATACTCTGTCTCAAATAGTATAGAGAGAGTCTCAGTATCTCCAAATGTATTATTAATGTTACTTTGGAAAGCAATACATTTTTGCATAGTTTCAACATGCTTTGTGTTCATGGATTTTGAACATAACTCTAAAACTCGCAGTAAATCCTCTGCTATTGAAACAAATACATCTGAGGAAAATATTAATAAAAAGGCTTTAAAAAATTACATTTCATAACAATGCTCAGTCAGCCTTCCTGCTGCTAAGAGCCTGTGGCAACCAGAAATTGAAACCTCTATAAAAGAGACTTCTGAAAAAAACAAAGGGGGAAAATCACCTGTTTTGATTTTGCCTGTGGCACTGTCTTCTTGTTTTGGAAGCTTCCATCATAAGCTGTGCTTTGTAGAAAAGACAGGTGGAGAAAAGCAGGTTAAAAAAAGGCAATGGAGGAGGCATTGTTTCATGTTCAGTACCTGGCGTTTCTTCTGCATCCATCTCTTCTTGTGCTAAGAGTGAAGCAAAAAAAAATTACTAGGTAGAGGAGGGGAACTAAGAGATTTTTTGTTGTTGTTGTTTTGGTTTGTTTTTTTTTTTTACAGTCAGCAATAATGAGACAATCGTGCTAGAAAAGACTTTTCAGCTTGTGTGGTTTTTTCCGTCACGGGATCTGTAAGGGTGAGTTCTCTTTTCTGCTTCGCAGTGTCAGGCAGCAATTCAGCCATCCACCTCCTGCTCACAAGAGTCACAAGCTGACTGCGCTGATGTTTGACTCCTGCCCAGCCTCGCAGATCCAAGTATTTTATTACTCAGCATCTACAGCCAGCAATGAGTTACCAAAAGAAGAAGCTCCTTTACAGCCACTGAGGGAGGACCCACACCTAGAATTTCTTGTTGCAGCATTTCTGGGTGGTCCTTCTGAAGTGCAGAGGAAGGAGTCTGGCAGATCTTGTAGCTGGCAAGCCCTTCAGGAGCCAAACCAGGAGAAGAGTGGAGCAGGCAAGGGCAGCTGATCCAGTAAGAGTGGGGAAGATTGCTCTCAGATCAGTGCAGTTCCCTGCATGTCAAAGTTGTACTAAGAAAGAAAATGAAGTCATTTCATGAGGCTAGTCATCTGTGGCTGCTTTTTCATGCAAGACAAAGCAAAACATATTTTCTACAGTGCATCTGTGCAAGAGTAGGAAACAGTGATGAATTTGGCAGTGAGAAAATTTTCTCTTTATAAAGTTATTAGCTGCAGTGGTTTCACTTTGACAGCCCTGAAGTGCACAAGACACTGAATTGAGAGCTTCTCAGGTTTGGAAAATGCAAAACTGGCAGTTCTGGACTGAGTTATGGCAGAATACTGTGGAAGCCTCCGGTAAATGAGCTTTAGAGATTTACATGCTTAGGTTTGCTTTTCAGAGTAAGCCAATATGTATTAGCACAGCAGGCAGTATTTTTAATGCAAGAAAGGTAGGATGCCAATAGTATTATACTTGTCATTATATAATATAAAAAAAAGCATTAATTTATAATACATATTCCAGTTTCAAGACCCTGTTAATTTCAATGAATTGCAGGGTTTGGTTTGAAGGACAAGTGTTTTAATGATGACATAAATCACCAGTCATAAGCACCTCTTTTGCCATTTTCATATATACAATCAGTAGCTGCATTAGAGGTTCACTGATATCATTCATAGTGCTTCTGGCCACTACTGAGGATGTATTTTCATTACAGGTCCGGGGCTTTGTCGCTTATATTAACCTGTGTAAGAGTTCTAGATTGGAAACTGTATGCATCCAAGGGGAGACAGGTACCTCATAGTCTACTGAATTTGCCACATATTTCAGTGTTTTAAAATATTAATGTATTTATATTCCATTGCTTAATCCATTTGTCCATTGTTCAGCATAAGAGAATTTCAGCCTGCCTGACATACATGCATTAAGGCCACCTGCTACCTTATGGTGCATTCATCAGGCACTGTAGATTGTTAAGATATTGCCTCTAGGGCAAGTTTGCATATGAACTGCATCAATCTTGTGGTTTCTTCCTCTTCTCCAGCCCCGTTTTCATTTGTAGAGGACCTTGGCACTGCTGGTTGTCATAGGAACGTCATAGGGCTGTTTAAGAGGAAGAAGGGAGATGCATAGCTTTGCCCATAACTCAGTCAGGCTGCTATCTCCAGGAGATGCCCATCAGCATCAGGAAGGACCAAAACACGGAAGCAGTCATCAGGGAATTTGTGGTTGCAATAGTGTTCTGACGAGGGCAGTGGCATTTCAGTATTCCTATTTCCAGCCCAAAAGCCTTTACAGACCCCAGAAAGGACCGAGAACTCATTGTTTAGGTGCTCTACAAACATAAATGTGAAGGACATCTGTCCTTCATCTGTATACCCTGCTGTTCCATGATCTTGTGGAGAAAATATATGCTACATTTGACAAAAATATTGCAGAACTTCTCAAATAATTGGTTGGGAGACACTAAAGTTACCTCCTCCAGCCTTCGCAGAGAGGCAGAGGCTAAACAGTGTTGTGGATGGCTGGTCTTCATCCCTAAAGAGTGCTCTGTGGCACAGTTTGGAGATGATGTAAAGGAGGTACCTTGGAAATATGTGTCTGACTCCTATATTCTATAGTATTCCTGTCATCAGCCTTCTAGCTATTTATTCAGCTTTGAACTGAATTATATTTGTGATGGCTCCTCTCTACAGACGATGTTTGTGATGGAGGAAATTTAATGGAACTTTTTTTCTAAAGGAGCTTTGCTTAGTTCTAAGTCAGTATGCTAAAAGCACCCTCAGGCTGTTTTTAGCGTATGTTGGGATTGCAATACTCAAAAACACTGCTGGCAGTGATGGAGTACCTGCAGTTTTCATTCCTTTCATTTTATTTACTAGCATTTGAGCAAGAATTAATCAGTCTGTGAGGAGAATGCTGCAAAGTTTAGGTAGAGTTGTGGCTACCCAAGCTGCTTCTCTCAAAAAACAATGTCTGTTCATTCCTCTGTGACCATGTCTATGCTGGCAGTCACTAAATCAAATGCTTAGGCTGAACGAGTGAAGCTGATCCAGCTCGAGAGAAAATCCAGAATATGCAAGGAAGAAAATAAAAAATTTCTGAATTTCTTTTCTTCAAAAATATTGTTACAACCGAGATGGAAATCATTAACATGTTTTGGTAAATAGGAGGTTCAGTAATTACAGGTCAGTCAACAAAACAATAGTATGTATAATAGAAATGTGGAAGCACTGCAAATGAGGATTAATTTCCAGTATTGTTTAGGAAACATTTCACACAAGTGAACAGAGGATGTAAGAGCGTGCAACATGCTGCATTTATTCTGTAACAAGAAGAAAGATGTCACCAAAGGGAAACCTTGGGTTCTCTGGTACTCTGACTAATGCTTCCAGGTTTGTTTCTGAACTTTTATCTTTCTGTGTATGAGCTATGTGACACCAAATTGTTTCCTTACCATAAGGAACAAGTAAAAGTCATTTATTATTAATGCTTTTAGAGGGTCTAAAGATAATATTCTGCCTATATTTCTGGTAGTGTAAGTCCAGAGTCACACCATTCAAATTTCTTTGATTCAATAAATCAGATTCTCAGTGCACAGAAATAAGTAAGTGCATGATTAGCATAGTTTAAGTCCACTTAAATAAATTACTCCATATATAATATATATTATATATTTATTGTATGTATTGTAGTGGTAAAATATGGATATAGTATGGATAAGTATGGCAGATATAAACTAATTAGTTATGTGACCTGTGATAAGCTTTCTCGTGTCCTCCTTCTGTTAGGGTTCATGTTGTTGGAGACACCGTTCATTCTTCAAACCCTTGATTTTATTAGCTTCAGTGTATACAGTCTATACAATATATGCAGAGTCTATACAATATATGTACAGTGAGATAAAGAGCACGATGACTGCGCTCACTCACAATGTCCATGTTTGTCCCGCCAGCACTGTAATGGGTCTGAGTAAATCATAGTTAATTTAGACATTTTGTGTCCTAGTAATCCTAGTAAACTTTCAATTCCACCTGAAATCCTTTCTGGGAATGCTTTTTGCCCACAATGCCTGTAAATCTTGTAAGTAGTTAAGCAACTGATGTTCTGTGACTGGTGTTTTTTACACCATACAGGATCATTTTCTAGTGTCCTCTTGTGGATTAATATATTCAGTAAGCCACAGTGTCCATGAACTCATTGTTTTATTCTTCTGCTGTACGAATTGTAAACTTAGGACATACCTGTAGTGGAAACAAAAAAAACCCAAACCCTGGGTTAGTTGCTTAGATTCATACAACAGTGAAGACAAAGCCAGTTTTAATTCATTAGAACATGATCAGATAAAGCTAATCTTTTAAGTACAGCTTTACTGGATTTAATAAAATACTGATACTGTATTGCAAACCCATTGATTTAGCAGAACATGTATTTGCAAAACTTTAAGCTAGTAGGCATCTGTTAGAACATCTTCTTAAGAATGTTCCTTCTGTTTTCCACATTAGTGGAAGGTCTGTGCAAGTCCTTTTTCACATGCAGCTATTCGCATGAATACTCCCGACTGAAATCCCTCAAGTATCTCTTAATTTATTTTCTGGTCCTTGACAACTGCTTTCTTTTTCTAGTACAGACATTTAAACATAGTCAGAAGACAGCTGGTGTGATCGGCTGCAGATTCTCATCTTGGTTGCTTTGATAATTTAATTTTGAGGAGAAAAAATGTATTTCAGTAGATCATCTTTAAATTTATACTGATATTAAGTGTGATTTAGTTCCTTCCGTGCTCATTCCAAGAAGAAAACTGATCTACTGAATTATTTTAATATTTTCACATCCCTTCCTTGCTGCATTTGCTTTAAATTTTGCCTGTTTACAGTAGTCCTAGATACTAAGCAGCTATCTAAGCTGGTTGATTGTCAAGTGAGAGACAATAGCAGACACCTGGCAAGGGTAGAATGCTATACTTCCCCTGAAGTATAGCAATTTTACAGCCGTACAAGCAGTGCACAGCCCAAGGAGAAAAGTTGTATGGAGTGACAGATGGATGCCTCTGGTTGACTTCTCTGTAGGTGCAGGAGGAGCAGATGGCAGGCATGATAAAATCCAGCCATATGATGTTATGTACCTTTGCCCCCTCATCATGGCTGTAGATAGTAGTAAGGCTACGGGTTTGTGAGTTACTGTGCCATGGTACAATGTGTTTCTCTCAGCAGAACAAAAATTAAAAAAAAATCATACAGCCTTGCTGCTGTGCATTGCACAGTGGACACAAATGTCTCTGGTAATTCAGAGTCAGTTATAAACAGTTAGAAAAGAATAATGTTGTGCATTATTTCTTCTTCTGAGGCTCTTGTGGTGTTTTGCAGATAAACCGAACAGCTCGTACCTCATTAGCAAGATCTAGAAATGAGTCGCCCTTAACTGCTTCTGTGCTTGGTGTAATATAAACATTTGTCCTAGGTAGAAATAGGCATTGTAACTAGGTGTGTAATTAGTTTCTCTGCCTGTTTCACAGGTTGGAAGCCAAATCTATGCAGGGAAGAAACTCATGGCTTACTTGAAGGCCCTCAGCAAGTCGGTGGCAGAGCAGAGCTGGAATGCCAGCTTCAGCCACCCCAGCAGCCACCAAAAGGGCACCAGGCTGTGCGAGTGCCATGCGGCCAGCCTATGCACAGGGTCCAGGCATCCCATAACTGGGGACTTTTAGTGCACCTGAGCTGGAAGCATCAGGTTGAGGGTTTAGGTGTAGCTGGATGATTAGACTCGTGTTGCAGAAACATCTGGAGAACAGTTCCTGTGTAAATGATGGTTGTGTGTTTTTGGTTAACATGGACCCAAGTTTTGAAGTTTTGCCTCAAAACACATTTTTTTTCCTTGACTGAACTTAGTTCAGATGATGACTTGATCAAAGCAGGAGAGTGATGATTTGATCTGAGATTGCTTTCATTTCTCTGAGTGATGGCTGAGTAGTTCTCCGTCCTTCTTGGATGAAGTAATGCCTGATCATGAACAGACATTAATCTCTACTGAGAACATTTTGTATAATGGAAAAAAAACTAATCCAGGCTTTTTGGCAGCTCTTGGCTTTCTTCTTCCATAGCAGAAAGAGCTGAATGTTTTATAGGAAGGGTCTCCACTCTCCCTTTTTTGGCCCCAGCCAGCACAAAGCTCAAAGGCTCAATATAGGAAAGTGGTAGATGTAATAAAGTGACTGTACAGTCAGGTTATAGTGACCAGGCTAATCTCTGGTATGATGGACCCTCTTGTCTGCTGGGGAGCCCTATAGTGTTCACATCAGCCGTCTTGCCCACAGTAATGGAATAATATAGGGAAACTTTAATTTCAGGAAGCTTCTTCCTCTTGCCTATGAAAGACCCAACAATCTCTCTCTCACCTTTCAGGAGCCACTGGAAATCAATATGTAGAGATAAATGGGACTGTTTAAGGTGAATAGGGTGAAGTTACTACAGCCAGAAGAGTTCCTCTCAGATACAATATTGTCAAGGCTGTGCTGCCCATCCTCAAGTGCCAAGGACAAGGGCACATAAATTGAGGAAATCTTTCTGTAGTTTCTTACTTCTAGTGACAATAATAGCCCTGTTGTGTTCAAGCAGGAGAAGGGCTCATTTTTCAAACCCTGTACACACATGTACAGTACCATCCTGGATCCTAATTCACTCAAAATCTGAACAGGAAGGAAGAGGGAAGATGAGCAAAAGCATTATTTTAGCCTTTGAAAAGTGAAACAATGTAGGAATTGGCTTTCCCAAGATTGCAGGGTGAGCTGGTACATCTAAACTCTAGAACTTTAGATCAAGTTCTTTACTCATTTTATCAACCAGTCTAACTTAGTGAACAAAGGGAAAAATGATCCTGTATTAATTTCTCTTTCTGGTCTTCAGACGAGGAGTATAAAAAGAGAAACTAACTAAGTAGCAAAGAGTGAATGACTTGATTTTTATTTCACTCAGAACTGTATAGCAAGCGTAAGCCCTGCAGATAGGTGCTGTGTAAGAGATTAGCACTCTGCTCATGTAGGGAGCTTGTCTTCTAGGGAGACAGAAGTCCCCTGCTGTTTCCACATAATGACTGTGGCTTTATGAAGGAGAAAAGCAACACGTAGTTTCTATTCAGAAAGGGAAGCTTTGTACTTATCACCAAAGTAGATGACCTACAGTGAAATGGTAGTGCCTGTTGAGCACGTAGTAGGACACCACTGCTTGCCACAGGACAATTAAATAGGTGTATTTTTTTCCCTTTTTAACATACACTGAAACCTTTGCCCCTGCTCTTGCCATCTTTATTAGAAGCTGGCCAAGAATAGAATAGAATAGAATAGAATTTTGGAGTACTCAACAGGTAGACTGAGCACACACTGAAATGCTTGTGTGCACCTCTTCCTTACTCACTTCCACTGGGAGAGATGAGATTGCACTTATTTACACATTTTCATCCTATTAAGAATCACAGATTCAAATCTTCTTTGTTTATATTGGATATTTTCAGCTATATTGGTTTTTATTATTGCCTCATGTACTTTTTTTTGGCAGTTTTCCTTATCTTTCATTTATTTTTATTGTTCTCATTGTGGGGATTCTGTTGGCCTCTCATATTTTCTTAGCTCGCTGACCCTGGCCAGTGGCATGACCAAGGTGAGTAATGCCTGGCTAGGAGGGATGTCTTGGCTTAAGCATGGAAGAGTAGGGCTGAGATCTTGTTCTGAATAACTGGCTGAATTCCTTGGTTAAATTTCCCATTTAACCTTGAAAGACTTCATCATCTTTTACGTTGTTTCCCCATCTCTGCACCCTACCTTGCCCATGTCCTGTGCAGAGACTGGGACATGCAAACATAGCAGAGCTGGTGGCCATAAGTAATATGGTGACTTAATGTCTTCTTGGGGGTTTTCTTTTTAAATTGAGGCCAACTCCCCTTCAGCAGCACTCTGGGATAAAAGGCCTTTAAGAGCTGGTGAGTTTAGTAGGAAAAGAGCCACTTATTCTGCGTGAACCTGAGTGAGTCCCGGAGGCTCCTCAGAATGAGCATATTTGAAGAAAATAACAGTTGACTTTTCTGAGAAAATAAAGATTTCGAGTCTGATCAGAGCATCCTCTGTGAAACAGACTCAGATTTGCCCTGTTCCTCTGATTCATATTGGATTGCAAATAGCAGTTAAACAAGCTTTCATACCGGCCCTTTTGGATCACTCTTAGAAACCAAATCCTGGACTTATTTCTCTTTTTTTGTGCCATATGTGCATAGAGTTACTGGCACAATTAAGACCTTGCATGTATGGAGAGAGAGATAGAGAGATGCAGATGTTTGCTTATCAGCTCAGGAGAGGTGCCCCTGCTCCTGGGGACACACTGAGGATTGGGAATATCTGATGTAAGATGTTTGACTGTACAATGTGTGGGCACATACTGTAATTGTGAGAGAAGGGATGCTTCCTCTAACCTTATGCCTACAAAGTATTAGGTCCCATGTGACCCAGCATGGTCATACTTATTAGTTTGATACTCTGCTGTTATAAGCTGATTTTATAAGACTGCTTGATAGCAAAGAATCACAGACATTGGAAACAGAAAAAAAAATGTTAGGACATATAGTCTATTTTTACATTCTGCCAATAGTCTCCAGATGTTCCCACATCACATTTTCCAGCCCTGATACACTCCTCTCTTTAATCACACCTCTGAGTTTAAGAGTTAGCAAGGAATAGCAATTTAAGGTCTATTATTATCTCTCCCAATACCTCATGACTATGCAGGACATGAAACCTAAGTTATATAACACAGAGCTAAAATTACGTGGAAAAGCCAACAAAATTTTTCCCTAGCTCCTAACTCTTCTTCTCATCTGTATACCTTCGGTTTTGGTATTGAGCTCCATTTATTTCACATCAACCCACACGTTCCACTTCTGGTGTGTTGTTCGTGTGCAGATGTAAAACGCCATGGGCAGATACCCTAGTGCATTATAGGAATTGTCCAGGGAAAGTTAGAGGTGTCAGTAAATAGACGGCATCTTTTTGGGACTTTTAATACGTCAAGCAGAATCACATGATATTGATTAAAAACCTGATTAGGAGTGAAGCTCCCCTTTTGTTCTTTCTTTACACAAAGTTGGAGGTAGTTTGAAATGTATACTTGAAAAACCTTTCATAATAACAGATTAATGTATTTCTTCATGTGTATAATAATTAGTAATATCTGCTGCCTGTGAAAAAGCATGTCTGACTTCTTCCTGCTGGTAAGATGATTAACATCTTAAAATGAGGATATTTATTTTGTCAGCATTAGTATTCAGAGTCAACACAGCTTTGTAATAAGTCATAACATATAACTTCCAGAACTGGAACTGCTGGTTATGCATTGCGCAGGTCAAATTTAGAAGAGTTTTTGGTTTATTTGTTTTTACTTTTTTCTGTACTAGAAGCACTAGCAATTTTAAATCAAATCTCAGACAGATATGAAGCTAAGTTGTAACTTCAAGAATGAGTCATTCTTATGGCTCTTTCCATCCTCTCATAGCCCTTTATTCAGTGGAATTTGATTATTTTCTTTCCTTGCACTCTTAACTCTCATACTGTGAACTCCCACTAACTGCCATATGTGCATCTGCCAAAATTACTATGGTGTCCCTTTACAGGCCAACCAAGAGCAGGGTCTCTGGCACCAGGTGCTAGCTCTACAGTGAGAAATAGGTAGTCTGTGTCCATGTACTTTCACCTCCCATCTTACTAGGTGTTTCAAGAAATTCTTTTTGGAATTTGGCAAGGGAACAGGAGATCATACGTGGGCAGATTCCTCTGCACAGATAGCAAAGCAATTAGCTCCAATTTAAGACAACAGTCATCCAAGCTGCTCTGCACAGAGCCAAATTGAAGTATGCCCAAAGCAGATTGCAGGATGTGAGCCTAAATTTGAAATCTCAATATTCTTAGAACTTTTCTTTTGTATTTAATTATTTACTATTTGTTTATTTTGCAGCAGTTCTCCCCTCCTTCACCAAGCAGAGCGTTTCCATTAAAATCAGCCAGTCGCCTTGTGTAAACGTGGCAGAATCAAGCTTTTGATATTAGTAATAAAGAATACATTTATGGCACATTTTTTCCAAGACATAATGCCAGCTCTTCTTTCCACTAGGAGAGACTGGCTGTTCCATGACAACTGGAATAGAAATACGATTTTTCAGTTGAAACATCCTAAAGAGACTCATAACAATGAGGCCCACTCCAGTCTGATGGGAGGGAATTGGTAATTTTGAATAAAGTGTTCCAACAATTTTAGACAGAGCTATTTTCTGAAACAGTAGGGCAGCAAGTTTCTGAAAACCCAAATACAATCAGGCAAAGAATTAACTTCTGCTTTATAGCTGCTAAATTGAATTATCACTGGAGGGGGAAAAAAAAAAAAAACAACAGCTTACCTAGACGTTGATTCTCTGCTGTTGTAAAACCCCAGCTGTTCTGTGAAAAGGAATAGCGGGGTCAACACGTCGCTCTTGTTCCACACCATGGAGGATCAATACCTGCAGTATAATTCAGGTACTTGTAATTACAAGGTCTTGGCAGCTTTGCCTGCCGGTTAAATGACAAGTCAATGCCAAGTTAGTAGATTTCTTTTTCCTGCAAGCCGCAAAATGTGCAGGTTTTGCTTCTTTTCTAACAAGAATGGATCTTTGATTCCTGACATTTTTAAATTGCGTGCTCTGCAGACTGGTGAGTCCACCAAGGGTGGGTGTGTGGTGTTAACCCTGGCACCATTTACACCAAGGAATCACATTTCTTTGCTTCTCATACAGCCTGTAATTAATCCTATTTTATAATGTTAAGAGAAACAGATTCTGTGGCTCATGATGGGAATGGGGAAGGGCCTTTCCAGTGACCAGCACTGATTTCCCTTTCACAAGAAGGATGACGCTGAGGTTTCCAAAGCAGCAGTGTGCGCTGGTGAGTGGGATGGCAGCTCTGGAGTCAAATTGCTGATGCTCCAGTAGATGTACCACAGAGTTTCAAGTGCTGTCTCAAAATTCTCATGTGCATCAGCTGTAACTGTGGATTAAATTATTCCTGTTCTTGCATGGCTATACAACAGGACGAGCTGTAAGGCTCCCCTCAGTAGCTATGCGCATGCAGGCAGGCATGGCTACCTAATGCTCCTGCCAGGCTGCCAAATTACAGCCCCCATCATGAGCTAAGCACAGGCTCTAGGATAGACATGTTGCCCTTGAAGAAAAGCTAGTGAAAAAACTCAGGTGCTGGCAGGAGACGTGGTCGTCCTTGAAGTGCTGCACTTCTGCTCAGCAGGTCAGCAGTTACTCCCATCGGTGGGAGGAAGAGGATGGTACCCAAGACAGCAGGAGCTCAATGGGACCGATCACCATCATATTGCCAGGACCTGCTTGATTGGCAGTACCTGTGAAATAATGCAGGCAGCATGTCATGTGAAAGAGTGCAGGTGCAAATCAGCATAAAATCGACCAACTTATATAGGGTTAAGGGGGGGGAAAAAAACCCTGAGTTACATGAGTTTGTGAATGCTGAATGGTTTTCCTGATGTTCAGTACAATCTGTGGCACTGGAAGAGTCTACAGACTGCTCTCCTTCTACATCCTCCCTAGGAGTATGTTCATGTTGAAAGTTTTATATTAGGGTAAATATTTCACCCTGCAGTACAGGGAAGGACAAGTAGACTTCTTGCCTCAGTCTCCCTATCCAGAACCTCTCAAAAACCTGATATCCACCTAATTTCTGATGTGCACTTCTGACAGGGTTTTCTCTGTTTTTTGGAACAATGCAGCAGCTCCAAAAATTCATTTGTCTGGCAAGACAGTACCTTCATCTGGAGGGACTTAGAGCACAAGTAGATATGGAAAGAAAAATTTTCTGAACTTAAAACAAAGATATGTTGTTAATTATTACCAGTGATGGAAACTGAAAGAAAATCCCTGGCTCACCCTTGCAAATAATATTTGTTCTCCTGCCTTCTGTTTCACCTGAAAAAAATAGCATCCCTAGCAGCAGCTAAAAATCATGCTCTGTATTGACAGAGAGGGAAATGTGCCACCCAACAAATAATAAATACAACTGTCAGCAGTACCCAAACCCTACAATTTTTTAGAGGTCTGTCATCTTAGAATTTACTAGACCAAACCATACTTAGCTGGTGAGACCAGATGAGATAATAGACGAGCTACAGACCGTCCCTGCTGTGGACAGCTGGTAAAGTCATTTAATTTTTAGCTGGAGATTTATCTGCAGACTTTTGCTTAAATGTCCCTGAACACAGAAGCACGGAAAAGGATTATACCTATCTATCTGAATATATATATATATGTATTTCTTACATATTTTAAAGAATGAGAATTTACTTTTGAATCAGGGAGCTTACAAGCTTGCGTTGTTCTTACACAATATAAATTGCTCGATATATCAAGTTCACAAAAAAAAAGTTGAAGGACAGCGTGAGCAACATAACCTCAGATTTTCCATATAGATTGGGAGTTAAGCTGTTTAACAAAATGGAGACATCTTTCAGGAAAAGTATTTTTTTTTTAAGTTTGAAATGTCTGTAACCTCTCTGCAGTTATGGGACAGACAACTAACTGATTGAAATTTTGATTTCTTACACAGAAAATCCACCCTGATCCTTATTTTCACTGAAACGTTTGATGTCAAAATTATTTTGGATCTCCTTTAGCTAGGAATGCCTAGGACAGGATTATCAACTAAATATATGCATCGGAATGAGAAAACAATGTTTAGAGGAGCCCCTTGAGTCTGAATCAAGGCATTAGCAATGGTTATTGTAATAACAAAGAAAGGTGTATCCCCTCTTGGCAAATTCCTGTTGTTTGCTTATCTCATGTGTGGTGCTCTGATGTTTTATTTGAAGAACATTTATTGATTGTTCCTCATTAACAATCATGTTGTATTGAATTAAAAGAGTCATGTCATGTTTGATATACTGCCCTCAAACCCTTAAGCCTAGCACATCCATACTGGTTGCATTTTTTCTCCGCTGCTTCTATTCATTAGTTTTAATGGACACTTTGAAAATGGCATGATTAGAAGCTGATTGTGCTTAGTTCATTTTATTTTAAATGAGAGAAGAGCTCTTATATCGTAGGAACATACAACATCTAACATCTAAAGCTGGATGTATCTGATACTATCTTCCTGAGAATGACCAATATACTAAACAATGCAGAAGAGAGTATAGGAGGTTCCCTGGGGAACAGCTGCTAGGTTAACGTCGCTTAATGACTGACTTTTGTCCTGAAATAAAAGAGTTTATTGTTCCATTTTAAGCTATTTAGATTAGCAGTGTGCAGTCTTTCTCTTTTTTTTTTTTTTTTCTTTTTTTTTGGCTAGGTAGGGCTAGATTAGCTCCTGTTTGAGTCTTATTAAATTCCTCTTTCTACACGCATAACACAGACTAATTGTGGTCACCACCCTATTCCTCTCCCCTTATATTCAGGGCCATATATCAACTTAGTTTTATTTGTACAGCTTCTCTCTTTTCACATATCTTGCTATTCTAGATGTCTAGATATTATTGAATTCCCAGACAGAATAAATAGGAATGTTAGATTTTCCTTTTCTGATTATTAGTGTGCAGAACTGTCTCACAATCTCTTCTGTGCATGTCTTTGCTAAGCCTTAAGTCTTCATCTCTTCAATTCATCCTTGTAGAAACCTTAACAACTTCAATTATTTTTAACATCATTCACGTTTTGCTCCTGCCAGAAAACACAAGGTATTTATAATTTTGGGGCTCGACACAATAGTCTTTTATCTGATTATATCTGTTCCTGATTTGTACATCTATACTCTTGCTTCAGCAAATTTAGCAGAATATTGGCTACATAATTAAAAAGGAGAACAGGACAGATTGTAATGTTGCTTGATAATTGTACAAACGAATCATCAGCCCGAGAAGTGACATTTTAACAATCATCAGCTAATTGAACTGAAACGTATAAATAATTGGGGAGGTATGACCTCTGCTTGAAGAATGTAGTCCTGCTCCTTCAGCGGAACCGTAATTCTGTTGCCTGAGTCATCAATTCCCATGCTGCCTGTTGTTCTATGGATGGCGATGCTGCACACATACATCATGCAGCACTGACACAAACACAGTTTATTAAGCCACTTCCATCTCTGGTGAAAGTAAATGCTACTGCTGATGTCTGCTGCAAAGTCATCTATATCAGCTGAAAAAGTTCTGCTGTTGTTGTCATATTATAGGCCATAATCCTTCAGAGCTCTGGAGAGAGAAAACAGTGCCAGCTACTGGTTGAATTGAAAAATGGGCTATTTTGGGGGTGCCTAGTATGCATTTTGGCTTTTTTTTTTTTTTTTAATTATTTCATCGTCAGCAAAAAGTCTTAATTTATAGCAATAAATTTTAAATAAATATTTCTGTCTCCTTGGCGTCAGTGGAACTAATCCATAGTTTTATATCAAATTGCTGCCTGAATAGGTATAGGTGTGGGAAGACGCCTCCATACCATGCCATGTTAATTCTTTGTTCCTAGTATGTTAAGCAGATACACTTTGTAGAATGATTATCCTCTCTAAATAAGCTGCTAACTAATTGCATTTTGCTCTCCACTGTCAGATCATTTCTTCCTTATTTTTAGTGGGAAGTGCAAAAGGGCTCGGTGGTGTCTGACAAAGGACAAGGTTATGAGATTTTGTCCAAACAAGATCACAGAACATCCGTTTCTGAGTGGGCAATTTCTTTATATATGACTTTACCATACATTTCAGTGAGCAAATTCAACACCTGCTGCATTTACCCTTGCCCACAAAAATTCTCCTTTGGGGGCTTAGCTTAGATTTGCAAGACACTTTCTAGCTTTAAAAATTGTGGGAAAAGCTCAAGAATGTGACCTCAGTGTCACAGGATACCCCTGTGTGGACAAGCCTTTTAGGTGATTGATCTTCTGCTCTGTTTTGGGATATTTTGAAAGCATCCCCAATTTGCACACTGACCCTGCATGCAATCTCATCACCAGCCCATGCAAATGGCAGATGATTTCCAGCAGACACATACATGTGTGGATTTTGCTAGCTGGATTTTACAGGAAGGTTTCCTGGCTTGCTGCTCTCACCAAAGAGTCTCTTTTTCTCACCTTAACAAGATCTCACCTCTGGGAGGCACCGCTATTTCCAGCTTCCATCCCCCTTTGCGTTCCCAAGTCACCAGAGGCTGTGAGACAGCTCATTTCACAGAAGCAAGACCAGCTCAGGATCAGTATCTCGCATGGGATACTGTGGCACGCTGTGGCTTGGTGCTCTTGGCTTGTGCTGGTTTGGAGCTGAATGCCGATAGCATCCACCAAGGTGCCCAGCTGCCCCTGGGAGCTGGAGCTCTGAGCCAAGAGATCTGAGCTGGGATCCACTACTCATCACAGATTAAGATCCAGCTGTCAAGGGTCTCCCAAGCCAGTCTGCTCCATGGTACATTTAGGAAGCCAGTGAGAAAAATGGTTCTTACATGTGCTGATCCAGCCTCTCTTACACCACTCCACAGCTCCT
Organism: Tetrax tetrax; assembly: GCA_009806455.1. Lineage (NCBI taxonomy): Eukaryota > Metazoa > Chordata > Aves > Otidiformes > Otididae > Tetrax > Tetrax tetrax. The sequence continues at coordinate 267,915 of WHYT01016322.1, forward strand.
TTTAAGATGTAAGCTAGAGAGTCAGTCACTGGGAAGTGAATGTACGACTGACACAAGTCAAAAACTGACTACAGTTGTCTTGTATGATAGGCTTTGTCTCTGCCTAAATTTGCAAATAGCCTGAAACACTTGACTTTGGGCAAATACAAACCAGCCCGTTCACCTTACTGGGAAATTTGGAAACAAAAAGCACAAAATGAAGCAATGGAAAAATTGGAGTACAATATAAATAAAAGGAAATTATCTCTCAAAATGAGCAACAACCATAGTAGTGCCCACATTGTATGATTCATTTTCCTATTTAGTCCAGGAGTAATGTATTTTGAAAGGATCTACAGCTGTTTTATGAATGGCATAGTATTTAGGTGCTTTGCAACAAAGCTTGAGCTTTGCCACCTGTCAGTGGTTATGGTCATGGCTGTGATTCATATGTCTATGGCATATGCCTGAATTTCTCTGAGTGCACATGAGTATTTGAACATCAGACTCTGACTTACAAGAAGATAACGGTCTCAGAGGAGCCAAATCCCTTGACAGAACTGTTGGGCAACACAGACATGCACAAAAGTCAAACTAAACGGAAGACTAGTTGTCTAGAATCCCAATCTCTGCCTGATTCTTCAAGACCTCTCTTATATGAGTGTTTTGTGAAAGATACCTGTTTGTCATCTCTGCAGACGGAGGTCCTCTCCTGACCTTCAGAGTGGAGAGCTCACACGCAGCAGTAATACAGTTTCTTGCCACTGTAATTCTCAATAGCAAACTGGAAGGTCTGCCATGGGGACAGGTATAGCATTTGTCACTCAGTGTCACCTTGGCTTCTTTAAAAAAAAAACCAAACAACAACCAAAAAACCCCAAGCAATTCTTCATAGCAAAACTGCAACAATAAGTTTTTGTTTGTTATTTGTGATGACTGTTGTCAAGTTTGATTGCGTTAATAACTCGGGGCGCTTCTGAATATCAGTCTCTGCTTCACCAATTGTTAACAGCTGCCAACTGTGTGTTCTTCATGTAGACCATGCTATGTCATCAGAGAAAGCATCAATATTGGCTCCAAATAATGGTCCATTTAGCACTGTGTCCTGGTCAGGTCCATCTGAAAGTATTCTGAAGTTTATTGATACATTATCAGAGGTTTTCTGTATGAGTGGAATCATTTCTACTGTAGACCTTGGGGTTAGTATCAGAGTATCAGAGCAAGCTTTGAAGCTTTTGTCCCTGAGTATTTTCTCCTCTGCCCAAGACAATTTATCCTATAGTTATGTACAAGCAGTAGAACGCTGATGGATAAACAGTATTCCTGCTGTGTCCTGGTTGGGAGCTGTAATTATTACTCAACAAATTACTGGATACCCTGCTGGGACAATATTTAATGTTACCTCAAGTCCGCAGGAACTGATTAATCAAATGCCTCTCTAAAGTAGGCATTACGTTTGAATAAGGTTTTATTGTTCTTGCTCCCCTCTGTTGAATATTTGGAGGGATTTCTCATTGCTTAGCTATCCTGTGTCCTGATCATTTGTGTCTAAGGCAGAGGGAGGAGATCTAGCCCTTCAAAGTCTAAGACTGTGACTTGGCTTCTGGGAGAGGGTGTACCACATCAATTAATGTAGATCGTGATGGTTAGTTCTTAAGCTGGTGTGACTGAAGATTTTCCTCCCCATCTAACCCGTACATCAGATTAGTGAAGCCATTTAAAACGACCCTCGGTCACAAAAGAATACAGTAATAGGGACTCTTTAGCCTCTGAATCTAAATGAGTATTTCTGAGATGGAGCTCACCCGTCGTATGGTGTTCGGGATCTTGCTAATCAAGATGGGTTAATGGAAATATGAGTTTGGACTGCTTGAGAGCTAATCCACAGCAAAAATCTAAATTAGCTGTCTGGGTACTGAGAGTATTAGGATATTTTATAAACCTTTAAACTGCTCGTGCAGTTCATGTATTATTCTGCATTTTAAATCAGTCTCATGCAAATCAGCCCCATGGGAGGAAAAAGGGTTAGTTAGATCCTGATTTCTAACCTGCAGTTTTGCTTAAATTGTGTTTTTCTGGCACTGATTTACAGTCCTAGAGTATAATTCTATAAGCAGAACCTCAGATGGACTAAAACAACATGGTCGTTATAGCGAGGGGAGTACCGTAATTCAGATCTGCCTCCATTTATGCTGCAATAAAGGAAGAACTATTTTTGTTCTTTCATTTTGCTTTATTTGGTGGACTTCATCCTGCAGAGGAAGTAGATCTACAGATAACAAGAGATAGTTTGGAGCTCCCTGATTATATTTCTGTAAAATGTTCATACTTTCAGTGTGTTTTTTAGAGTCTGGCTGCCTAACGGTGATTTCTAGTGGTTTTCATGCAGGTGGCTGTGTCCCTCGTTATGAATGTCTTGATGCTTTCTCAACTCTAATTTCTCTCTCAGCTAAGCAGCATTGTTACTCAGCTCGATTGCCTTAAGGTCCATGATCAGATGTGTGCCTGCATGTATGTGTGCTGACTTCTCTTCTCTGTGAACCTCAGCCACAACTGAAAATTAGCCGCACATACATGGAAAAATTAATCCGATGAGCAAGTCCTCTTTCTTCTTTTCCCTTGTGCTTCTTAAAGACCTTAATTAATCTCAGCAGAGAAAAAATAATAGTCAACACTTAAACAATGAGCTTTTGCTGAAGACCCAGGGGGGATATTTTTAAGCAGTTCATGGTGGTTTAGTCATGTGCAACTCATTTGAACTCAGTGAGAGCTGCATGCCTAAAACTATGCAAAGCGGTTTGAAATTTGTACGTACACTGGTGCATAAACACTGAGCGTGAATGCTGCCTGCTTTCAGGTAGTTTTTTCATCCCACATCTTGTACATGAAGAGGTACCAGTTCTGCTGAGATGTTTAGATGGGAAGATGTCAGAAATTACAGTGTTTTACTCCTGGCACCTTCCCAGACAGAATGCAATTCTGATAGTTTGTCTGAAAATGTTCACAGCTGACTCAGTGTCTTTTCCTTTGTCTATTAACTTACCTATAAACTCTTCTAACTGTAAACAAATTGTGTCATCAGTTTCTTGATTTCTTGAGTGCCTAAAGCATAAGTGGCTGTCTGTAATGTGTCCTCAAAGTACTGCATTTAATTTGGGTCCTGTTATTCTACCCAAGAATGCTCTGGATTTCAGTGACTGGTCCTCATAGAGACCATCAGTCCAGGCTAGGTCAGCATTTTTGTTCAGATTAGGAAGATATTTTTGAACTGAATCCCCTGCCCATCCCCACTTACTGCACTTTGGTTCACATCAGGGAGCTTTCTCAGTGTGCAGCAATTTGATCTCCGTGGATGAATCTAGACTGGAGCCTGTGCCCCAGGAGCACACTGACATACCTCAGCTGCTGATGGGTGCTAGAGCTAGTTCGACATAGACCCCCCGAAACATGTACAGCATAGATGTTGGGTCCTCAGCACCTCCTGCTCCACTCTAGAACACCCCACCTGTTGCACCACACTATTTGCTGATGTGGATATTGGCACTTGCTTCTGGAGTCCTCAAGTGCCCCAAGTCAGATTGGGTTGTGCATGATCTCCACTCTTAATCAGCATTTCTGGGTGAGATAGGTGACTCCAAACCAGTCACAATATCGAGCTTCACAGCCACACCAACCCCCTTATCATTCCATAGCAAAAACATTGCTGCTCTAAGATTTACTACATACATACATGCACAAGGCGAAATGAAGATCAGAATTTTTCCTTCAGAACTGAGTTGGCAAGAGACTTAATGAATGGATGTGCAGCTCTTACTGACACTGGGTACCTAATTCAAAAGTTATCCTGCCCATCTTAAAATCATAATAACCAGCAAGTGAGAAAAATGTATCCATTTAGTTCATCTTAATTTTATTTTATTATTTAATTACATACATTTTTTTATTATGCTTATTTATCAATTTTCATGTGCTATCAGATTTTGAGTCTCCTGGTGTCAGGTGTCATTACTTAGAAGACTTGGTCAGAAGAACCAAATCATGACATTTTCAAAATCCCTCTTGATACAGTTCTTCACATCCTTTTGCTTGTGATAGCAAATGCAGCTAGGCTAACTTTGTAAATGCTTGAAATAATAAAGTAAAATCCTACTTTAAGTGTAGAATACAGAGGTTCAAAGAAAATGGTTTCAAATTCAGAGATTAAAATAGAAATGCTACATAATGGGTCTTGAAGGAGCAGGGAAAAAAAAAATCCTTTTTTTTGCGGTAAAATGCCAAGTTCTTTCAACTTCCCTTGCAGCCATTCTGATTTTTTCATCATTCTATGTTTTAAAACACAATTTAGATTTAATACTATGCCAAATGAGATAATTTGTCTTTGTCTGACTGCATATTTCTACTTAATCTACTTAACAGATTTCTACTAGCTCCGTCAATCATAAACACAACTCTACCCTTGTGCAGATTTGTTTCAATGCTTGTGGCTGTGTGATTACCTCTCTCATCTTTGCTTCTCTAAGCTTTTTTTTCATACATAATGGCTTACAGCTCAGTCGTGACTTCTCCAAAAAAATTTTTTTGTATGCGACTGATTATGCTGTTGGGAATATAGCGTCCCTTCTTAATCAGGAAATGTGTTTTGAGTATACAGCAAAACTGCTACCCTAAAATACTTTCCACTGATACTACGTTTAAGTACCTTACAACAGAGTGTCCAGTTTGCAGTTCTTTTTTCGATATAAATCAACAAACATAGTATTTTGCATATTCTCAAGTTGTATAACTATACGTGAAGGCAGGTCCTGTTTTCCTCAGCCTTGCTCCCACTCAGCATATGTTTAACATTGCACCTCTGGAAGTGGTTCCAGCTGGTCTTAATCTTATTCCACGTCTCTCATGAGTACTTCAAACTATTTATGCTAGTATCTACACTAGTAAATTAAGCGTGCCTGAGAACAATCCTGAGAGCTGATGCCAACTGGCACGAAGCAGTGGGCTGCTGAGGTTTACTGACAACTCTAGACTGGGAAACTCTCCCAGCCTGCAGAAGAGGGTGGCTGGGTCCCCACTGTGCTTTGGCAGCACTTTGGTATCCTCACTGGAGCAGCTCCAGTCCTACAACTAGGAACCCTTTTGCTTTTGGCTAATATGGACAACTGCAACTCAGGGCCTGGGGATCTTCCTGAGTCTCACTTAATTAACTACTATAGGCATAGCTTTATTCAGTGCTTGTGTGCTGTTTTCTAAGGAGCTCAGCAAGTCTCTAATTCAGGTTCACAATTCAAGATTCATGTTTCTCTGAGATGGTAAGATTTCATAGCGTTTCTGAAAGAAACATTTGAAATTTTTCATACTGTGTAGTTGTCATGCAAGTGAAAAGGTGCTAATGGTGTAAAGGGGATAGAAGTGAGATGAGATTTTTACATGGCTGTTCTAATACTGAGCAAAATCAGAAATGTTAGACTTGGAGATCAGCATCGGTGCTGTGTGCCAGAATTGCTCCTTTTAGATGAGTTACAGTGCCAAATGTCTGTGGAAATGCACTACGCTAGGACCTAGCATGAAAGACTGAGAAAAATTTCTGACTTTGTACCAGAATCGAGGACTGAGTAAAAAACAGACGTATAACAAACCTCACTGATTTCTGTTATGGAGCTTTGTTTGCTGTTGTCTATTGCAGTGTTATGATTGACTTTGATATTTAATTAGTGTACAGTAAGAGAGATCAATGTAACTTTTTTTGTCTCTTGGGTGGGAGGTTTGCACAACAAAGAAAGTAAAAGTGTTAACTTTTACTCAGTCTACTTGAAGAATGTGTTTATTTGCCAAATCATTCTTAGTTTCAGTAAGGGAAAAGAAAAGTGTTTAAACATAAATCAGAGTATATGGCAAATAGTTCTCCCTTCTAAATCAATTATTTTAATACAATGCATTTTTAAGAAATAGTGTCCATTGATTAAACAGTATGTAGCGAGCCAGAAAGTTCTGACTCAGTTTTTTGCAATGATGTGTTGTAATAAGGCTTATTCCTGTTTGAAGTTAATATATGTCAACTGAGATTTATTTAATTTCAGCACAAGAACTGCAAAAACAGCAATAGATCATATTCTGTTGTGTTGCATTTTTGGTCCACTGAGGAAGATGGTAACAGGAGCTAGTGGTGGTTTTTGCCGAATAAAGAAAAAAATGCTGATCAGTTACTGCCTGGCTCATCTCTTTTGGATGCTATTACCTATGTTCATCATCTTTCCATAATGAACAAGATCAGCTGAGAAAGATGGAGAATTTTGCTGCAATGAAATAAAAGTGAGGAGATCAGTTAATGTTCTGCTGTTAAACATCCTCTTGATAGGGAGTCTCTGGCTCAGTTCAAGATAATAGACAATGAAGCTCTAAGACAGGAGCAATTTAAATTACATTTTAATCAACTCTCAGGAGGGAAGGCAGCATTATGTGAAACCACTAATAGAAAAACAGCAGTGTTTCTTACTCTATCATTTGTGTGCATTATGCCTGAACAATCTGATGAATTAACAGATTATTTCCTAATTCACTCAAACACTCTTCTGTGATGCTTTGAAAAAAATCCCCTCCTACCTTCACGGTGCCTTTTCTGAGCAGTAACATCAGATAACCAGAGTCTCTGATGGAGTTTCATTGTGTTTAAAATCTGATAGAGGGGTGAGGGTTGAAGGTGGTGTAAATGTTGTTCTCACCATTGCATTGTGACTATGAACAGAGATATTTTGGCTTCCTTAGACTTTGACACCCCCTGTCAACGTTACTGGAAAGACCTATAATCTGTGCCTACACTAGAGGCTTGGCGCAGAGCCCGATGAGTAGGCTGTGCTTTCATATAGCTTGTTCTTCCAGAAGGCAAACTCAATCAGCAAAACATACCAAACATAAAAATTATTTAGTGTGAGGTATCACTGACAGAGATGAAATGGCAAGTATGCTGTGTTAATCCCACTTCCCAGGCCATAAATGGAAACCGCTGATTAAGAGCAGCAAATCAATTTGCTGCTAACCATCGCTCTGGAAATAAGGTGCGCTGCAAATAGAAAATTAATGAGAAATGGATAATGTTGAATGGATTGATCAGTGGAAATGTAAGAGAAGACAAATGATGTGTAACTTTACTTTTCCCTTGGCTAATCAACTTCATGCCCATATGTGACCAATAAAGGGAGAGGGAGAGATCGCATTAATAAAAATTAACCAACCACGCTGAACACCGCTCCTCCACAGACCTGAGGAATTAGTACAGGAAAGAGAAAAATGTTTTACATGAAAAAAAGCTTGTATTGCTGAGAGTCTTGGTTTAGCTCAACTAGATCTGCTGTGTGCCTTACGTTATCCTCAAGCCCATCAGTCTGTAGTGAGGAGATACTGGGAAACGGGAAAAATATAGGCGAGGGCCTTACTGGAAGGATAAGGGGTGATGTCTAAGGAGCTTGTGCTGAGCTAGAGGAAATATTAAAGAATGACTTGTTTAATTGCTCATTGCCATTACTGGGTTTAATTTGCAGTGGTGGCCATGATCATCGTTTTGGCTCACATGCTATCCCAGTGACTGATTTGGGATTACATAGGGTGAAAGAAAGTGAAGAGCTTTGCTTCTTAAGGTTCGGCAATGTTGGTGAAACTTGGAGGAAACAAAGCAAAATAGAACTCCTGAGCTCAGAGGTAGAGCTGTGCTACCAAGTAAAGCTCTGACCCAGATTAGTCTAAATATCTGCAGTTGTGCCATCTTGTTTCAAGTTCTTCCTCCTCCTCCTTCTAGAGGAGAAACAGCTGGGTGGCTCATGACCTCTTCTGGGAGTCAAGCAAATAAGTCTGCATGGGGTTCCCATGCTAATATAGTGCTTTTTGAGAGCTCATGTCTCTACATGATGCTATGTCATGTCTCAGCTCCTAGCCTGAAAATCATAGCACTATTTCTCATTCTCCCCAAGTATGGGATGGCAGAGAATCCAGATAGAATCCACTCTTGTTGGAACAAAAGTCTATTTGTCGGATAGCTTTTTTCATAACAATGGCTTTTTTGAACACATTTTTCATTGAAAATGTACAGTAATATCCTGTCTAGCCTCTATAAAACACTAAAGGCATTCAAATTTTTGAAAAAAAAATGGGGAAATCTGGGAGACATTTGTTCTCACAAAAGTAAAAGCTAAATTATTTTTTAACATTAGATCTCCAAAATCTAGTTGCTTTTTTCCTTTCTAAAATGGAAAAAAAACCAAAACAAACAAAAAAAACCCAAAACCAACAACAACAACAAAAAAAAAAAAACCATCACACATTTTATGCAGAGACAATTCAAAGAAAATCTCCCAGTTCTTTCAGGAAATATTTACTAACTTGTGATCAGGAGTTCCTCTGATTGGGAAGTGCAGCATTAAGTCCAGCACAGAGCAAGGTCCTGCAAGTGCAGTCACCAGTGCTGTCTTCTGCAGGCTGCTCTGGGCACTCTAGCCACTCTGGGCAGCCTACTGTCTTTTTGCAGGCCACGGATTTCACCAACCCTCTGCCTAAAGCAGGCATGTCCTGGTGAAGGCTAGTTGGCTTTATGCTGCAGTAGTCACAGCATAACTTCATATTAAGATCATCCCATTTCTGTGAACCAGGTCCAATCCCCGTGCCGTTATCCCATCGCCGTCACGGCTTTGCACCGTCTTTCCACAGCCAAGTATATTTCTCAGTGGCTGGAGCCTTTGGCAGAACAGCATGTCTTCCCCATATCCAGCAACCTTCCTTGCGGTGCTAGTAAGATGCGCAAGGCTTAAAGAGCAGTAATTGTCCTTCCAATAAACATTTAATTGTCCTACATGCAGAACCTGTTTATAATTAAGACATAATTGTCTTGGGGTGCTGAGGTATATTATAGGGGGAGATGTTTATTTATTTGCTTACTTTCCTAAGCGTGAATCAATGTAATAAACACAGTCACCAGTCTGCAACAGGTCTGTGTCGATATCCAGTAGATCGAGATACCCAGCTGAGATCAAATCCAACTCGCATCTAACAACATCGGTTTTCATGGGGTTCCGCTTGATTACTTGGAGAACAGAGAGAGAACTGGGGAGGGGAAGGTCTGAGATGGAGATCCAGATCCAGATATATATGTGAGATGAATGGGTGACCTTACAGATGATATGTGCTGTTGAACAAACTGGACAGCACTTAAACAAAAACCTGAATTATTTCAGGAAGTCTCCCTAGGAATGATGCTTTGAGAGGGCATATAAATCAAATTACCCTGGCTGTGCTCTTCACCTGGCTCTAAAAGCTAAGCCACCTTGAGGTTCCTGCATCAGGAGGTGACCATGCCAATCTAGCATTTGTGTTGCATGACGTGTTATTGCCAGTGTCTGGATATACAGAGAGCTTTTAATCTGGCATGGCATGTCATCCCAAGGAGAACACTGTGCCTGAATCTTCAAAGAAGCTCTTATCTCATCGGTTTCCAGTTGTGTTTATTGGCAACCTGCAGCGTGTTGCCATGCAGCTGGTACGCAAGCTGAGAAGAACTTAAACAGCACAGTTGGGAGACAACACATGCTGCTCCCAAAAAGGAAAAAAAAAGTCAGAAATACAGCAGCAAAAAAAAAAATACACATTTTGATGATAATTCCATATAGAAACAAAGCAAAACAGAGAACCAAACTCCTAAGTGATTATTTTTGTGGCAAACCTTCCCTCTTCCCCAATGTTTCCTCTTCAGCAAACTTCAACTCTCAATCCTCACCATTGACTAAGGCATTTGGCAACCTACAGGCAGGAGTCTAGCCTGCAGCTGGGCTTTTTGGATGCCGTTATCCTGCAGGGAAGGAATGCCAGGACTACCTTATCTTCACTTTGCCTTTACTACTAGAGGCAACTCTAGTAGTCCTGTAGCTCTAAGGCAGCAGCATCCCTCAGCTCAGGGCTGTGGCCAGAACACCCCAACCATGCTTTGCGTACACAGCAACGAAAATTAGAGCAGAGACTACGAGTGTTGAAAGCAACAGCAAAGTATGCTGCAGGCCATGTTCTTCCCAATCTGCAAGACAGCTTAACCTTCTGGTCAGCCTTCCTTCCCAGATTCCTCGCCCTTCCAACCAGCACTGGCTTTTTTGTATGACATTCATGTCTTAAGGTGCATGTTTTCTTTTCTGGATGTCATGACAGTAGTTTTTGCTTCAGGAGATACAACCTACTGAAGGCACTGCCTCTTTCTTTCCACTAATTGCATGCAAACTACTCAATCTGCCTTACTCTTCTTGTTCCCTTTTTGTGCTAAGGACTGCAAATCAGCTGCATGCCAGGAAAATAGGCAGAGGTCATATTTGAATTTCATCTTTCTGGAGAGACCAGTGTGTCAGAGAAGAACAGGAGGTCAAAGGCAACCTTTGCCCCCTCCAGTCTGTTTCAACCTCCTTGACTTCAGAGACAGCTTTTCTTCTTCACTGCTTGGCCTTTCCTTTGCTATGTCAATATCTTTTGCACCCCTGGGCCAAGCGTGCCTTACAGTCGTCTTAAGCTCTGCTTTGGGAAGGTTGGATGTTGTCAGTGCTCCGTGTCCAGATTGAAAAAGTACTGGCAGAGGATCTGACTGATGTGAATGCCGCAGCCTTCCTGCTGGAACAGGCTTGGGCTCTGCTTTCGTAAAACCAGATGTCAAGGATCAGACACATGAAAAGACGAGCAGTTGTTATAAAGTAATCTAGTAAATAAAATAAGTGGATATCAGATCCCCAGCTGGAGCTGTTGCAGGCCTAAGTGCTTGAAAATCATTAGTCAGGCTCTAAGAAATCCTGAAATTGGCTTAAATAATACAAGATTAGAAAAAGCATTTGGGGTTCATTTGGTTGCTTTTCGATGTAAAGGCTCACATGGGTTAGAAATGTATTTTTATTAAAAAGTGAAGCAGAGCTTTGCAGTGAGGTTGCTTCCGTATTTGAAGAAAGTCACAAAACATTGCAGGAATCACTGAAACAGTTCCCAGAGTGTTCAATCTGAGAAGGAAAGCAGCATCAGTAAGCACCTGGCTCCCCTAACTCCACAGTGCCAAGGCTGCTGCTCCAGATGTACACTTGAGCGTGCAAGACCAGAGTCACAGTAGGCTTCTGCTGACAAAAACCAGTACAATAAATTTTAAACTAATCTTTTCTTTGTTTACCTTCTAATTCCGTCACATCTCTCTTCATTTTCTACATCAGGCAGCAAAGCACAGGGAAAAAAAGTGCAGAGTGTTATATAATGAGCGCTCATACACCCGGGTCATGTTTTTTTGCAGTAAAAATCATAGAATCATAGAATCATAGAATGGCTAGAGTTGGAAGGGACCTTCAAAGGTCATCTAGTCCAACCCACCTGCAAGAAGCAGGGACCTCCCTGACTAGATCAGGTTGCTCAGAGCCTCATCCAGCCTGGCCTTGAACGTTTCCAGGGATGGGGCATCCACCATCTCTCTGGGCAACCTGTTCCAGTGCTCTACAACTCTCATTGTAAAAAATTTTTTTCTAATATCTAATCTAAACCTACCTCCTTCTAATTTAAACCCATTACCCCTTGTCCTATCACAACAGGCCCTACTGAACAGCTAGAAATTATTATTTCTAGTCAATTCCGTGTATATGCTGGTATGAGGATCCCATATGAAGATGAGGATTTTCTTTTGAGATATTCAAATATCTTCAAAAATAATAAAATCTGTTAGTCAATGTAATCCCTGAGTAGCAGCGCTGAGGTTTTCGTGAACACAGTCTGAGAATTTTAAAAAATCTGTGTCTTCCTTATTGGTATAAACTAGTTATAACTAAATGCACAGCAGTTTTAATTAAATTGTCCATGTAGTGACAGTGACATTGAGAAGGTGGTTGCACAGTCATTCCTTTTTAATGATGTCTCTTTTTGATAATTGGGGTAATTCCAGATTTAGGAGGATTAGAAGAGCTATATACCCTAAATTCTTTCTTGGAGGTTCTTGTAAGAGACTGAAAGTATTGTGTCATCGCAGTGAAACCAGAGGCAGAGTAATGACAGATAATTCTCCTTTTCTGAAATCATGTCTTGTGTCTTCTGGAACATTTTCACATCTATTATATGTGTAGCTAGAGAAAGCAGAGGCTGTCCATGGATGCAGAGACTACACTAGCACAGAGGAATGATGGAAGAGTGTTTCTGAAGCAAAAAAAGCAATGCTGCTTAAGATGGTGAGACAGTCCTCTACAGTAAAACCTAGCTTATTTTTTTAAATGGGACTAATGATTTGGGGCACTTTGATCTAAACCACTGTAATGGCTGGGGAGTAAGTTTTTAGAGGACAAGTAGGAGCAATGTGTTCAAAATCAGAATGCTGTCATGTTTCTGACATTGATGCTCAGAAATGGAGGCATCCACAGCCAGAAGAGGGGCTGGTGGATGTGCTTGGTGAGCTTGCTTCCTTTTATTCCCCGCATTTTGCTTCACAGACCATAGTCTCCTTTTGTACAGAATTTCTATTCAGCATGTACGCTTGTGCAGGCCAGCGAAGGAGGTGAGGTGGCGGCAATGCTGCGTGCTCCTTCCCTGGGCAGAGTTAGCTCAGTGCCGCTATCCCCCTCGTGCCAAGCTTAGCACTGCCTGCCCACACCAACAGGATTTTCATTAACGGCTATACAGTGTGTGGCTCAACAGCGGCGTGTAACTGAAGCTGGTAGAAAACAGGCCTCAAAACAGGAGCTGAGAAATGAGGCTTCTGGGTAAGATGAGAGGGAATGGCCAGTGCTGTGGCTCTGTCTTGCTTGCATATTGGGGGGCACCACACACTTAACCCAAGTCCTGATGTCTCCTGACTCCATCTCTGGTTTGAATAACAACCTGTCATAGAATCATAGAATCATGGAATGATTTGGATTGGAAGGGACCTTTAAAGGCCATCTAGTGCAACCCCCCTGCAAGGAGCAGGGACATCTCCAACCGGATCGGGTTCCTCAGAGCCCCATCCAACCTGGCCTTGAATGCTTCCAGGAATGGGGCACCCACCGCCTCTCTTTTCAAACATCAGATTGAAGGAATGAAGTATAGATGTCATTCATGTTTCTCAAGTGCCTGTCCCTCCTGCACAAGGGGATAGGTCACCATCTACTTGCCACAACATATTCTAAATTACTTTATAACTACTACCTGTCTGTTCATGTTCTTGACACTTGTTTTTACAAAGCCAGACAAAGTCATGCTTAACTGCCTGGATAGTAACACATTCACATGCTGAAATCCTCAGCTCAGGTAAAATTTCCACTGATCCCAGTGCAACTCTTATTTGGGGGACTGAGGGTTTAATTCCTCAAGATAATAAACACCTGCCATAGGGTGGAAGCTGGGAGAGCTGGGTGCTGTGCCCAAAGCCCTGGGTTGCAGACAGTGGCAGTGCAGCTCTTCCCAGCCACCGCAGGGCTGAGGAGACATCCAGCATGGCTGGAGCTGAGCAAGAGCACAGGAATCTTCTGCTACCCTGCACCGGGGCATGTTTTACTCACCGGGTCGGTTAGCTTATGGCTACAGACATCCTTTCAACAAATATCTTATTCGCATGAGAATGCCTCATGTTTCTAAAGGAAAATGCATAAATGAAAATATAGCCAGCAAGCAGAAAGTGGTAATTAATGTCCAGCGCACATGTGCAGCATCACTGATAATGTTGCCTGGTAACAGAGGAAGGGTTGGCAGAGCCCCGCCAGGAGCCAGCAGCAGCCTGCGAGTCCTCTGCAAGGCTGAGGTTTTGCCCAGGGGAAAGAGAGAGCCCCACAGACAGCACTCTCCTCCTTAGTGGTCCCTATATACAGACAAACTTGTATACTTACATGCGTGCATACATTTCTTTTGGGGCTACAAAAAGCCATCCTGAATAAATAAATACACGCGCTCTCTTTTCATCTCGTACCAGACACTTGTGTTTTGCTGTGAGGTGCCTATAAAGGGCTTTGAATTGCAGTATGTTCCAGCAAGGAAAATTTTTGCATCCTGTTCCTTTGATCATGATGGCGTGGTGAGAAGGAAGCAAGCTGTCTTCATTCCTGTAACTAGGTAGGGTGCCCAACTTGACAAGGAAAAACAGTTCTTACCTTACCAATTTGCTTTTTATGACCTAAAGAGCGTTAGAACGATTTATGCATTTGTAAGTGCATTAGAAAGAGACCTGAAAAGAAAATGGGCAAATTCCTCAGGAATCAGCATTTTTTTTCACTCCTTAGCATATTCCATTATATGAAATTATAATCTGTTTTCCTTGGTGTTCTGTAGCATGTTTTCCAAAGTTGTGAGGCTAGTGTCATTTTGGTGTTCTCCTGCAGTACTTGAAATTGTTAACTAAAATTTGTATTCAGTGAATAAGAAAAAAATATTTTATTATTGCAGCAGCTACCAAGGTCACAAAAATATATACTCCTAAATTAAACCCCTGGCAGACCCCAGCAAAGATTTTTGGTTCAACCACTCTCAGTCCTACCTGGTGCTGAGAACTTGAAGCCCAGGGTGGAGTCCACCCACGAACAATATACAATGTCAAGTGAAGCCTGTGTTTGGAAACAAAATTTCCATCTTCTAAGGACAGAACTAATTGTATTAGGCATTTTAATGCTGAGGTGAGCCGGTCAGATTATAAATGGTTCTCATCAGCCCTCCCAGAGGTCAGAATAGTCTTTATCTGCAGTGGAGTGCTACCTCAAAAGGATGTGCATTTTCTTTTCTTTCAAAACCTTCTTGTGGGCTCAAATAAACTCCTTCCTGCCAGGGATGTGGCAGAAAGCGCTCGTGGCCAGCACAAGCTTGTGGAAGGCATCTGTATAAACTGATTTTTTGCAATTCATGCAAGAAATAGTTTGTTTTGGTCAGTAACTCCTAAATGTTTTATTAAAATGTTGATGGCATTGGCTGGAAAGGAAATAAAAGGAGTTTTCATTTATAAAAAGCCTGTAAGTAATTACCAGTTCATGCCTAGGAAACCAGGCGACTGCAGTAAGGCCTCAAGACCCTTTTTAGCACCTACCTCTAGCTATTTCCTAGAGTGTAGATCATTAGAATTAAGAAAACCTATTAAAACAATCGAATACCAGCTTTTACAGTAACTGTAATCTAACAAAAGATTTAACCTGTCACAGCAGATCTATGTATGTTGCCAGTAGAAGGGTTTTGACTGAGCCGTTAGAGGTGTCGCTTTCATCACAGGCTAATGACTAGATAAATAAAACAAGCTCGTCATAAAAGAGTTTCGGAAGGCTTTTTTATGGTAATAAAAGTTAATTGCCTACAATCAAAGGTGAAAATATGAGTACACAAGGGAGATCCATTGCTTGAAGGAAATCATAAAAATTGTTAGGAGGATTAAAAAGTTACAACACCTACAATGTGATACCTTTCACCACAGTCCCAGTATCCTATGAACAGGACAAATACCAATTTTGTTTTTAAATTATAGCAACATTAATTGAGGACAATAAAGAATGAAACTGTCATCTTTTAAAGGCACTTTCAATTTATAAGCTGCATTATTCAGAGGCCGAGTGCTGAATCCACTGAAAACCATTTTATCTTTAAAATCCTGACCTGTACAACTTTGCAGGAATGATATGCAGCCCTAGTTCTAATTACTTGCGGGACACGGGATCGATGGACTTTCTGTTCACTTGGGAATATCACAGGAGCAACGAACAGGTAATTTCTGAGCAAGAGACCTAGTGAAATATTAGCTAGCTCATGGAGTAGCCATGAGATTGGAGGGAAGTTTAGATACTCTGAAAGGTGCTTTTCTGCAACTCTGAAGCCATGAAATTGAACAGCAGCCAACCCCTTTAAAAGACTGTGCATTAATGAACTGTAAAAAGGGGGGTAGTTCAGTGAGATACTGCTTTATAAACAGTAGGAGAGAGGTTTTGGCTAGCAGACAAACCCCTTCCAGCATCGTGATGAAGCACATATCGTCTTCCTGCTGGGATGCTGCCCATTAGCATCAATCGAGACCACAGCGCTTTGGGTCTTCCAGAGGAGCCTTTTACGCTAATGACATTAACAAATATAAATTCAGATAGCACCTTTTAACCTTATATGGCTTCTTTGTGTGTTTAGCATTATTGCTAAATGCAACTGTAATCACAATAACAACATAACTGAAGGGGACAGTGGGGTTAGGATATGGAAATACAGTGCACCTCCACAACCTGGTGTCAGGTTCGTTATCCAGTCTTAGTGGGAGCTTCAAGCTGTGGCAGTTGGGTTGTTGTTAATAATACAAACTACAGCTCCATGACTCCCTACACTGAGGAAGAAAATGTAACCAGCAAAGCCTGTTTATTTTCCCCTCCTCTATTTGCTGTGGTCCTACTATAGCATTTTTTCCAAAGAGCTGCGATCGCCACACAAAACACGTGGCAATGCTGATGGCTGTAAGGAAATGATTTGGTGAAGGTTGTTATGAATGGTGTCCTCTGTCGTTCTCAATGTAGAGCATAACCCTTTTGATTTGGTAGGGTTTCTCGCTGACCACCTGCTCTCTTTGAACTCTTTCTGATGATGATCTAGCAGACTAAATGCCGACCATCAGAACTCTTGTTTAATGCCATAATATGAAGCAGATTGAGCCATGGCAGCCCTGGGGGAGTGACAGAGAAAAACAGGTAAGCACAGCAGGATGGACTTAGGTACCATCTGGCTTGAGGAGTTTTTCATTACCTGGGTTTTCTCATTTTCTCCAAATTACTTCTGCTGGGGAGGGAAGTGGAAATCAACTCACTTGTGTAAGGTGCTAGAACACATATTAACATATTTATGCGTTCACATTGGACTATCTCTGCCTAGGAATTTTCAGTTTGAATGGGGCTGGGAGAAAACTTATGGAAAAGTTCCTTTTTATTTCACATAGAATCAAATACATTTCTAATTTTGGCTATTTTGTTAGAACTGTGCTCTTTGGACCAAATTTTTCCATCATTGTACATCAAAACGTTAGTTCCTACAAACTGAATTTGATCCAGAAAAGGGACAAGTCAGCAAATAAAAAAGTAGGAAAATTTTCCTGTAAGGTATTTCATTCTGGGCATTGAGAAGTCAGTAACCTTTATAATGCCAAATTTAGAAATATATAGACCCTGTTTGCCTCCATTTTACCCATGGTAGGTCCAGCATATTTTGATTACCCAGGAATCATTCAGATAATCCTTTAAAAGTCTGGCCAGTTTCATTAGTCTTCATGAGCCTACTGGACCCACCAACTTGGTTTGGAAAGCACCAAAATGAGATCCTCATGACATCTCTAGTACGATTTTGTTTCTTAGAAGCTAAAAATTCTCACAGACAGCAGGGTTTATCTACTGATGGCTAAGGTATGGTTTAACCTTAGTAGAATATTTGAGCCAGAGTCTTGACTATTCCAGTTCTCCTTGGATGCTGTTATCTGTAGCACCACTTAGTCTGGAATATAAATCTGATGATGACCTTCTGCACAGATATGAATTTCATTTACCTTACACCTGCACTCACCTGTGATTTTATGGCATAGTAGAAGAAAAATGGCTTATAAGCCCAAATGGCTTATATACCCAAATCTTCGTGTTCACTTGTATATCAAAGCTGTCGGAACTCGAAGGTTTCCCCTGTTTCGTACGTATCTGTGTTCCATATACCCCCAGCACCTATAGCATAATAACAATAACAAAATGTGGTCTTGGAAACTGACAAAAATGCAAAACTCAGAGCTGCCAAATTAAGTAAATTTGTCAAAGAAGCAGTGAAAGCATCTGCAGGCTGAATCTCATGAATTTCATAAGGAAGAGAATTCCACCAAATTGGGGCCAGGCACATTCCAGATGGCACAGATGGTTTAGCAAGTGACAGATTGGAAACAGAACCCAAATTATGAGCAAGTACGTAAACAGAAATCAAAATTTCTCCAATAGGTAGGAGTCAAAGTCTGAAGGGTCTTCAGAAACAATAATAACATGTTAATTTTAAGCCTCAGAAGGTAGCCAAGTGCAATGCCTGAATAAAGATGGAAGATGACAGGTTGTGAGAAGAGTGCACAACTTTTCAGTAGCTGCCAAATTTGGAGTAGAATGTCAACGAAACAGAGAGGCAGGAAACGGCCCTCCAAATGCAGCTATAATCCAACCTGCAGATAAACAAGTCAAGATTTTGTTAACTGGCTCATTGCAAAACTGATCTGAAAGCTGGATGGAAAAAAATGACACTGTTTTGTCTTTTTTTTTTTAAATCAAAATGTAGTTTTGACTGACTTGTATGAGAGCAAATTTATAGATGAGTGAAAATGTGCAAATCATAAAAACAGCAAGTACCACGACCATGTGAAGAAAGTGTATGAAACCAACAGGAGCAATGAAAGAAGAATCAGAAGTAAGAATAATAAGGGAGGGAAGTCATAGCAAAGCTAACCCTTAAAACAGCATATGGGAAAAAGTGAGAGGAATCTTAGCTCAGAGTTAAACAAAGACTGATTATTTTATACTCCAGTAATATAAGCCACCATATGTGCTATCTTCAAATTCAAGACAGCAGAAAATTTTAATTAATAGAATAATAATGCTAATTACATTGTAGGCGCAGTATAAGAACTTATGAGTGTGAAAATACTAATTATAATTTTTTGTGTGTATATGTACCTATGTGTGCACATATACATTTATACATACAGACACGTAATAGGTATGCATAAAATTTTACAGCTGGAAGTATCTCCTACTCTGTTTAAGCCAGTGGTAATAAAGCTTCCAAACAGCCATCTTCTTGGTGACAACACTGTCATCCATTACTGATGAATCCCTGGATGTTAAACACAGGCTGTGGTCCTCATTCATGTGTGTGAATTGGTTTTGTGACCCAGTAAAGGATTTCTGAAAAGTCAGAGTGACGGGGAACATGCCATGGAGCTGACATGCTCTCTCTAATACCTCCTAGACTTTTCCTGGCATTATGGATAAGAGGTATTTTTCTGGGAAAAGGTAATAATAATAAAAGCAGTGGTGGTTTGGTCTTTCAGGCATGATTAGCTCTTCCATGTGGTCCTTTTGCAGAGGGGCTGTGGACATACTATCTCTTCCTGCTCTTTTTTATGGAGCTGAATATGTTCCATCTCCTAGAGCCATCAACAGCCACACACCATGAAGAAGCTGGAGCGCTTCAGTACCTCTGCGGTGTCCCATCATGCACACATACATTCCCCTTCAGTTTTCAAGGTTGCAGAGTATCATTTAATCTGATAGGTTTTGTTTATGCTTTTGTCTGGCCAACTGTGCTAAATGTGGATCCCTGGAAGCCAGGTCAAGCTCTGGATTTGTTTGGGAGACATAGGAAGTGTATTACGGCAGGGATTGCTCCATAGTATGTGGTGCAAAGCTGTATCATAGCTCTTCTGTCACCCCGTGTCAGAAAACCTTTTTTTCAAAGACGCTATGTGTAGCCTATGAACAGACCATAAAACGTCTCTTTGAGAAAATAAGGTGGGAAAAAAATAAGCGTTTTTAAGCTGAGCAGTTTTGCCTGCTGGCCAGCCACGTCACCTCTTTTTTTCATCTTTTAATCTGGTTCATCTGCAATACCGTCTCTGTACCACCTCCCTGGCTTTCTTATTTTCCTGTCAGTCTCTGCCGTACTCCTTGCCCCACTGCCTTTCTGAATTTCTTTGATATTTAGATCGGCTCAAATATGCTGTCAGATCAAGCAGTAGAAAAAGCAGTAATTTAAGTCAAAAAGGCCCATGCACATTATAAATCCCAGAGAGGCACTGGAGGTTTCGTATCTGCCTGCCTCTCCTCTAAACACAACCAGAATGTTTTCAGGGTCTGATACCGCCTGTGTCCGCGATTTTTCCTGAATAAGGGAGAAAAATCCCCTGTGGGGAACGCAGAGAGCCCAAAGCCTCTTGTCCCCTCTGATGTGCAGCACGTGCTGATCACGCAGGAAGGAGGGAAGGGAGCATTTTGCTGGAGGGGAAATGCACGCTTCGCTCCTTGGGTGCAGGCAGCAAGCCTGTAGCTTCATGAATCGGCGGCTTTTATCTGGAGAGGGGCTCGCGCAACGTCCTTAATTGGATTTCTTTGAAGAACCGTAGGTCCTAGATCATCGCCTGGAAGGGGAAGGTGGTAGCAAATGAGGACAGGCAACACATGGCGTTGCTTAAAGAGAAGGCAAGGCACCGGGTTTGCGACAGGGCTCTAGCCCATCAATGCCAGTGTTGAGTGACAGCTGTGATGCGATGGCAGGCGTATCGCATGGGACCTGCCTCAGTGGCTGCATCTTAGGCACAGCAGGAGACCGTAATAAAAATATGAGGAAACTGCCAGCCTTCCTCAAAAACATAGCCTCCTATGTGACAATTTGCCCAACCCCAAAGGGACGGCAGTGTCGCTGGGGGAAATCTGTATTTCCACCTCACTCCCTTATCTCTTGACCTTGCCAAAGTCATGCTGTCCATCTTTGGGCCATGCAGGGCTCACTCCACTAACCTCACTGCCTCCACGGGGCGTGTAATGCAGATGCTGGGGGCACTGGCAACTGGTCCCCTGGGAGCGCCTGGCCATGGGGTAGGAGCCTGGTTTAGGGCTACACCAGGGAGCAAACGATTGCTAATTAAACATGGCTTTAGGCTGTGGCCACTACACCTTTGAGAAGATGATTAAAGGAAAAATGTGTCAGCGTGGTCTCTGTTTAGATAAAATGTTTAAAATCTCCATGTCCCACCATCTGTGGAGGTGGCAATGTTCTTTCACTAGAAGCTTGTGACAACATGTGATCGTCTCTCACTAAGCAAGAAGAGGCAAATAGTGAGAAGCTTTCCTGATGGCTAGGAATTCCCCTGCAATTCCTGGGATGACCATATTTAGCTCCCACTGGAGACTTCAAAGAAAGCAAAGGGACAAAGTGAGGTTCTGCATGTACGAAAGAGTGTTTTTGCCAACGCTGGCTTTGTCAGAAACCAAAAGGAGTCTTCACTCCAGAAGTGGATTATCTGACCTGTCTTTTTCTTTTTTTTTTTGTTATTCCCTCTGCTATGACTATTAATTTTTTAAAGTAGTTTTGTACTTTCCCTTTCCCAGTTCCTCTTCAGATGCTTGATCCTGCCTAATACTTTCTCTCTGACCTCACAGTCTGTTGCCATGGAAATTCGGCTTTGTAACTTCGCTGATGGATTAGGGAGAAGACAAAAGATAGACTGGGTAGGAAATGAACCTTCATTTGCTGAAAGGGCAAGACTGTGGTCATGGCTGTACTGCTACCAAGCCTGAGGAAGCCACTGAAAGCAAAGTCCTGACTCTGGATTTGCCACACCATGCCTGGGATCGGGCCCTGGCCCAGCTGGTGTATGACAGCACCAGGAAAGGGGTTTAACTGGCAGCCCAGTTCTGGAAGAGGGGGTTCAGTCTGTGCCTTTGCCCACCATGGGTGGTCACGTCTTGATGGATTGCAGACGGTGCCAGAACTTCATCAGTGTATGGGCCCCTGATGGGAGCCAGGGCTGCTCAGGCTCCAGTGGTCTGTACAGCTGCAAATCTAATCCTTGATTTACCCAAGCACACAAGGCTTCCTGAAATACTTACATTTCAGTGGAAGGGCTTAAAGAAATTCCACAAGAAAAGGCTCTCTATTAGCAAGGCCAGGTGTCCATTTGATATTTTGGCTTATTGCACCTAATGTTTGCTGTAGAAAATTGTTAATGGTGTCCCTTGGCCTGCTTGTCCCCAAGGGATTACACGAGGATTTCAGTGGTTTTCCAAGAGGGTGGGTGAGCAGCACTGCTGCCCCCAGGCAGTATGCTGCACGTCTTGCTGAGGGAGTGTGGATCCAGCCAGGCACAGAGACACGCAGCACTTTGCTGATCAACCCCTGAGATCCCCACAGCATCCAGGACGCTGGTTGACATTTCGGTAAAATCTGACGACTTGCAGCATGTGCCCAGAGCACCGTATTGATGTCACTTTGCTGGATGCGGGCCAAGCATCCAAAGGGCAGTGAGTTGGTTAATATGATAATCACGTTGCATCCTCGTCTCTCCATATGACAGAGCTTTCCATTCCTGTTCATGATGCTGTCACATTTTTCTCTGAGGGCAACAGTGACTTAAGCAAAGTGGCAGAAGGGAAAAAGACTAGTCAGCATTCATCAGGGAAAAATAAAGTCTGTGGTGAAAAACAGTAATACTGGTGATGATAAACATCAAGAGTGATTACCTCTGCTGCAGGATCCAGTCTGATAAAGCTTTGAAAACTAAGAACTCCAATAAGCAGTGGGAGTACTGGAAAATGAATAACCAGATGAAGATCAAGAAGCCTTGGGGTGGCAGGATCTTCCATGTCCAGGGCAGCAAAAAGAACTGCCATATCACCAAGAGGTGGTGCCTCTTCTCAGAGGGAAGATGAGAGCCGCAGCAGCTGCAAAAGCTGCAGCTGGCTGCAGGCAGTATTTAACAGCTGGCTTAGCATCCAGCTAAGGGCAAAGCAGTCCTCACGCCGTGGGAGTTATTTGAGTTCCCAGCATGATTTCATCCTCTTGCCAAGGATCAGAGCAGTGTGGGGCCACTGCCATTCTGTGGGGTCAGAGTAGGGACCAAGTGCTTGTACAAAATGAAAGCCAAGCGAGGGGTGTTATCTAAAGCCACTTTAGATTGGTCGAAATCTTTCCACTGATGGTGGTGGCCTCAGGATCAGACCCTGAATCTTTGCAGCTTACCTCGAACACACTTGAACACACTTGAATCTTTTTGAACGCAAGGATCATCTGTGTCATCCTGAATCTGCCAGTATTCCCAGCCCCAAAATGACCTCTGTTTTCCTACTGCCTGGCGGTTTCCTTCCTCAAGATAACCTTATCGTTGAGGTGTCACTGATTTCCTTTTCCTCTCTGTTTCCTGCTGGCACAGAGGGACCACTATGCAAGGGTCTCCAGCAGCACCTGCTTCCCTGGGTTTGCAGGGGCTGAATTTGGTGGTTTTGCTCTGAGCAAGGGCAAAGGGCTCTCAGTTGCTATGTGCCAGTGCTGGGCTTAGGCTCATGTAAACTTGCTCCTGTCTGCTTCTTCCGGTTTCTTGGTCACACATCGGCCTCATGAACAAGGCAAGCAGAGCATAGGGAAGAAAGAGGGCCATGATGCACCCTGTCCAATTTGTTCTTTGTTGAATGGACGACATTAACCAGCAGTTCTTTGCTATCAAATCAGACGTATTTTAGTGGAGAATATAGTAATGTTGCTCGTGCAATACATTGTTCATGCCATGCATTTCCCATCATCAGTCTGAAATAGAAAACTGATTGATATGATCAGTATTTGACTGGCAAAGCTTTAATATCAACAGCTGAACCAGAAGCACTTTGAGCTCAGTGGCAGAGTCCTATCTTAATGTAGAATCATAGAATCATAGAATGGTTAGAGTTGGAAGGGACCTTCAAAGGTCATCTAGTCCAACCCCCCTGCAAGAAGCAGGGACCTCCCTGACTAGATCAGGTTGCTCAGAGCCCCATCCAGCCTGGCCTTGAACGTTTCCAGGGATGGGGCATCCACCACCTCTCTGGGCAACCTGTTCCAGTGCTCTACAACTCTCATTGTGAAAATTTTTTTTCTAATGAATGTAGCTATACAATACTTCAAAAATATTTGTGATGGATTTATTTCCAGTTGGATCTAAGTCCGCCAGCAAACTCTAGATTTATTACCTCTATCGTGTGTAAAATACCTTCTTTATACCGCACATCAGCTTCCTTTCAAACCAGACAGTACTTACAGTTTATGGTATACTACATTATAGTCATTTACCATCATACATATTGTGTTCTCGCTTGGCTTTAAATGTTAAAGGACACCTTTCTGCCCTATTTGAAAGGAGGGGGAGAGCAGAAAACCTATGTATTAGCAAAATTGCTGTCATTTATTTCATCACATCAAGGCAAGTACGGTTGAAATAACCAATCCATTATAAGAGAGGTAATCCATCATTCATTATTTGCCGCTCTCTATGGCAAGCCACTGGCTCAGCACATATAGACTTATGGATTTGGTACACAGAAAGCTATAATGAATGTGCAGTTGTGATGAGCAAAATTAATGCTAATATTTACTGCTCTACAATGACTGCTACGTATCAACTGTTTCCCCCTCCCTCCCTATTTGCCCCCCTCCGTACATGCAGGCAAATGTTCCATCTATTTAATTTCCATCCCAGCTATCACTCAGTAGCAAGCTAGTCAGCTGGGGCTCCTACCCTTTAGCAGAACAGAAATAGAACAGCAACCTGAGGGAGGGTGGTTTGCCATGCTGCTCTGCCCTCATGCCTTTGGCTGCTGTTGTGCCTGTGTCTGAGGGCAGCTGCAGAAAGATGCTGGCTGTGTGCTTCTCTCTCCTCCAGATATTTTAATGAAAATATATTGAATCAACTGGAAGATGTCTGGCTGGGCAAAGCAACAGTGAAATTTGCCATCAAATGTTTTGAACTATTGTGACAATAAGCTACCTTATACTAGAGTATATGTATTTTACTGTTTTTGTTTATTTCTATATATCTAGATAGATAGATATAAAACAGTATAGGTAGTAGGTAGGGACATAGATAGATAGACAGACAGATATGTCACTACAGCCTTAAAAAGCCAGCTGGTTACAGCATCCTGTAATAAGTTCCTTTATTTAAGCTTCTGCCCCATTCATTGCAGGGTCAGAGGTTGGGCATAGATGGGCTGGATCGGCTGTGTCCTGCCCCACTTTGGGCAGGAGGAGGCCAAAATACCATGGAGGCACAACAGACTCTATATGTCCCCTCCCAGGAGCTGCAGACAGCCCTTCTGTGGCTCACAAGAAGGGTCCTCAAAAGGCAGGGGTGGGCAGGGCAGCAGGTCTGGTATTAAGACTTGGGTGGCTTTCCTTGTGTGCCATGAAGCTCTTTTGCATGCATCTCTGAGGTTCCTTTTGAAGAAAGAAATATCTGTGTGATGTCCAAGCCCAGCTCTTCACAGTGGCTTATTGATGCAACAGAGCATGTTTGAAGTTTGGTGTTCATAGTTTCTGGACTCTTTAACTACATGTTCAGGAAGTGAATCCACAAAACGAATTAACCCCCAGCAACGCATCAGTATTCCCTACGCTGCAGACATCGCTCTTGTGCTCCTGAGCACATTCCAGAACTGCTGAGTCCAGGCCAGAACATGCTACTCCACATGCACATCCCAGGCAGTTGAGCCTGCGCTAAATCACCTGCCCATTGGAAAGAGTCACCTGCCCACTAAATGTAACTCATTTCATATAAAGTACAACTAAATCCTGCGTATTCTCTACTGGGATATGTCACACAGCCCTGATGACTGCCTGTCTCTTCTGCTTCTCCCTAAATCTGTCTGTTCTTCTTTCCCGTTTTAAAAAAGTCTTTTTTTTTTCATTAAAAAAAAACCCCACAAAGATTCCTCATCTGCTTTCCTCTAATTCCCTGGGCAAGATTGTGTCTGCTTTTTTAAAAAGTTGTTGCTACTAGTGCGTTTTATCATTATTTTCAGTGTTTGTAATGTTTTTCTAATCAAATTACCCTGTCTTTCTGAGTGCTGAGTTGCAAATGCGTTATAAATACCATTATTCTATTATTTTTAAATGGGAATATTGTATGTTCACTGCAAGTCTGAGTGGTAAACTTCTTATTAATTTGTTTCTCCACCTCTCAGCATTCCCACGTCAGCCACAATAGCTAAATGGGAGCTGCATGCATGCACCTTGGGGAGCAAAGCCCCATAAATATGCATGCCCTGCAACCCATTTCTGAAGAGGAACAGATTCACTATTATAGTTAATTTCTCAAAACTGCCAAATATAATGAGACTGAATCTGCTCTTGGCTCTGCTTCTGTAACCTCTGTGACTTCAGTGCATCGCAGGCGCCTGGTGGAAAGGCAGACCCTGTTCCTCCTTGAATCTCTTTTTATCCTGATCATCATCAGAGTACCAGGGCAGGACTGCACCTGACGGGGAATCCTGATGGCACAGTAGGACTGTGAAAGCTTTTTGTTGTAGAAGCATGAACCAAAAATGGCAGAGCAGACACCTGGGTCCTTGAGAAACTGCTGTCTTCTGCCCACAGCGCTTGCCCTTGAACACCAAAAAAACCCCATGTTTCAGCATCTTGGCATCCCCTCTTTCTGGGCATTTCTGTCTCAGTATTTCTATATTTGCTAGAAGAGCTTGATCAGGAGCAAAATAAGTCATCCATGGCTCACTAGAGCAGTGAGTGGTTGCAGCTTTTGACAGCGTGACAACTGAGTAATAACGTGTTTTCACATGGTGGCCCCATGTGATGTCCTCGGTGGCTGCTTGCTCTATAGAGATTCCCTGTCCCAGGGAATGACATGTGAAACAGGGTAGTTATGCGGTGTTTCATAACCCCTGCCTTCGGCTAAGGACGTGCATACAGTTAGGCTGGTCAGAAGTGCAAATAATTTTTAGCAAAAAAGGGACAACTAGAACTAAACCATCTTTTATTCTCATTCTGAGTATCTTATACGCAACAAAGCAAGTTGGTTTTCAAGCACCAAACTCAAATTCCTCCTTGAACCCTCCATTATGTGCATTTGGAGTTGAGGCTTTTGCTTCCAGTGGCTCAAATGTTTAAAATTTTTCTCATCAAAGCTCCAGAAGACAAGCATGGGTGCAAGTGTTTGTTGGAGAATGAATGGACAACTACAATGTCCCTTCAATGCTTAATATAGTGAGGACCCCTCATCCAATCAACGTATCTCGATGTGAAAGCCTTTAATATATCGGATGACGCTAAAGCTCCTGGGCAGGCTTTGTGAGCAGCAGCGTGGAGTCCTGCTTGTGCAGTCTTGGCTGCAGTCTGGGCTGCAAGGCTGAACTTAAAAGATGGGGGCTGCCAAAGCAGGCGGTGAGCAAGGATCCGGGTGAAGTGATGCAGGCATTCCCAATAGTCATTGTGGCAGGGCTCCTGTCTGCCAGACATAAGAAACAGATTAAATTACACTGAACAGCCTATGATTATCTGATGCTAAGAGCAAAAATGTGTCTTCTACGAAAGAAGAAAGCCACAGTCCCACTCAGGAGCATATAGGCTTTTACAAAGCTAATTTATGATGAAGGTGTGGGAATTGCTAGTAGCTCCTGTAGAAACAAACCACTGTTACAGCTTCAGGTCGATTTCTGTTTCCAGGATTACCCTCATTTTCCACTTGTCCCTAATTTTCTCAAGAAAGTTCCTTGCAGGGTGGCAGTGTACTTTTCAGGCTTGGCCTCAGCCTAAAGGTGAATATTTCGAGAACTCTCAGCAAAATCAGCCTGGCTGTTTTTATGATATGTGTGCGTGAAGAGAAACCAGCTATTTCTATTTGTTCCGGTTGCAGCTCCTCTGCCCTCATAACTCAAGAACAGCTGACGTTAGGAAATTTGAACTCAGCTTGTTTTATAGACCTCAGTGATGAAGGAGAAAACAGTTTGTGTCTGAAGAAAATCAATTCAATATTTCTAGAGTTGGGAGCAATTAGAGTCGAAGGCCAAATTTTGCTTTGAAATACAGCAGCACAACCCCACTGAAATGCCAGTCTGAGGGCAGAACTCATCTTGGCACATTTTGTGCATATTCATGAAGAAATTTGTTTTTCCTAGAATGTTAAACAGAGGTCAAAAGGAGGAATGTCAGATTTATTCTGCATGAAGGGCCCAGTTCCAGCTCTGAAGCCAATCCATGGGTTGAAGAATAAATATGTGCATTCAGCATGGAGTAAATACCTCAGCCATGTCAATGAGAGGCTTGTGCAACGATCAGAAATAGGATTTGGCCATGTATAGCCGTTAACCTTTGCAGATAACGTTATTTTTTCTGGACGTATTTCTTGTATCCAGTTTTGCTCAGTAAGAAAATATGCATACTTTGCCATTTTTCATTTCTATTTTTCTCTGTTCCCCTTTTTCCTTCCTGTGTCTTTCTCCTTACTGCCATAGGGCATCTCCTTTGTCCTTCCTTCTTCCTTTCCCACCTTGCAGTAATGCTCTACGCCCACTATCTGCAGGGGTCTCTCTAATAACTTCCCCATTCCAGTGAGTGGTAGTTAAAGACCTAATGCTGCCATTTAAGTGTTGGTTTGGGGCTTTGAATTGACTTGTTGGTAACAGTAGAGAGAGACAAATTTTCACTATTTAGAAACCCAGAACACAAGTATAGATTATATCTCATAAAAATGTTGTGGGATTTGTCATGTAAATCCAAGCCCAGCCTTTGACTTGGGTTTTTTATTGGGTGAATTTTGTTGTTTCTGTCAAACTGAGACGTTGCATGAAATTCCACATAAATTCCACATGAAATTCCACATAATTTCCACATAAAATTCCACCAGATCTGCCCCTTGATCTTCAGGTAAGATGCTTGGTTCCAAAAAAATCACTGTAAACTGTAAATGGTTAAAGGGAACAGATATGTTAAAACCCCTTAAACCCATAGCATTTTTACAGAAAGTGGATTTTTCCAGCTCCTGCCTGTTATCAAATTGTCACATGCTCTATCAGGCAAACTGCAGATGAACAGCAGTTATGAAATCAAGTCTGCCTACTCCTAAACCATCACAAAAAAGACCTCTCCAAATGGCCCAGCCGTTCCCTGACCTCTCTTGATGCAGTTCTCTGCTTGGTCCGACAGTTGTGTGCCTCAGCAAGGCTCTCCGGGTCTAGCTGAGGTTGACGTATCAACCAGGGTTCTCACTCGCTCTTTTCAAGATGATTTTACCTCTTGTGAACTGGAGTCAGAGTACTCAGTCCTTTCACCTGAGCTGAGCTTCAGTCATCGTGACCTACATTTAGAGTTATGCAAATGCAATTGTGGCTTCACTTTGCATGAGAAGGCATCCTTTTAAATGGATTTTATCTTCATAAGCTATATGCTCTGCATACATGGTAGGAGATTTTGCCCTATGTTGAGATGACGCCTCCATATGAGACAATTTTTCCCTCAATCTATAACAAGGAGCCTGTGAGTCTGGATTTGTATCTCCTGACCTAATGGAGACCATGCTGTGTGGACACTTCAGACCACCTCAGCATGCTCCACCGGATCCATGGTGCTGTCTTTCTTGGGCAGCCTCTGTTAGTGGTTTTTTCTAACTTCTGATAAGTTAAAGACCTTGATGTGTTTACTGAAAGAGGAGCTTAGACCTAAACTATAAAACATTGCATTTTTTCCTAATTTGTTTATCAATAAAAAGATGAACAAAAAAAATAGACATGAAACATATATGCATGTGTTAATTAGAAATAACACTGATATGCCCAGCCTTAGTGCACACAACTGCTGCTATAGCATGCCTGTGCCTATGCAGCAGGAATGGCTTGTCAGTCCAGAGATTCTATCTTTGGAGAAGTCTCTTCAGCATAGTCATACACACATCGCAGAAAGACATGTAAATGCACACCACCCAGCATCTGCTAAGAATGGATTTGCATAACTGCTATCAGCAACTGTTATTCTGTGGAGGGTGAGTTTGATCACATTCATGCCTGTGAATGAATGAATGAATGAATTCATTTTATTTTTTTAAACAGAGATTACAATTGGTTATTTTGTCCTACCATCTAAAAATATTATTTCGTTTCTCCTTTCCCCTTCTGTCCTCCCTTTCCTCCTCTCCTTTGCAATCAGCATGTTTGTAGCTGGTAGCTCAACAGCGCTATGTAGGTGTAGGGAGAAGTACACATTGACATGATCCTGTTAATGAACTGTGCCACTGTGATGCAGCTGGAGCTTTGGAGGGGTTGCTCTGCACTGCTGGCTTTAAATGTATTGTAAAAACATCGTGAAACAATAGAGTGAACTTGGCCTTGCAGCTTTCCAGGTACAGAGCCAGCTCCAGGATGGCTCCAAGGTTGGCAGTGCCTTTTGGGTTTCAGTAGGGCCAGATGACTCACATGAGCTGAGAGTCTGGTCTGTTGCTCTAAACTGTCTACAAGATGGTCAAGTATGTGTGTTGCCTGGGCCAGGAGTTGAAAATGAAGGGCTAGGTGGGGCCTGCTCACTCCACAAGTCCTACTGCAGGAAAAGCCAAATGAGCCCCATCCATCCATCCATCCATCCATCCATCCATCCATCCATCCATGTGACTAGAGAGTTGTGATCCACTGGCACTTTACCTCCATCTTTTGTGGAAAAGTTAATGCTCTCTAAAGTTAAAAAGCCTCTATGGAATTGCACGGAACAAGTTTTAGCCTGAGGTAGAAAAAGATCTGAATCATTACTAAAACTTCAAGTATTTCAAAGAATAATTTCTACAGAAACCTGCTGGTTTCATCTCTGCTAAGATTTACCTGTGATTTTTCTCCCCGGGCCCTATATGGGTTGCATGGCAGCAAGTTGCCCAGAGGTTGCCCAGAGAGGTAGTGGATGCCCCATCCCTGGAAACGTTCAAGGCCAGGCTGGACGAGGCTCTGAGCAACCTGATCTGGTTGGAGATGTCCCTGCTCCTTGCAGGGGGGTTGGACTAGATGACCTTTGAAGGTCCCTTCCAACTCTAGCCATTCTATGATTCTATGATTCTAAGTTCAAGCTGGAAAACCCTGATACTATGTGCATCTGATGCCTGCTCCAGAGCTTGTGATGCCCTCTCTTTCTCGCTAGAACATTGTTGTTCTGGAGCCACAAAGCGAGCAAGATTTAAAATGTTTCTCTTTGAAGGAGCAATGAAGCAGAGCAGCTCTCTGCGAAGTGACTCAGCCTGCCCTTGGGCATGTCTCTTTTGCTGCCGCTCCAGAAATGGAGGCAGAGCTTTCCAGCTGCACCTTTTGCCCTTCATCCCCATCCCTGCCCAACACTCTATGACAGGCATCAAGATAGAGCTGTTAGGATATCTCAGTGCTACACAGACAGTCCTCTTATCTTGGAAGGGTCTCGTTGAGGGAAGTCATGCTCTCTCTGTGCCTCCATAGCTACTCTGTAGGTAACCGGACAATAAAGAATCCAGGAAAATCTCCTGCTCGGATTACAGCTTGGTGTCAGTTGGTTTGCTTTCCAACAAATCCGCATAATGTTTAATTTTAAAAAATATTGTTTTTTTGTTTTCAGGAATGATTTTTGAAATAAATCGTAAGAATTGTCCTTGTCATATTAACTTTTTAGTCATGCTCTGCCAAGAGCGGCTGCTGCGGTGGTGCAAGGGTGTTTGTGTCCGGCTGCTCCTGAGACCCTGTGAGTGCGCGGAGATGAGCACTTCCTCTGCTTCAGTTCAGGGCTGAGCCTTATGTTGCTCCTTCTCCTCCTGTCTTCTGGAAATATCACATCTGGACTGACTCCAAACCTGAAAAGTTTTAGCCCAGTTAAATAATTATTATGACAGTTAGGTGTCCCTTAAAACCACAGGCTTATTAGGGAATCATAATTTTGGTCGATGCCTTGAGTATATTCTTGCCTTTTCCCATCTTTTCAATCCTTTCTAAGCTATTCCACATACATTTTTAACATGTGCCAAATATTTTACATATAAAAAGATAGAAAGTTTGGAAAAAGCACTGGATAAGTTAAGTAATATGATGTAATTTCAAGGAATAAGTCTGGATTTTTTTTCCCTCTACATGGTGTGTGCCACGTAGCTTGGCAGATCAGTTACTGCCTTGGACACGAGCATGGTAGCTAGATGATTTTTCAAGAGACACACTGAAAAAACTAAGTCACCAAGCCTGAGCCCAGAGTGAAGTTATACAGCCTTTGACTTCAGTTGTTTACTAAACCCAAAGATGAATCTGACTGTAGAAATTAAAAATGTGTCAGAAAACAAAAAAAACTGTAAAGGGCCCATGGCACTGACGATAAATATGAAACATTTGTGTCTTGTCAAATGTATTTTTTCATAATTACCACTATATGGATGTGTATTGTTCAAAGCCTTAACAGTGAAACTCATGTGAAACTCATGTGATGAATGCGCGATAAAACAGGGCTAATTGGAAGCATTAATTTTGACAGAGGCAGAAGTTGGCACGGAGCTCTGAGTAAGAGGTGCTTTATATTGCCATAGCAAGTACAAAGTGTTTCTCATCTGCAAGCTCGGATCACAACACCTTCACAAACAAATTGTTACAAACTGTTGCTGTGTCGTTTTTTCCTCTTTTTGTTTTATTTCTCTCCTGATAAGTATCTCAGACCCAAGGTCATCTTAAGGAAATAGTTATAATGCAATAGAAACATTGCTGTAGGTGCTACTGCGTTTCTGGCAATGTAATTGACAGTGAATGAGCATGCAGGAGCAGCTCCCAGCGGGGATACTTTTGAATAAATATACACTAAATAAGCACAGCGGAATGGGAGAGTAATGTATCTGCACAAAGAGCTGCATGCTGTACGTTCCTTCAAAAATCTTCCGTGCTTTACACCTGTAGCAGCAGAGGTACATGTTGATTTTGCTGTTCCCTCTGCTTTATCTGCCTGCTGCCACCCTGGTCCCGGTTCAGTAAGGTGTTGATCATGTGTGATGCTTCTGGCACATGGGTGATGCCACTGACATCAGATGGAAGTGGCTCCTGTTCCAGTGCCTTGCTGAGGCAGTACCCAAACCAAGAATTCGGATTCTGACTGCATCAAAATACAACCTTAGGTGGGTTTCTTTTTATCTTAGGCATTTCAGCCGCTGGTGTTGGTTCATGACCGATAACTCGGTTTTAGCTGCTATATATGAGTTACTGTTTGTGAAAAATCTTGGACCAAACAGCGGTTTTCCATATCTTTGGTATGCAAGTATTTTAGTTTTATTTAAATCTCCTGTTTGACAGAAACACTAATTTCCCACAAACCAGATAAGTGGGAGGATTAAGCACCCAAGCAACGGTTGTGCTGAGCTGTCATGATGGCTTCAAGTGCCCCATCCAGCACCCAGATTTGAAGAGAACAAAAGATGAGCCTCTCCGTTCCTTTGTCTACTCCTTCCAGTTCTTAATTGCCATTCATCTTCAGATTATTTCTTACTTCTCATTTGGTCATTGGTCTTCAGCTCCCAACTGTGTTTTATTTCTGCTGGACCTTTTAGTGTTTCCCTCTCAGGGTCATTTGTATGCTGAATAATCTTACTAATTGCAGAGGAGTTCTCCTGGATTTACACCGGAGCAACAGAAGCCACCATATGTCCCAGTGGACTTTTCTTGACACTGCTGTCAATGGTCCTGGAACTGGTCCCTCAAGCAAGCCTTCTGTTATTTATTTCCATCCAGTCCTTTCAACTCATATTGAATGGGGCTGAAACGCAGCACTTTACCTTAAAATTATGTCCTTTGTATAATGCTTCTTGATATTCCTTCCTCTTGGTGTCCTGACCTTTACTAAGGTTGTTGCTAATATATTCTCTTAGCCATGGTAGTTAATGCTAATGCAAAGACTAATGTTCTCCTGCAGCCTCAACGCTGATATGCCACACTTAGTGCTCTGTCTCCAAACAGAATTGCTTTCCAATATTGCACTTTACTGTGGGAATAATTTTACTGCTTGGGTACAATGATAGCTGAGAATGGTTAAAAAGAGAGAGAGAGAGAAAAAAAGGGAAAATGTAATAAGGCAAAAGTGTGACAACAAGACACTTATGTCAGTATTATCATTGCATTTCATGGGAATGTAACATCTGACTGCCACACTGCCATGCAGCTTTTCCAAGCATCTGTCTGTGAAGGACCCAGAGTGATGTTTAATTGTAGTTCATTCAAAGCGCTTGAACAGAAATTTCGTCATTTATCATTAGCTCTGCTGCACCCTAGTTTCAAGGTTATGGTTTGTGTATTAATGCATTAAGTCCAGACCAAAGAAAGCCTGGATCAGAGCAGTGTAAGCAGTAAAAACATGTTATTAGCTATTTCAGAGATGAATTTGTCTTTCCAAATGCACCACTGGGTACATTTGCACTTGCATCGTTTCCGAGGAAACAACCCACAGCTGTGTTTGAAGTTTGTTGCCGATGCGTCAGGAAATCTAAAGCCCTCTCTGGGACCCAGGCAGTGACACAAATTCAGGGCGACGCGGTGAAGCCAGGTGCTACCAACTGAGGTAGGCACTGAAACTACCAAAAGTCAAATGTTCCCATTACATAGCTGGCGTTTCTGCACTTGCACCAGAAAAAAAATCAATACCCTTCAAGAGCAGAGCAGTCAGATCGCAGGGCTGGAGAAATCACGCAGCAAAGCATTAGGACAAGCACCTCAGGACTTTGCTCCTGCCATGCTTTCTCAGCACAGGACACCCAGGCACGGATTTACCATAAAGGCAGAGGTGCCTGAGCACTTGGTGCTCTCGGTAGTTGTCCTGGCTTGCTTTGTCCTTGCAGCATTGCACAGCCCCTGTGCTCCTTCCAGGGGAGATGGTGGAGGGGAAAGGTAGGAGAAGAGCCGCACTCCCGTTTGCCTGCTGACTCCAGCCCCCATCAGCCATAGCTGAAGAGCAAGTACCGCGCTTTGGGAGCTAAGTAATAGCCTTACTGAAATAAAATGAGGCTCCCAATGTAGTTGCTGGAGGGGGAAGGAGAGAGATAAGATGTCCATGTCATATCACCAACAACATAACTGGTATTAACGAAACAGAAGTCAAGGATGAATGAACATTGAGGCTGAGCTAACTTTCACATCAAGAGAAGATCCCTGAAGGGCTGTGTGCTGGCAGGGCAACATGGGAAAGCTAGTAACGTTTAATCTCTTCACAAGGGCTGTTCTGTGAATAATCAGAAGTTGTTAGGGTTGTCAGGCTGATTTCCTTCCAGAATAAAATTACGTGTGGAGGTGATGACATTCCAGGAATGGGTGAAGTAGATTCTCCCCTGAATATAGAGACAGGTTTAACCAGAAAGGAGAGACAAGTAAAATATCTTACTTACAAAGCACTGTGAGAATAACGCTGCGACAGGTGTTATGCTCATTATTATTACTGTTATTCCGAAGGGTGATGCTATGTTGGTGGTGCAAAGGAGCACATATGACAGTGCCAGCTTGTCACGTTTAAGGCAGAATGAAACTCTAATGACCAGAGCACACTGGGAACACTTAAACCATTGAATGTAAATGATATTTTGGATATGCAATGTGTTCCTATGAAAAGACAAGACCAACACATGTTCAAAATGACATTCTGAAGTAGCACACACACATGGATTTTATTTTTTTTTTAATGCAAATAGGCATGTAAAAAGAGACCATCTGCACGGAAAGGTGAAACATTGTACTTTGCTGCGTAACTGCATTCATGCTGCAGAGGAAATATGAATTGCAGAAGTGCATGAACTGCAGAGTTGGTAGGGCGTATTTTTATAAAGTAAAATCCTCTTCCTAACTTCATATGTATTTCCACTTGAATTACTGATCCCCTGACTAATCAAGTATGCTGTATCACTATGTCATCTCACCCTTATGTTCTTTGTGTATGATACTGCGTATCTTCCCCTCTTGAATCTAATTCAGGAGCGGTAACACTGAGTGAAACATAAGCATCAGAGTCCTGCTCTCATTAGCAAAAATTATATCTGGCTGCTGCTGTGGTCTTACTTATAAGAATATACAATTTACTACACCAAGTTGGACCAACATTCCTTCCAGTCCAATAGCCAGCTTCAAAGGATGGTAAAATATCCATATCTCAGTACCTGTGCAATCTTGCAGTTCACCTAATGGAGCAAAAAGACCTTTCGTCATTTCTACAGTGAGCAGCTGATATTTTCAAGAAGGGAATTTGATCTTTCCCTTTTATCTTTGTATGTCTGATGCAACGTGCACGCCTGACACTCTTGAATTTCAAGCGTACACTTCTATTTTTTTGCAGGCTGTGGAGGGGCTTTGCTGAACCCCTCGGGCCACCAGCAAACCTCCTTGAAGAGCAGCTCACAGAGCACCCATGTGGCTCAGTGCAGCTGGGCCACGATGAACATCCAGTTTACTGTGAAATCAGCCTTAGCTGAAGTCAGGTTCAACTCAAGACAGCTAAGAGGCAATACAAACTTCTGTTGCAGAAGCTAAAAGAAAGCTGTTGCTAGTCTGTAGGAAGGATGAACAGAAATTAAAAGTAACAGCTCACTTTTTTCCCTAGCAACCTTACATCCACTCCAGGGCCTTTGCTAGCCCTGTATAATCCAGCAGATAATAAAAGCAGCACGTTGCAGCCTTTCTGGCTGGTTTATGTGTAACCTTACATCCTCGGGCTGTGCTCACAGGAGAAAATCAGGATGTGGAAATTCTCACTACCTTTTATAGCCCAAGTCCATCTTGGGAATTATTCCCATTCACATCTGACCCTTGGTACCCCCAAACCAGTAGCCAGTCCCCCATAATGGAAATGCTGACTCGCTTGATCCTGACCTGGTTTGGTTCTCACTTGCTCCTATGATAAACTGAGACAGTGAATAACTGCACAAGCTCCCCCTGCCCCATTTACTCACTCTGAGGTACAGTTTCCTTTTTCCTTCAACTGGGCAAAGGTCAAAAAATCAGAGTAAAGCTTTCCTGCAGGTAAGTATAATAATTACTTCCTAATTGTGTGTTACTTGCTCACATAACAAATCAGTGCAAGCTCCTCATTACATGCTCACATTGGAGATCGAGCACAATGATAACCAGGCACTGGAGGTAATAATGTGTTTGAAGGGGGCATAAGTAATAAATCATCCAAATTACTTTCAGTGAACAGATGAAAAGACCGAAACACCTTGAGGCTTTGTAGAAGTTAGTCAGCCTGTGCATAACTATAACTTCCCTTTTGGCTGCAGTATCAACATTTCTGGCCCTGCAGCTGTAGAATTTAAGCACAGCTTTTGCAAGTAGAGAAAAAATGGTCTGCATTGTCAAGGCAGAGGGATTCACAATTAGGGTGCTCTGTTCTGCCTCCTTGCCAGTTGTCATACAGTGTGTTTGCAATGTTTGAAATCAGCCATGGATCAGAAGTTACTGGGAAAGACAGACAGAGGGATAGACAACCTGTCCCTAGAAATGTTTCCATAGAAAAGACAAGCTCAAAGTGACTGTGCTGTAATGAAAGGGTATCCTGAGTCTAGAATAAGTCTCCTTGATTGATAGGTAAGTTGCTGTAAATTACTAAGCTGGAGGCTTAGCCCTGAAAAAAAGATAGGTTTGGAAAAGCCATATCATCTGGTGCTGGAATCAAAAGCCTCAGACTTGGTTACCTCCAGCTGCAAGTGGAAGGTTGTTGAAGGGAGTGCAGCAGGTCTAGGAGCTGTGATATTTTGGGAAAAGGCTGTGTATGAGGAAGTGGCTCCTACTTCCTCGTACTACCTGATGCTTTCCGGTTCAGCAGGCACCAGACATCTTGCTTTGCAGGGGTCTGGTGCAGCTGATCGGTAGCCTGCTGTTTGTTTGAGAGGCATCAGCTCCTAACTTCAGCTGAATTAGTGCTTGCCAACTTACCCTCTAATATGGGAAAGAAAAATTCTTCTTAATGTGTTACTGTGGAAAGACTACCAGGCTCACTCTGGTCCACTCTTCATGTCAATAAAGTGTTGCTTTCTAAGGCTTGTTGTCTGGTGTTCAGTAGAAACTGGTTCTGAATGTCCAAAGCAGTGGGATTTCCTCTTCTGGAAAAGTATCTCAATACAGAGACTACATTTCACCTTTTCAAACATCACTTTTATTTATCCCTTTATTGTACTAAACAAATCCTCAGTTTGCTTTATGATAATGCCATCTAAATAGATAGAGGGATATGAGTTGGGATTCACCTCTAATTTTGTCTGTGGGATCACATCTAATTTTCATCACCTGAAAGCTGGGCATCTAGTTAAAACTTACCATCCTCTGTGTGACCTTTTTTGCTAATGGAAAGAGAGGAGCGTCTCGTCAACCTGTGCATGGGGTGAATTGCCTGCCAGATCTACGACTACCTTAGACCAGGCATGTAACTTCTACGTATCTGAAGATACTCACTGTTTTAGGGGTTGCCAGAAATCTTTTTAAGATGGCTTTGAATCCTCCTTTCCCCCTTCTTCTTTCTGCTTGTGAAATTGATACCCTTGCTTGAGTCAGCATCTGTGACACCAACTACATCCTCTCTTTGGCAAGATCTTATTTTAAGCTTTCCATCAGAGGCCACAGCTATTTGTGTCATTGTCAAAACTCTTCAAAAGGTCCGGTGACATTGATGGTAGGTCTCTTAGAAGCCAAAGGTTCTGCAGTAACATAAATAGGATCAGCAGCGCTAAGTGCAGGTGAAAGAAAAGCCAGCTGCACATCCTTTCTGTCTCCCTTGGCAACAGCATCCTGCCAACAAAAACTGCTGCCAAGTAAAGGCTGGAAAGGAAGGGATGTGCACTTGCAAAGCTGGGGCTGGACAAGCTTTGTGTGAGGGGGGAGCTGTCAGCCAAGGAACACTGATGTACTTTTTAAATTATTTTTTGTTTGTTCCATGTCTTTTTGGACAAGGGAATGTACAGTGCTTCTGTCCTTATGAAGAGTTTTCATCTGAAATTCCAAACAATG
Source organism: Tetrax tetrax (assembly GCA_009806455.1). Classification (NCBI taxonomy): domain Eukaryota; kingdom Metazoa; phylum Chordata; class Aves; order Otidiformes; family Otididae; genus Tetrax; species Tetrax tetrax. Next base: position 306,329 of record WHYT01016322.1, read on the forward strand.
GTCTCTGCAATTTTGAGCCATATGTTTCCATCCATGACAGCACACAGGGAAGAAATCTGTGCTGAGTTACTACTTACAGATGTGGCAAATCCTCCAGCAAAGGTTAAAATATGTGGCATGGTTCTCTTGTTACGCCAGCTGCAGCTTTGTGCTAAATCATTGTTTCAGCAGCAAGCTCTTAATCAGCCCTGAGTTCTAGAAACTGCTAAACAAGCTGATATTTGTAGGGACCACATTTTTTTTATAATACACTAAATATCTTTATTTAGAAAAACCTTCAGACTGGAAACAGTAAGGGTAAAAAGTGAACTGGAAATGGCAGGGAGAAAAGGAGCATCAGCACGAGAGCACAAAAACGCAAAGCAGAGCTAAGATTATTATTTGTGCTTTATCTTTCCACGTCCTCCATGAAATGATCAGGGCTGTGAAGCTGTGGGTAGAATATACTTGTGATATAATACATGCACCTGCCTAGACTTCCTGATAGGGACTTCACTCCCCGAAAATCAGCACTGGGGTCACTATCAGAGGGCCCGTAGCTGCTAGTGCTCCCAAATCTCAAACCTATTGTCACAGCATCATTCCTTTCTGATTTGGCCACAGCGTCAAAATGAAGTCTGGCTGCAACATGCTCGTGTCCAAGGCCTGAAAAAGGAGGAAATTTCTCACCTGTTATGATAAAGGAGAAGAATGAAGTACCTTTTCTCTGTAGCAAAATATTAGGAATGAATTTTGGGAGAAGCCCATATAACAAACCGCTCAGGCTGTTGCAGGACTCCTGGATACAAGGACTCTGAATCAAAGACTGTCTCTGACTCCTGTGGGATTCCTATACTGCTCTCAGGAAGCCCCCACCTTGTTGCTCTCTTAACATCATCTCCCCGTGCCTTTTGAGGGATTGATAGTTGGCTGCACAGGGCACATTTTTGTACTATTCAGGCATTTTGTTCTTCCAGACACCCAGCTGTGCCTGAGAAAAAGAGAGAAACAGAAAAAAAAAAAAAACAGAGAACTGGAAGAAGGGAGGCAGGATGATGGGTTTAGGAATCATAGGATCTGTGGACTTCTTCATGATTGCAAAGTTTAAAATGCCCATTCAGCACTGAGAAGTGAAGAAACAAAATACATTTTGATGACCAGGAAGGAGAAAGAGAGAAGAGGATCACTATTCATTCCCCATATTTTCCTCTGACAGGGATATTAATATCATTAAAGATAATTGAATGAAGTGGAATGTCTGGTGGAGGTACAGAAGCAGGAGGTAGATCTGTAAAATCCATCCACACACAAAAAGCTAACCGCTGCGCTGGAGGGAGGGCACTCTGCCTTGAAACAGGGACTGAACAGCCTCACAAGGACGTGCAGCTGGGGTGCTTGTTGCTGTTTTGTTCCCAGAAAACAAGAACTGCCAGCAATCCTCTGGCATCTAAATAGACCCGTGTCAGACAAACTGTATCTGGACTTGATGGGAAACCAAGCTGGAATACCAAGCAGCCCTTCGATCTGCTGGCAGAGAGGGGACTGGCTCAGTAAGTGATCCTGCCTCGCAGTTGCAAAGGTACTCTATAAAGGAGCCAGCCCTCTCGCTGCACAGCCCTGCAAGACACGCCTGCCTGGGCTGTCTCTGTCCTCATTCCTCCAAACCAGTTCCAACAATAACAGCAACTCCTGCATACAGCTGCCTCGTTAGGGAGAAGATGTATCTTTCCTTTTTCTTCTGAGGGATGAAGCTTCCAAATCTGTGTGATGTGAGCAGGTGAGGATGTCTGCTGACAAGTCCAAATGATATTTTCAGGTAAGTGATTACCTTGAACAAGCAGCTAGAGTCAGGCTCTTTCTTTTTATTACCCTCCTCTCAGTAATTACTGCTGTCCTAGATTGTCAGTAAGCCTTTTCACAAGGTTCAACAGCTTGGACGTCTGTATATATTTAGCTGAATAGGGGATCTGAAGCATTTCTAAAGCACCTATTCCCGTAGTCTCTGTGAGTCTCTAGTGCAGTGTGAGAATGAAGTGGGAGCTGCCAGCTCTGTAACTACCCGACACTGTCCTATTTGTATCACCCATTGTTTGAGTCACCGGAGGACCAGAAATTAATTCTGATTTACAGACACACTCTGTTGAAGTCTGTGATGGAAGTGCATCTTAGAGACAATAACAGTGTTCTGCAATGTTTTTATGTTGGTAATGGACTGGGACATTCTTGCCACACAAAAACTGTAGCTACCGTTACTGTTGTTGCACAGGGAGTGTCAGCAAGTAATGCTTAATTTGTGTTTGTACATGTGATTTCCAAAGCTTCTGCTGATGCTGTTTTATGTTACTGGAAATAGAGCTGTTACTCTGTGCATCTCATTCCCTGCATTTTACCAAATACCTTGTATTTTGAAGTTGGGATTGATCATCCTGTCTAATACTTACAAGGGAAAACAGACAATAACTTCTAAGTTAATATTTGGGAGTTCTGGCATGACAGCCACTGATAGACAGGCAGGGAAGAGAAATTTTCTGTACAGAGTAACCTACTTTTTCTTCCCTTGGTTCTGCCACCAATCATGGAGGTGAAATTTGCTTAACTCTTTGTTTGTACAAAGGCTGTTTTATTGTGAATGGCAATCCTATTGCTTTGACAGATTACATCATAGAAAATAACCATAGCAAAAAATAATAATATATACTTTCTGCACAGTTTCCGTCTATTAAAGATTCATTTTGCTCCTGGTAATGTTTTGGGTTTGCTGAGAGACACATTAGAAGATAATATTGTTGTGAAGAAAGCTTTCCTTACAACAATAACGTTGCCATTGCTTTGAACAGGTTTTGCACAACCTTCTTTCACTATTAGTAAGTCGAGACTGTTTGAAGTACGGAAGGGCTTCAGCATCCGGCACGCTGCCCGTGTGCATCCCAGCCCTGGGTCTGTAGATAACGGGTCCTTTGTAGGACGGCTCCCTTTGCTTCCCTTGCCCACGGCAGTCTGAAATAATGAGTCCAGCAGTAGGTCTCTGCACAAAAAAGCTCTTCCTGACTTCCTACAGCAAAAAATGTTTGCCAAGTACTGCTCAGGGTGGCTCTGTTTGTCTTGCTATGAAGTCCGAGGTAACAGAGGCCAGGAGGGGTCAAACGCCAGACGGAGCTCGTTGTGCATGTTCATTTGCTGGAGAAAATGTGAATGAACAGCTCAAAAGTTTTCACTGCATCTTTGGCAATTAGGACTTGGTCCAAACCCCGCTAAAGTCATTGGGAACCTTTCCATGGGCTTTAAATCAGGAGTTATGTAAGTTTGTTTTGTTTAGAGGGGGTGCCCCAGGGAGGCTGAACGCGTGAGCTGACTCGACAGCTGTGTGCCTGCTCTGCCATGTCATGTGAAAAGGCAGTTCTTGAAGTGCCCATGAAGTGTCCCATGCAGCACCAGACAGTATTAACTCCTAAATGAAGCCTTTTCATGTTGTCCTGTGCCAGGACACTGGCTTCTATTGAGGGCTCCCAAAGCCTGGAGATAAAACAGTCAAAGAACATCAGCTGCTGGGACCCAAGTCACTTTGTTTTTCTGGTTTGGAGGGAGGCAGTTCTGCCTCCTGCCTGCAAATAAAGGGATCACAAGGGAGTTCCCAAACAGTAGAACCCTGGGGTTTCCATAGTCTGAGAAAGCAAAATCTTCCTAAACCCCTGGCTTTTCTGAGGCTCGCTGAGGACATCAACTGCAATCTTTTAAAACATGGCTGTAAAGGAACTCCTTCATTTTCTTCACATACACAACTGCACACATTTCTGGACTCCTCAAGTGAGTGTACAATGGGAAGAAGCACCCCAGGGAGATCCTGTGGAGATTTGAACCATTGCACCATCTTGTCAAGAAGGAGTTTTTATGGCTAAATGTACATCAGCGCCCTCTGTGTACACTCTGCTGTCACTCTGCTGTGCTTCATCCTTGAGTTAATTCATTTTGTACTTAATATTCCTTTCTTGGTGCACTATGCAAGACCACAGGATGACACAGTTCACACCACAGAAATGTCAGGTCAATCAACCTTCTCATTGGAGTTGAATGGTTTTAATGTAGTGATAAAATTAGGCTCCAAAAGTAGGAATTTGGCACACAGCATTTAAAAAGCAAACAAATTTGACCCCTTCTAAGCATGAACTCCTATACCTCAGAAATGGCCTCTTACAAAAAAAAACTTAATGGTGTGAATTGACCTTTGAAAATATAATTAATTATTATTATTTGCTATAATGTGCTTGCATCAGTCTGTATTACCATTATGCCGGCAGATAGTAAGGACTGCCAGTCCTTACCCCAGAGGGCTCACACTCTAAATAAGATCAGTCCTAAGAGTCTTAGGCAGCCAAAACAGAAGGATTTTGGCAAAGAACTGAAGGACTGTGCTTTGAACTGACCAAGGACACCTGCTGTGTACCATCTCACCTGGGATATCATCACTGTGGTCATGACAACTGGATAGCAACCAGAAGGTTTTTTTGGGTGGCAGTCTGATTGAGGGTAAGCTGAGGCACAGGAGGACGATTGGCGTCCTACCCACCATGGCCCTTTTCTCAGTGCAGGTGTGTTTGTGAACCAGAGATGGAAGGGAAGAGTTAGGAAGAGAAGAAACTTGATGGGGTTGGTTAAGTCCGTTTCTGTGACAAATGCCTTCTGCACCATAGTAGAGGAATTCAGAATATCATTTTCCTAGGCTTAAGCCAAAGTTGCCAAACGGGGCAGTCTAATATCAGGGACCTCAATACAAGTCCCACTTGGTAAGGCATTGCATATCCTCAAGTGACAGAAAAGTAAGGAGGAGCTCTGGGCAATCAGGCCACCGCAAATCCAGCCAGAGCATGCTTAGGTGATGACGCAGAGCATCTGAAAATACTGATTCCAGCTTTACTTTTGCTTTCCAGTTCACTGTTGATCCATTACAAAGCCAATTAATTCTACTTAAAAGGGCCAGCAAAGCCCACTGTGAAGTCCTTACTATCAACTAGTTGTCCCTAAATATACAGCACTGGCTATTTTCACAATGATCTACTAAGCTGAATATTTTTTCAGCAATTAGGGGGACAGATTAGCTCCGGTTGCCAGTAAAGGAGTTACTGTGGTCAATTCAACCAGGAAAAAAAAAAGTCCAAAGAAGCTGTAGCTTATGGGGCCATGGTAGCTCTACGGAGGCTGTTAAAGGGCATCTAGCAGATGTGCAAAACCTGACTGCCACAGCCTGAGACAGCCAAATGTCATGGGAGTTATTGTTTATTGTCAGATAGATTACTTCTGATGTAGTATTTCCTTTGAATAATTATTCATACCTCACAAGCCACCTAAAGGTACTAGCTGAGTGCATCTGGCTTCCCATGCCTGATGTGTGGTGACCTGCTACCACAACAGCCTGCCCCAGAGAGATTATAAATCTTTATAGCAGCAAGCTTCTGATTTATCAGTATTTCAAGAAGTGGAGATGGATACGAGGTAAGTTTTTAGCCAAAGATCAGGGTTTCTAACCCAGGGCACAATATGCAGGAAAACTGACAACTTCCTTATTCCTTAAGGAATATCCTGGAGGAAAACATTAACCCAATAGAGATGTTTTTCTGCATATGAGGTGTGAGAGAAAGTAGTTACACAAAGAACTTCCAAAAATTTTAGTAGGCATTACAATCATCATAATCTAGTATCTCATCATATCTGCCAATGCACTTTATCTTGTGTGCTCAGAACAGCAGGCCTAAAGTTTCCTGAAACATTATCTCCACACACCAAATCCAAAATAAATCATCATCCTTTCCTCTTTGAATTTGTTCTGTGGCAGCAACTTGTCTTGGCATGAAATATTAGCCATATGGACACTAGCATGTCTGCTTTGACCTTGACCTCAGAATAAGTGCTGCCAAAAATGTGAAGATAACTCCTGCCTTTCATTTCCAAGAGTGATGCTCCATGAGTACAGCATGATCTGCTCTCCTGGTTGCCTCTCTGTGTGCAGAATATGTTTTTCTCTTTGACTGGGTGTTCTGCTAAGCAGATATTGTCTGCGGCTTGCTAGGAACTGGGAAGCAGTATCCCAAATGATAATTTATTTGACAGATATTTATTTGAGAAATTAAAAAAAAAAAAAAAAAAGAAAGCTAATTTTAGCATCGGGCAGTGGAAAGTGCATTGCTTGTAATTGACTCTCACTACAAAACACCCAGTCAGTGTTTTCATCTTCTGGATACTCTGCAAAGTAACAGGAAGCTTCTGGGAGCAAGATGAGGTGAATTTTGTTTGTTGTGGAGCTCTGCACTATTCTGGTTCAGAAATGATGGTTAGTCGTTGAAGTAGAGTATTTAGCTGGGTAAGGGGAATAGGTACTGCATATTTGGTGAGTTTTTGCTACATCTATTGCATTGCTTGCAAATGGGTGTCAATGATGCACAGGGTTCAGAATAAACACATTTCATGGCATCTGCATCTGACCAATGTGCCACAGAGGCCTAGGGCCCAGTGGACATCTAATCAGAGATCTTTTTTTCCCAAGTCCCAGTCTTCCTTTTCTGCTGGTGCCCATAACAGATATTCCCAAGTAAGGTAGAACTAAATGGCATTACAATACTCATGGAGAAAGCTGGCAAGCCTGGGAAGGGTGGAGAATGGGGCAGGAAGGTACTCCGTGGTCTTGGCTGGAAGGTAATCATTACCCAGTTTGGAGTCCTGCAGTTTTGACGAACTCTTCTCCCTGATCTGTTAAGACTGTGACTACATCTTTCACCTTGATGCTGCTGGTTGAAATTCACACTAGCACAGTGCCATCTGATGATGCTCAGTGGACTGTGCAAAATGGATTTATTCCATGTGCTTCCTACTGGGCAGAGATTCACATTACACTCAACAACTTCAACATATGGAAGTGGTGACATGTGATGTGGTCCCTGCTGGTCACACTAACTCAGGGTGTATTAGCCCTGCATCCCAGGGAGGCTTATGCCACTGCAGCTGCCCACGTCCGTTATCTAGACTAGGAATAAGTGGAAGAATTGATGTTCCCAGCGGTGTGAACCTGGCACCTCATGAAAAGATGTGCACTACAGAAGGTGACGGGAGGCTAATTTCACACAATCCAATCCCACAGCACATGGGAGCACAGAACAGGTTACAACCAAACATTTGTATATGGGCGCAAAGGGCAGTTGTGTTAGATTGAGTCAGACCCCTAATAATCACATGCCTTGTAAAATTGCTGTGATAGCTATGTTTTCTTGTTCATTTTTAACATTTGGAGATTTTCCACATCTTATACTCTAAAATAAGTGACTAGGTTTTCCAAAGTTGCTAAGTAAAGGACAGCATATATAACCCAGGAAGCCCTCTCATCAGACATCCCTTCTTGACCTAATTTTCAGCAAGGGCTAAGCAGCTGCTCTCTCAAAAAACAGATTGCTTAATGGCATCCAAGACTGGAGGCAGCCAAATTTAGGTTTTGCAGCCAAAAGAATGAGCGGACTAAGGTTCCCCATCATGATGAGAACATTCATCTGGAGACCTCCCGGCCAAAACAAAAATGAAAACATCTTTTGTTTCTACCCCTAAAGAGTAGGATGCTTTGTAGCTTCTACAGGGAAATCATCTGCCTATGGCACTTTAAAGCACTCTCCTGGGTCCACACTGCAAGCTCCTTTCTCCCTTTGCTGCAGAGATTCCCTGCAACCTTCCCGTTCCCACCTCGCCGCTCCCACGGCCACAGGGCCACTGCAGCCCCTCTGGATTTTCCTTTCTCTTCCTGCTTTCCCAGAGAAGCTGACAAAGTTGGATGCTAACTCTTCTGTCCCTCTGCAGAACATGGAAGGTATTCCTTCCTGCCAGATGCGCAAGCTGTGCCGTTCCATATTCACTGGTCCCTCCCTGTTGTCTCACCCTCTCTGTGTTTTTTTCTCCAGGTGTTCTACTGATCTTGGCACTGACAGAAGAGCTGGTGTTTTCTGTTCAGGTACTGTCTCCCACTGTCTCCTCCTCTCAGGGCATCCCGATGGACACTACCACTATCACAGCCATGGGAACAACACCTCGCCATAAAGACCGCCACACGGCAGAGCCCCTTCCCACGTCTGCTCGCACCATTCCCCATCCCGTCAGCCTGGCGGAGAAAGCCCCTTCCACCGGGCAAAAGCAAGCGAGCGGCCCTCGCATCGGTGAAAAGGAAACATATCATTTATACAACCAGAGTACTTTGTACTCGGAACAGACTCGCCCCAAGGGGAAAATATTCCAGGTTTTCAAAGGCAACTTCACAGAGTCCTCAGAGCCTTACCTAAAGACGACCCTGCACTCTCCCTTCCCTACCCTGAGGAGCCCTTTCACAGACCATCCGTTTCAGTCCCAGACCACAGCATCCAGCGATCCGAACAGCACGGAGCTGGCAAGAACTACACACTCAGACCCTTCTCCCCACCGCAACGCCTCGGAAAGCCTTAAGGAAGCAGAGCAAGGGGACAGGGCCAAGCTAGTGGTGCAGGAGGCAGATTTTGCCACCACAACTGCTGGACCATCAACTGATCCTGAAGCAGTGTCGGTGCCTTTTAAACCCACCCACTACAGTGTATGGGATATGCTGAGCAAAAACAACTCTTGGGTAACCTTGAATCTCAGTACAAATGTCCCTCTGTTTGCTGGCCCTGGGTCTGCAACAGCAGCAGCGGGTCATTCGGTTCAGACCAGCTTTGATGTCAATGTCTCCTCCCCATCAGTGGGAGACCCCAAGGGACCTGCTCCAACGCAGCACAGTGCAGTGACTAACGCGACCTTGCTGGGCAGCGCTCTCTCTGCTGCGCCCACCACAAGGTTGTCCAGCTCCATGTCCACAGCTGGCTCCACCGCCACTGGGAACTTCCTAAATAGACTGGTTCCTGCTGGGACCTGGAAACCCGGGGTGCAAGGAAACATCTCCCATGTCACCGAGGGGGACAAACCCCAGCACAGAGCAACCATCTGTCTCAGCAAGATGGACATTGCCTGGATCATTCTGGCTATCAGCGTACCTATATCCTCCTGTTGTAAGTTAATTGCCACTTTGTTTTGCTTTCTCTTTCCTTAAAATTGAGATGTCGGTCCATGATTCCAGGACCAGGTGGAGAGCTAACAGAGGCAGGGCGGCTTGAGATGGATGAGAAGCAAGCACTAGACAGAGATCACATTCACTGACCAAAGTGTTTAGCTTCAAAATGCAGGGGTAAAATGTTTACACTCAAAGTGTACTTGCTCTGTTGCTATTAGAAACTACTTAGTCTTTTTGGGCCCTTCATTTGAGGGTGTACCGCAAGGCTGAGCAACTCTAGAAGGTGAAACAATTTTACATCAAGGCGTTTAAGCTGATGACCAAAAATTGTACAAGTCTTTAATCTAGGAACTGCTATATGCTGCCCTGGATTTGGATTTTAAAAGCCCACTGCTAACCCAAAGGATTAATAACAGTTGTAATGACTAATACCTTAGAAAACACCAGTGTTCCAGCACAATAAAATATTTCATTGCAGGCAGTTTGTGAACTTCTAAAGTCTGATTACCCAAGTGTTGGTTTCCTCCATTTTAATTCCAACTTTGCAGCTGCCGAGGGAGCAAGAAGAGTTTGAAATCCTGGCCTTCAGACACCAGGAGACAGCTGCCTGTGGGACCAGGGCAGATTGGGATCCCAGAGCTGGCTTACGGTCTCATCATTTAACTCAGTTACAAAAAACACATGAAAAATTAGGAGAAAGCTTATGAGTGGATGCTCAGGTGTCCCCTGCTTAGCTGGATTATATCAGCAAGGTGGGACAACATACTCTGTGGGGTTTCACTGTTGCAGGGTGTGATTATGCTGTTCTGTCTGGAGTAAAACAAAACCAAATATTTCCCAGCCTTTGCTGCCTGAGGAAACATGAAAGGGTAGCACCCAACAATACTGAGTGTTAATTCTGTTATTTGCAGCTACAAGCTGTATTGAGAACAAGGCTAGATGAGCTGACTGAGCCAGTCTCACTCACAGCTTCCTCCTACCAAAAAGGGCACTACTGCTCTCTCCTGCCCTCTCCAAGCCACAGCCACCTGATCCTGCCCCTCTCCATCGACCTGGGCCTGACCTGACACCTCCCTGAGACATTTTCGGATGGTGAAAGTGGCCAAAAAATAGTCACTTTGCTCTTTGGTACTTTCTGTCCGCTGAATCAGCTCCCTTCAGGGTCCAATGAGTGCAAGATCTGGAGCGGATGAGGCTGCAGGAGTACACATCTGGAGAGGGAGCCGCACTAATCCTTTCAGCAGCTGCAAATTATTGGAGTGGCTCAGCGTATCTGTTAGACTTGTACCTCTGGGACCTTTTGGTTCTGCTGTTGCCAATGTGGTTAAAACCACGAGTGAGAACAAAGCTTAAACCTGAAAGATGGGCAGCCAAAATAAGGAGAAACCAAAGCGGAAGGGTGCATATGTACTTCTGCGAAAGGTGGAGAGGAGAAACTGGTATATAGCAGACACATGATGAGAAGCAGTGATATTTGATAATTTGATGAACAGTGCCTTGTCTATCAACCAGCAGAAATCGAATAAATTCTTCCAAGCATTATGTTTTGGGCCAATATTCAGAAAGCAAGCTGATCTGGATAGAAAGCGTCCAAATACAAACCACAGAATATAATACCCTACAACACAAGCATAGGAAGCATAACCAGTGTGTAAAGTGGTGTATGTCTCTGCCTGCAGTGTGCCATATATGAGCGAATAGCTAGTGATAGTTATCATTAGTAGTAATAATAATATTAAGAGTCTGTTGGCAGTACTTCTAACCCACTATTCATTAAATAGTGGAGTTTAGACTTTTATTCTTATCATATGCGCCATAACAGTGTGTGTTCATATGACTGTGCCTATTCTGTTTCTTGTATTTGTAAGCTACATTTTTTAAAAGGCAAATGTTTTTTTGAAAATTATCCCTATCCCTCTAATACAACTAAGTGTTTAAATGATTCAAATATTTAAGTCCTTCTTTGAGGACACATTTCTGAGTATGGTCTTCAGTGGGACTCTCCTTTTAAAATCTGGGGATCCTCAGACATATTGACGTAGAAATGAATGTCAGGCAGGCATTTAAATGGGATTTTTTTGGGTGAGGATCTGGATGAAGTGCCTAGGGAATTGCTTTCATGCAAAACTCATGCTGTTTAAACAATGCCATGACAAGTGCTGTTGCACAGGCATAGATTATCTCCATAGGAGAAGAAAAATAAGTTTTAACAACCTAAAGCACTTTTAAACAGACAAACACGTATCAGTCCTGGCTCCCCTCTGCACCACGCACCAGAGGGGAACTTTATTTCCTGACCCTCAGGCATCTGTGTATCTGCAGGCATGAGTGTGGGGTGTGAGATGTGGGGTGTACAGTGGGGTGTACGGTGTGAGGTGTACAGTGTGGGGTGTGTGAAGGGGACTGTCGCCACCTCCCGGGCACAGGCGCCTGCAGCTGAGGACAGAAGGCTCCGTGCTGGCATTTGCTCGTCACTTCTGCTCTAGAGAGGGCTGATGCCAAGAGATAGATTAAAACTTTAGCTGTTTAGATTTCTTTTCATCTTCAAGGGGTGAAAATGTTTTCGGGGAGAGGCTTTCACAGCTGGCTGAGAAAACACTGTCCTGCTCCTGCCTCGGGATGCTGAAAGGTGGAGGTGTCTCAGGAATCGAGACACAGCCCCATGCTCTTAAATATCTGAATTCCCTTAGGAGGGACCAAGCCACAGAGAAAGTCACTGAGGGCTCCTGTCATGGGAGGCTGTTGCTGACCTGGAGCTGGCGGCTCTGTGCTCAGGCTGGCACCTTCAAGGCTGCTGACCAGACCCACCGAGGGGGACAGCCAGCCCTGAGCTGCTGCTGGGACACCTGTGAGAAAGGACAAGGCCATGCGTCATGGGGGAGAGGCAGCCCTGAGGCAGGGGAGAGAGCAACGCACCCTGGGAAGAAGGGGAAGGAGGTGAAGAGAGGCAACCCGTGCCTGTGCACGGCTTCAGAGCTGCAGGATCCTAATTCACTCAGCTCCGTCCTCCTGCTATTGAGGAGCGCCCCTGAGCCAGCTCACTGACCTCTGGGCTGTTTCCAGAGCCCTCGCAGAGCTGCGCAGTGGCCAGCACATCTCTCCTCTGCCAGGAGCCCTGGTGTCTTTCCCCATAATCCCTCCCCTGCATGAGGGGTGGTGAGGAGGCTGGAAAGCCTTCCGTCTCAGGGGGCTTCTGGGCAGAGCTTGTGCTGTCCGAAACCCGCAGAAGGGAAAACAAACTGTGATGCTGCAGAGACACGTCTGAACCTCTCTGCCACACAGCGCATTAGGGCTCCACACACTGCTTGCTGTCACATCTTTTATTCACAGGCACCTGTTAAATGAAAACCTCTGGGTGTCTTAACTTCTGTAGAAGGGAAAGGGGCCACAGGAGCCCTTGGCTCCTCATCCCCACTGGAAGAAGAGCCTGGGGAGTGCTCACAAAGGAAAGACCCTGCCAGGGCTCTTCGCTGGCCCATCCCTGCCTTGGGGATTTGCACCTAAGAGCACGACAAGCAAAGGGTTTGTTCAGCATCACTGCGCCCTGGTATCTGAGCTCCACTGAGGACTGGCAGGTCCCACCAGCCATGCTGATGGCATGGCTCAGTGGCTATGGCACTAGCCTGAGGACCCAGGTCTTCAGGAGCTCGCCTGCTGAAATAAGAGATGGGCGTCAGCCTCCTTGTTCTTATAGTATGTATTTCTTTAAAGAGGTTTGCGTTTCTGAGGCCCACTGAAGTCCCTTAAAATGCTAGCCAGAAAAGTAATGCTTTGAATAGGGATGCATGAGCCATCTCTGCTGCATGAATCTGGGGAACTCATTTCACCTTTTGGCACCTCAGTTTCATGGTATAAATAACGAGGGTAGTGTTCTTAATGCCATTTGAGGGCTGCAAATATGAAGGACTCTATATCATTACATTCCCAGAAAAGCAAAGTCATATATAGCACCGATAGCAGTATTTTCTGCATGTCACAGTTCAAGCTAGTTTTGCGACTGCCCTTCAGGCAGCCTTGAACATTTTTTGTGCACGTGCATTTGTACGTGTGTGAGTGCCTGTCTCTGCAATGCAGACCAAGGCACAATATAAAACTCATTTTAAAACCCACTGTCCTGGTCCTTGGGCTTCTGGTACTTATGTCTCTGTAATTGCAGAATGACAGATAAAATGTGGAAGAACAGAAACTTGCAAATCAGATGCGCAGAAGTCAATTCATTCAGTCAGTTCTGCTGACATGGGAAAATGCAAGAGGAAGGCTGAGCCTCTGAACACAGGCGTCAGCAGAACTCAAAGAATATATGAAGAATTGCCTTGGCCCTAACCCCACTTAGCTCACATTTCATGCACTGGGATGCCTTCCAAAATTATCTCACCCACTTTCTCCATCGCAAAACCCTCAAATGTTTGCTTGCTGGTTTGAAGCAAGAGATTCCAAGCCCTGAGTCTAATTCCCAGGTGTGAGCTCATGCTGAGCCAGAGAAAAGCCTCCTGTCTCCAGATGTAAGCAGCCATTGTCAATAACCAAACCTATTGTGATAGGTAAGGCTGTACTACTATAGACAGCCACAGTAAATGAGGGAATTCAAAAGAAACACGGAAAAACCACTATTATAGTCACTGAGGCAAGGGTTCTGTAGAAACTTTGTGTATGTTATGATCTGCAGACAGAGAGATAAGTAAATTAACATCCTTCAATCCAAATATTTCCTGACTTCTAAGTGCTTGCAATGTTCAGGTCTGTTAACATCATGTTTTACGTGGGGGCTGGAGAGTAGTGGAAGCAGGTATGCAGCTATATGAGACTGACAAAACATTTAAGTGAGTTGAAAGAAAAGACAGAAGACTAGCAGAAAACCGTAGGGAGTTACTATGATCTCATTACACTGCATTTATGAGGCCAGTATTGAATATGGTGTATAATCCTGGTGGTTTATGTTTTTAGGAAAAACATTGGAAGACGAGAAAAGAGCCATGCAAATTATTTAGGAGCTGCGAAATGCAACATATCTCCACTTGTGTCATCACGTAGCCCACGAAAGCCTCAAGCCCACATGTATAGGGGACGTTTCTGATAGCATAGCGGAAGCTTTTAGTAAAAAAGGCAAAAGGAGACTGAGGAAGTGGCAGCTGAAGCTGGTGGTATTTAGACAACAAGGGTAATGGAAATTAAGCATTGAAACAAACTTTGTGGGATTGGGATGGATGTCCAGTCACTCCATGTTCTTAAATGAGGCTGGATATGTTCCTATAAGATGTGCTGTACTTTAAATACAGCTCGTGGTTGCGTTAACAGGTGAAGGTCTCCTGGTGTGCAGGTGCTGTGCAGCTGAGAGTACATGATGGACATGTTCCCACCAGCCTAGAAACCTGTATGTCTGTGAGAATCTCATTTCTCCCATTTGTGGGATGCACTATGTCCTGTCTCATGGGTGGGGGGACAGATCATGGGGATGTGATTTGCCTTAGGGCAGAAAGAGGCCAGCATCAGAGCTGGAGCAGCTCAGCCCCTGAGCGCATGGGTTGACTTTTCTGCCTCCAGACTAGCAGCAGCTTAAAGGATATGGGTTGGAAATGCTTCTCAAATCCCTGAACCTTCAGTATCCACAAAATTGCAGAGATCTCTGATATTTCCTAACATGTATTGTAACCTCTGTACAAGGAGCTTCAGGCTGACAGGGGGACAGCACTGAAGTGTTCTTCTTGTGTCACTCTCTGTTGACTTTAAGACAGAGCAGGTGAAGGGAAAAGTCGGTTGAGCTTTGCTGACTCCCCGAAAGCATCCAGGTGAGTGCCTGAAAACCAGAGAAGAGTTAGCCCCTTTTCTGCCCAAAGAGTTGGCCGTCCCTGAACCGGAGGTGATACATGGCAGTGTTGAACAACACCACTTTCTCATCCTTACGAGGGCATGACATGATATACAAGGAAAGAAAAGCAGGGTATTGCAGCTACTGTTTCTCTCTTCTGCCCTGTTGTTGTTATTATTGCCATTTCTCACTTCCAAACCATCTCTACTCTCTGTGTATTTCATCCACTTAATATGTCCTCACTGGCTGTCACAACTGTCTACCTGGAAAAAGTTTTTTCTGTAATACATGTAATTCTAATCATGGGAGCAAATACATATCTAAGAATATTGATAAACCTGTGCCCTGTTCCTAGCATTGTTATGGAAGTGATTGGTTCTATGTTAGCTACATTAATTTCACTGAAATATGCCCCAAAATAGTAGTTAATATGAGTAGAGAGGGAATAGCCCCATTCCAGCCCTGCTGTCCTCCTTCTCCCTCTTAAATCAGGTCTCCTCTGCTTTGAGTTGGTGTAGCTTAGGTAGCCTTCTGCTAAAATATGTTATATTTGAGGAAGCTCAGGAACCCACTGTGCACAAAGGTTGGAGGCCAAGAGTGTAATTAAAGGAGAGAGCATTATTGCTGTATAGCAGCCATATCTGCACACAGCAGGGCCATTTCCTGCTGAAAGAAGCAGAGATCTCTCGCAACTCAGTGTCACCAGCTTTCCAGCCCCTAAAATCCCAATCTGATACTTCTCTGTCAGCAACCGCAACATTTTATAAGCTGTAAAACCTCAGGCTTTCAAAATATTTGCACAGCGATAGAGTTGGCTTTACTGGGGCTCTCGTATCCTCAGGCATCTTCAGAAATGCTCTGTGCCTCAGGGAGCACTTGTTGCTGGAGTACCGAGAACCTCCGAGGTCTGTAGGCTCTCGCCAGCAGTGGGGAGGACTAAATGCAGGCCCTGCTTCATTTTCTGATCTTAATGGGACTGCAGGCTGGGCTGGGACACGGAGAGGGTAGCAGCAAAGTAGGGAGGGAAGCTGCAGCCCTTCAGGAGGATGGGCATTTCCCTGGGCAGGGAGAGCCGTTCTGGTGGCACCCATGGGAGAGTCGTTCTGGTGGCACCCATGGGGTGCCAGCCTACAGGCACAGCAGCTGGAGTCACGCTGTCAGGCTGTCAGCAAATGAAGTTATTGGGGACAGAAAGACTGAAGCAATAGGAGTCAAAGAGAGAAGTAAGTTTGATGATGCTTTTCTGAAACATGCAGGAGATTTTTCCATTAGCTTCGGAAAAGATTTATAGCATAAGCTCACCTTTCCCTTTGAATGAGATATAAACTGCCTGAACTCAAACTCATTAACTTTTTTTTTCTTAGTAGCTTATTCTTTTGTTTTAAATAGAGCTCTAGCCTTGCACTTTTGTATTGCCATTTTATGTGCATAGATGGGATAAGAAATTAGGCCCATGGCATATGGGTAGCTGCAATGTTTGTCAAAACATACAAAGCAGCTTTGACCTCTCTGCAGTCTTTTCTTTCCTCTGGGCTATAATTCTAATAAATAATTTTGACTGTAGCTGAGACAATAATATATTTTTCTGCTTCATGAATATTTTCTCTCTTCTTTTCTATTATGAGGGGTTTAA
The DNA here is from genome assembly GCA_009806455.1 of Tetrax tetrax. Lineage (NCBI taxonomy): Eukaryota > Metazoa > Chordata > Aves > Otidiformes > Otididae > Tetrax > Tetrax tetrax. The sequence goes on from WHYT01016322.1 coordinate 322,793, forward strand.
AAATAATGGAGTGAATTTATGGCAGGGCATTCCCTATTTCACAGGTACAAATCAAAGTAAGTACACATCCAGCTACCTGTCTGTCTGTATAAATCAGGTAGATTATAAGCACAACTGGTCAATTAATTCCACAGGTATAAGTGCACAGAGCTTATGTATTTCTACTCTGAATAAACCCTTTTAAGCGCCTCAGCTTCTGCCTGAGCAAGGACCGGTGGGAGCAGTGAGTTCATTATGATGGGTTTGCCCAGCTTTCATAAAATTGCCAAGATTACCCATCTGAATTGCAACAGAGATGACTAATCTGAAAGCAATTCCAGAAAATAACACTCAACCAGTGTTGTGTTCAGCCCACTCGCTGGGCTGGAGAGTGTTATCCTGGCATCTTCGCAGTCTGCGGGTGCCTGTGGCTTTGGGACCAGACAGGCAATTGTAAAAACAAGTTTCACTTGTTGGTCACTTCATCTTGCCTAACTGCTCTACTTTAAGCTCAAATATTTCAGATTGCAGAAGCTTAAGTGTGTTCCTCAGATAAGAACACAAGCCAGGCTCAGACGCCACCAATGTCCAGGCAAATGTGGAGAATGGATTACACTTCTTAGGAGATCCTACATCCTGATACAGCTGATGGAGAGGGGCAGGAAAACCCCAGCTCTGGGGTTAATGCTACCCTGGATGCGTAAGCTACTGGAGACAGGTGCTGCAGGGGATCTCCACGCCACCTCACCACTGCCTCATCCTGCTCAGGCGCCCATCTGTTCCCCTTGCTGGTCACTGATGTTTTGAAGCATGGTCACAAAGTACCCAAAATCCAAGCCATGAATGGCAGGTGACAGAGGCAGGGATCAGTGGCACTTCAAGGGCAGAAGCCTTTAGTACTGAAGACATGCAATGACATGTGTTTATCAGTTTGATATTTGAGCCCAGGACAGGTGTCTCCCACTGCCCGTTTGCTAATGTGCTCATCGTTGCAGTGTCTGAAGATGCCAGAAGCAGAAAAGCTCTGCACAGAGGCATCCTTCGCAGTCCCTGGGAGTGCTCTCTGCCCTAGAGGGTCTATAAAAGCCAGCTTAGGTATTAAAATACCATCAGTTACAACACCAAAGCTTTTCATTAGCCAGGCAGACACATCTTGAAGACTATAAACTCACATCAAAAGGAAAGTTAAAACTGCATATTCTGCCAAGCCCAAAGCATCATCTGCTTGGCCCAGATTCTGACATAATTGTGTAGGTTTTGTTAGAAGAGAGCTAGATCTGACTGAGAGTGAATGGTATGAACAAAGGTTGCCAGCTCTTTTCTTAAGTGACGTAAAAAAACAAATCTATGGAATTGATGAGTCCTTATTGAAAGGAAATAACCAATGTTTTGACATGTTTCTATTGACAGCAGTTCTGCTGACAGTCTGCTGCATGAGGAGGAAGAAAAAGACATCTAACCCAGAAAACAACCTGAGCTATTGGAATAATGCTATTACCATGGACTACTTCAACAGGCATGCTGTAGAGTTACCAAGAGAGATCCAGTCCTTGGAGACTTCAGAGGTACCTCACTCGCAGAACTAGTGTCTGAAAACTGTAACTGAAGCTGTGCTGGGAGAAGGGGAGAGGAAGTCATATTAATAAAGCCTTGAAATCCCTATGCATATTCAGGGAAAGAGCTTTTTGAGGAGGACTCACATGTAGAAGATGGGATAAATATGCACACGTGTAGATAGATGGGATACACGTGTAGAAGATGGGATAAATATGTCACCAAAACTGGATTGCCATTCTGTTCCCAACCATTGCAGATATGCTCCATATATCTGTGGATATGTTCTATATCCCTGTATCCATATCTACTGTGTGGTCATGGGAGTTAACCATCTCTAGGTGAATTTGTTCCCAAGTATCTCTTCCTTTTGAGCCTACGGCCAACATCTAGCCATACCATGACTGCTTAGGAGAGCTTTTTGGGCTGGCGTGTTACTGACAGTTGGTCCTTATAATCTGTCTATTGTACATGTCTCACACAGCTGGGTAGTGCGAGTTGATAATGCAAAGAAATTTTGTGCATTTATGTCTCAGGAGCTGCCTATAGCTCCTCAAATACCAATTCAGGGGGTGAGTGTTCCCAGTATATAAGCAAGCAAAACATCAACATATGACAGTGTGTAGTGGTGGTGTATACTCATCAGCCTTTACTTAAGGGATCTGACTGGTTCAGTAGGATTATTCATATGTGGGCAGGTGATGCTACTGACAGAAATGTACTCTCTGGCCTCAGAGAAAGAGAGGAATAATGTAGCTTAGCTGAAAGGCATTTAAAATCTAAAACAGTGGAGAGTTTGGGTTCATGCTGGAGTGATTTTCAGATCAGCTAGTTGACTAACTCATCTCATCTTATGTAATAAAAAAAAAAGTGTTTAGATAGGAACCTCTGAGATGTGACTAAACAAGCACTCACCATTCCTTCATTAACCCCACTTTCCTGACAATCATGTTGCTCAAGCTAAGGCAAGACCTGGTCTAAACTTACCAAGAGTTGAATGATAGGCCTAGTCACACGTAGGATGATCTCCAAAAGCTGTCATCTGAGTCACTTAAACCTAATCAGAACATGACTGAACTGGGGCCTGCTCAGATAGCTTGGAATCATATATGTGGTTTTCTGACCTTAAAAAAAAAAAAAGCTGAAAATGCATCTTTGAAGAGTCAAGCCCAGCTGATAGACAGGAAACTGTCGCAATGTGTCATGAAAATTTAAAAAAAAAAAAAAACAAACAGGGAAAGTTCATATTCTGCTAAGGGACCTGAACTTTGATGCATCTCACTTCTGGGTCCCCAGACTGAGAAAGAATCCGCTTGACTATCAGAGGAGCTCTTCACTCAGAGCTCCTACTGCCTGAAGAAGGGCAAAACGAGCTCACCAAACTTAGCTCTCCAGGAGCTGGGGACTCCAAAATTCAGCACAGAGTTTGGGGAGTTGGGAAAAGCAATCAAAATAATAGTTCATTTCTCATCTGCATTCACACAGGGCAGCAGAGTGCCATGCGTGCTCTCAGAGGGTGAGAGATGTGCAGTGCTCACTCTGCTTCTCTGTCTTTCTCCTAGGATCACCTCTCTGAGCCACGCTCCCCCGCCAACGGCGACTACCGCGACAGCGGGATGGTCCTCGTGAACCCTTTCTGTCAAGAAACACTATTTGTAGGACATGAGCAAGTCTCTGAAATATGACCCCACAGCTGCCTGCCTATTGCAGTTTCATCTCTACTGTCTCCAAATTATAAATAAATATATATATTATAAATATAACCTTTGTGTAACCCTGAATTACAAGAAATGTTTTCAGCTTTTCTTTTCTCCCTCAGAATTGTCAATCCCTTTTTTATAAGTGTGGTAAAACTTTACAGAACAAACTGTGGCTTTATAAAATAAAGGTATTTCTAAGCAAAACACCTGTCAGATGGACTGTGTTCTTCACTGTCATTTACAATCTGCTGCTACATCTGCTTGGTCTGGAAGAATATTGGGTGAGGCTGGTTTTGGTGCAGGCAGCATGTGTTGGGTACAGCATCCTGCATCCTACGTAACATCGCTTAGCCTGACCATGAGCATTCCTGCTTGGTGACCGTCCCTTCTCCTACTGTATAATGACTTTGGTCACTCCTTTCCTTTAGATTGCCAAGCTAGCATACAAACCTGACAGGACCAACTTGGCTGCCAGAAGCAGTCCGTACAGCTCATAGACCAGTCTTGTATCCTTTGCATGACTGTAGCACTGCCTGAGCACCAACTGGGATGAGCCCTTCAGAGTCTCCCTTCCAGTTAAACCCAGCTGGGCTCTGCCAGCTTAGCAAGGGGAGAGCAGAGGAGCTGGGCTGCAGTGGGATGATAAGCAAATGCGATGCACCCATGGGATCCCAGGCCACACAAGACACAGGCAAACCCTTGGGGTAGTAATGTTGCCCCATGACTTTTTTATGTTACCTTCTTCATATTTAAATAGGACAACCAAGTTCCAGTTTGAGCTCCAAAACTGTTTTACATCAGCAAGGACAAGAATGACTTTTTTCACTGCATTAGTGTCCTAACCACAGTACACACTGGATTCATAGCTGCTCCACTCCAGCCCAGTGAGTTCTGAATTGTTTCTTGCAGAGCAAACAGCCTCAAAAGAAGACACGTAGTGTCCCTTTCAAAGAAACAGAAACCTCCTTTGAATTTATCAGAAATCTGGGAATCTGGTGACTGGAGACTCCCACCAATTGAGTGCTGTGGCTTTGACCACATTTCCACTTCCCCAGTGTTTTATTTATCTTGTGTGCTTAGAATGCCAGTGCCATTGAATCAAGTTTCCTCATAGCCCCTCTACTCTGTCAGACTTTTCCCCTGAGGAACGAAACCACAGTGTTTCAGAGCAAAATGGCATTTCAGTCCTACCCAGTTACGTGCTAGACTGCAGGCAGTAATAGCATTAGGGGAATAGTAGGGGTGAATGAAGCTTAAATTATGGATTCAAAATAGGTTGTTAAGAGGAGAGGCTAATATGGAATATAGAATGACTTTGCCTAAATTGATGTTCTCTCTTTGAGTAACCCAGAACTGTTACTGTGGGACTAATTTTCAGTTTTGCTTCTCATATTGCATTTTTTGTATTGTTTGGCAAATGAAACAGCCTCCTTCCTTTGAGGTCTCAGCCGTCATTTCCCCACCTCTGGCCATCAGTCCTTGTAGATTATTTTCTACCTTCACTCCTCACTCCATCAAGAGCAGCCTGTGAGACAGCAGGGGTTTGTCCCCTGCTCCAGCTGACTGCTCTGTGACACTGGCTGCTCAGGTTTATTGTTTGGTTGTGTAAAAGGGAAGCTCGGCCAGGACAGGGTTAGTGTAGCATCATTAACCATATGCCTTGTTCAAGGTGAGCCATGGCTCCTACCAGAAAAGGGAATTACAGCAGTGGCACATCTGGTCCAGCTGTTCCCACCTGCCAGCAGTGTCCCAGTGGCTGCAGTCAGTCAGAGCAACCTGACAACTTTACTAAATGATGGCTGGGATCACACCAAGACATGGCTCCCCTTGGGACCACGGGGCTGCAGAAGCACTGTTGTCTCTCCTTTCTCCCTCACCCACACATGCACTTCTACTGTGCCAAGGCACAAATCTGAATGAGGGCCACAGCTGCCTTAAAATCAGAAAATTGTAATGTTATAGAGGCTCTCCTAGATATTTGATTTTCTGCTCAGAATCTGAGAGTAATGCACCACTTCGCTACGAGGTGACCGGGGCAGGCAGGAAGACGTGGCTGTGTATGGACATGGATGGACATTTTGGGAATATATCTTTTCACCGTGGGATAAATGCTATGCAATATATTTGCCATCCTCATGATAAAATACTAAGTAGCCTCCTGGAAATCACTGGTTGATTATAGAGTAAAAACTTCCTGAGGGTCTTGCCAAGAGTGAAAGCAATCCCATGAGGACCTTCATCTTCTATTTCAATAGAGAGGTGGAGAAAGAGAATGAGGTGACAGAGAATTAAATTCAGTTATTTGCAAAAAAAAAAGTTCATAGTTTTACATTTGTTTTCTGTACACGGTATTGCTTTTGCAAGGCAGATTTTTTTATTATTATTATTATTTGACACAGAGCACATAGACTGAAAATGTTGTGTAAGAAATACTGGAGGATTCCTCTCATTTAGCCAGCACAGTTTGCTTGCTAATCTAAATGCAGAATGCCTAGAAACTAGCCAAAAATATTTGCAGAGCTGTGCGATGCTGCACTATTCCCAGGCTTCACGCAGCTGGGAAATGGTGACCTGACTGTAGGCTGTCTCGCAGCGCTCAGACTTAAAAAAACAAGGGAAACAAACTCCAGCCGCAAACCCGGTGAGCCAGGATTAGGCACCTGCGGAAGGCAGGGATTTCTGATTGTATTGCATCTCGCCAAAGACTCCCCACCGCCCCTGCACGAATCTACGTCGCATTAGGGCAATGCCCAACATCAGCACATTACAGGCGTGCCTGCAAAGATGAGCACATGGTAATCCTACGCTGGAACAAGGCTGGCATCCCGGTTGCGAAGCATCCCTGTGTGTAGGTAGAAAAAGCCGTAACTCACATTGTATAGTAAAGGACCCCGCTGTATCATGCACATGTCCTATAACCCACCCACCTGATCACTAGTCACTAACGAGCAGGGATGTAAAAAGAAGAGCAGGGGAGAACTCCCCCATCCCCCGCAATAAGTCTCAGGGATTGTTTTGCCCCTTTCTTTGCGTTCACAGTTGCCTCACTTTGTCGCCACGTTACGCAAAGTGAAATGGGCCCTTGTTGGACAGACCTAGTGCAGCTGATAATGTGTCATTAAACCAACTGAGCATGGGTAGATGTGAGGTTGCTTGTCCCCAGTTAAAATCTGCTGGGTCTGGGGCAACGTGCCTTGCTCAGGCGGTGAAGCCAAAGTGTAGAGAAATCCAGAAGCTGCAGCGGGGCCGAGGCAGCATTCCAGGCTCTGCAGCAGCGAAAGGCTGGCTCGGCTCGGCCACGTCCCTGCCAGCTCCTCAAAACTTTGAGTTTTGCTCACTTTATGTAACATTTTGCTGCAGGAGACTCTGGAGCAAGCACAGGTGTGAGTGGCCAATGCATTTGTAATACCTGTCTAGATACCTGCAGGTATAAGGGTAGGAAATCATCTGGGTGTCAGTGTAGAAAACACTGCTGGTATTTTAACACGCACAGTGTACTGAATCCCCGTGCCGCTCTGTCCCTGTAAACACCATTGTGCTTTTCATCTGCCACATTTGCAGTAGCAGCAGCAGAGAGATTTCCCCTGAAATGGGATTGCTGACCCAGCGGCCGCCCGGACAATGTGACGGGTGCTCCCAGGCAGCACAAAGCCCCCCTTCCAGAAAGCCGTCGCACAAAGCCGAAACCCCACACGAGCCCCAACCTGCTGGTCTCGGCACATCCCTCCCGCCAGTGCGGGGCGAGGCGGCCGGGCTGAGCAGCAGCATGCCCTTGCCGAGGCGTCGGTCGTCCTTCTTGGGGCAACAGCCCCCTTCCTCCACGGCCGAAAGCTCGGGGCCGCCCGGCCGCCGAGTGAGCGTTGGAGGTGGAGGGAGCCTGTCGAGACCCCCTGGCGTCTACGTGGGCACCGTCCCCACTGGCGGCGTGAGCAGCTTGGGCACCCGAGTGTCCCGCAGAGCCCTGGGCATCAGCAGCGTCTTCCTCCAGGGTCTGCGCAGCTCTTCAGCCGCTGTGCCCCTGGCCCCGGGGCTGGAGAAGGGCAGGGCTCTCTCCTATGAGAGCCTGAACGGCTGCTTGGTGGAATACATCGAGAAGGTGCGAGCTCTCGAGCAGGTCAACCAGGAGCTGGAGGAGCACATCAGAGTCTACCTGGACAAGAAGGCGGCCAGCGTGGGCAGCTGGGGAGCGTTGCGGGAGAACTGGGAGGCGATTTACCATCAGGTGAGCGCCAGAGCGCTGTCAGCAGCGGGGAACATGGAGGGAGCTTCACGAGTCATTAGCAACCCTGAGCGGCGAGGGTTGATGCTGCTGCTGAATGCCGCTTGATTTCAAGGCACGATGCCCTAGATGGAGGGGTTTAAATCTATCTTCATGATAATTAGCATTATCATTTCACAGTGTGTTGTGGAAACTGCCTATTAAGCAAGAGAATTGCCTCAGGCATCCTGCGCATGGGGCCGATTGAAATGCGCCCCAAGGCGCGACAGTCTCAGCTGATTAAAATGGGTGATTTTTTTTTTTTTATTATTATCATTTTTTTCTTAGCTGTGGTTATTAACACTGAGCATCAAAAAGAAAGCTGCTAGGACTGAATTAGTTTGTGCCTCAACATGATCTCACTACAAGCACATTGTTTTTTTTTTTTAATTAGCAATTCAGATTTTTATTTTATTCTCTCGTTTGCTCAATCACATTTTCAAAAGCTCTATTTATTTTAAAATAATAATTACATGGCTACAAATGAGTAACTCCTTCCCTTCCCTTTGTCACCACCCCATCATTCCTTCTTCCCACCTTCTCCATACAGCACAGGCTTCGGGGTCTTCAGGGAAGTGTTTACTGGAGGGGGTTGTGTGTATGCTAAATGGTGTTTGCATTGCCCCTGGGGACAAGAAACAGTTCTTTTTGCTGACCAGTAAGACCAGTAAGACCAGTAAGACCAGTAAGACTTCACAGGCTGATGTCCTGCTTGTAGGGAACATGGGGTTCTGTCCCCTGAGGTCTCGGTGCACCTCGCAAGTCCCCATTTTTCAACTCCTAGTCAGTGGGAGTGGATGGGATCCCAAAGAGCTGGAGCCCAGCATCTTGCACATCTCTTCCTGGCAGTGCTTGTGCAGGTGCAGAAAATGCCATCGGCAGATCTTCAGAAAGCCTGAAAGCCAGCTTTAAGTTCCTCGAGACAATTCTGCATTTTACCTTGGGCTGGCAAAAGAAAGAGGGTGCGTATTTACAGTGCACTGCATTTTTAGGGCACGTCTTCACCCAGACCGCTACAAATATGGTCTGAACCCTGAATGCAGCGACGTGAACTCCTGTACAACGATCATGTCAGCAGAAACGCTCATTTAAGCACTGACTTCTAAAGCTGTTATCTTTTTGTGTTGGTAAATGGCCTTGCTGCTGCTAATCCTATGAAGCTTCCTGAAGAGACTGGCTGCTGAAGGCAATGGGTGCTCTGAATCTGAGGTGCTTACAAAAAGCAATACCCTTGAACCGATCATCTCGCTGAGGTAGACACGGACTTTGATGTGAGATGGGGGTTTAATGTTTTGCAGCAGCCGTCCTGTGTTTTCCAGATAAGTGCCCCATTTTGCAGCTGTAGACCTCACCCGCAAAACCTACTGGGGCTAATGGCTAAGACCAAAAAAGTAGGACCATAGGCACTTATGAAGGACTGCTTGATTTTTCTTTATATGAAACCCCAACATTGTAGTGCAGATGAACATACTCATGTAATAATTTTTCATCCAAATTGCTTTCCTTTTAAGCTTCCTTTATATCGTCATCCTGCCACCTTGCCTCTACCTCCCTTTCTAATGAGTAAATAAGAGCAGCTCATAGCAAAATCCAGCTTGAGTATTGTGCTCTCCCTATATAAAATCAGAAAATTAAAGCTATGTAGTAAAAGCATTTGCAAGTATCATAGAAAATAAAAGAATTAACATAATCCATATCTATTTAACCATTAAAACACATTAGAGAATAGATCAAGTTTTCTGAATTGCTTCAATTAAATCTATAAAAGAGGCATCACTTAGTGGGTTTTACCTTTCTCAGATATAATCTGAGCTGGTGGGTACAATTCTGACTAACATGTTTCATTGCTTGTTGATATTAAGCATCTAACCAAAAATGAAAGTAGGACCTCATCCAGCCCAAACACCAATTAACAACTCATTCATCCTGGAACTAACTGGCAAAGGCATGCCAGCATCAATAGTGAAACTGTCACATTTATTAAAACAACATCGAAATCAGTTGCCGCAGAAACGGCTGCAGTCACACAAAGTCAGTAGCCTCCTGCCATGACGCGTCCCAGTAGGAAAAGTAAGAGGTGTTAAGGAGTCAGTTGTAACAGAAATGAGAGGTACCTGGCAGATATATTTCTAGATGTAATTTTTGTAAATATATTTAGATTTTCTGAAGATGTCCACATCTGCCTTAATGTGACATATCCTTTTTTTCAACCTCCTGCAAAATCTGGGAATCCATTTTGACTCCCGGCCAGCCCCGCGCATTCAGCCCGGAGGGATGCCCAGCAGCCATAAAACTCCTCGAAGCTTTTTGCGTGAAGCAGATGTGAAAGTCTTGGGGCAGAAAGCTGCCCAGGCAGATACCTATTTTAACCTCAATTGCTGTGATAGGAACAGATTTTGAACAAGAAGAAGCAAATAAAAATACACAGCTGGGAGGTGCAGTCTACTCGGGAACCTCTTCCTCTTCCCCTGCTAGTGAGAAGACAAGGATACGGCCACAATAAGACTCTCCTGGTCCCAAAATCAGAAATGTGAGGGGCTCATCTCTGCAGTAGGGTAGGAGAGACCCCAGTAGACCAGAGATCCCATTTGTCTCCTGCCCTTCCTGGGATGTGTTCCAGCATCCCACATTTTGGGTAGTTTTCCTCCCAGCAGTAACGACCGGTTGCCAGCATTTCTCCCAACTACAGAGGGGGAAAAAACGTGGCAATGAGTGACTCAGAGAGTATGAATGGGGGATTCCTTCAGGGGGAAAAATACTCGTGTTTCATTGCAATTGTCAGAGTTACTACTGCAGCAGGGGATCACTGACAGGAGCTGAAAGATGGAAAGCCACTATCCAGCTCGCAGCATTAATTATCTGCCTGGACAGCTGGTTTGTAGCAGAGCAGGTGGACACACAATAATTGAGACAGGTGCAAAATGGGAGGATCTGGGGAGGAAATGAGGGAAATGAGAAATCGTTGTGGAGAGGAATTCATGTGACAGAAATACAAATTCATCTCATTTTACCCCGGGCATATTCCATGTCTCCAGGCTTCATCCCGGTCTTCTTGTGGAAAATTCTGTCTCTCATCAAATGTGTCTCTTCTGCAGAATAGGAGGTTGGTTGTAATGGCAATTCTTTTCCACAGAGCAGGGCAGCACCTGGAAAAAGTGGACATTTGAAATTATCTCAGCGCATTTACAGAGAGGAGAGGGTAGCTCAGCCTCCATGACCACTCAATTATGGCTGCGTGGGAGACACAGAGATTTATTTTGTCTAGGAGATGGCACACAGCACAGTTCAGATCACAGGAATAAACAGAAAAGGAGAAAAAAAGAATCAGCCTCCTGGACCAGTTTTATCACTGCTGTGACTCCTGTGCATGGTTGCCAGCATCTGAAAGATCTCCGGAGTTTTCTGTAGAGACAATTCTATTCGCACCTGGCCTTACTGTCAGTGTTTACTCAGTGTTAATACTAAGCCTGGAGAAGATACAGGACTGACAGCCCCAGGAATTGCCACATTTGGACTCGCACTCAGTAATTTCTTTGCTGCAGGGCCAGGAGAGCCGCTGAGTATTATCTGTAACACACACTAACACAACACAGTGTGTGATTAGTGTCTGTAAATGGGAAAAAATAGCATTCTGCCACTGATCTAAGGGCACAACAAACTCCTACAAGATGGCACAGAGCTTGGTCAACCACCCTACAGAAGACGGCAATAAATTAGTTTTAATTATGTCCTCTCAGCCACCCCCAACAGCACCACCTTGGACTACCTTTACATACAGCTCTGAGGTGGAGGGGTGAGGTTTTCTCCTTGTGTTTAGGCAACATTACAGTTTTTAGAGATCTTTTTATTTTAGGAGATATCTCCTGCTTTGAGAACCAGGCATTTTTTGACACAGTTCTGTTTACTTATAAAATATTCAACGTATAAATGAAGTTGTGCTTTCTTGGATGCAGCAGGCATCAGCAAAGGATCCACCGATTTTCTCAACCCCTCTCCAGGTACTACCTTTCCCAAAGCAATGCAACAAATGCCTCTCTTGCTGCCTTTGGGATTTTCTCCTTCAGGATCTGAGAAGGGGTTCAACACAGAAAGCATGACCGAAAACGTTACGAATTTACTGCTTGGCATCTGAGCAGCAGGCACTGGGTTGCATGTTTTTAGCCCAATTTAGCTGTGAATTACAATGTGTTGGAGGCAATGGGCTGGTATCAACCATTTTTTTTCCGTGTGGAAGGAAGGACTAGACTGGCATCTTCCAATCTTTCTCCATGGAGGCATCATTTGCTTTAACTCAAGTGAACTTAAAAGCCAGATAATTTTCCATTACATGAATAATTAAACCATAAGATTCACTATCACAGGCCACACCTGAGGCCACAAATTCAGCAGTAAGAACAGCAAAACTATAAAAAGCAATTGATAAAGCATAGCTAAGAACTTGAAAAGCATAGTAAATCTTGCAATTCCAAACTTGGTCAGAACTCTGTTAAAAATCAAAAGTTGCCAACCACCAGAGATAAGTTCTCCCCGTCAGTGTCTGCACCACATCATCCTTTATCAAGGCTGGAGTCTGACAACTCCCTGGAAGCAGCTAGTTTTCCTTGCTGCCAGTTATAATCCAGTAAATGGGCCAGCATGTTGATGCAGATTTTGATAAGATTTTTTTTTTGCTAAAAATCAAAATTGTGTTTTCCTGTCCATAAAATCACAGTGAAATCCAATAAAATTGTTGTTGTTTTTTAGTTAAGGTGTTTTATACCACAAATATTCAGTGTTAATTCAAGAGCTGAAAAAAAAATATCATGTTCAAAAGGTGTATGTGCATCACAGATGCAAGTGTTGAAAGACAATACGTGATTTAAAGGAGCTATTATTAGTAATAATATTTGCATTTTTATAAGATTTCCCATTTTGGCCATTTAAATGCCACATGAGCATCACAGCATCAGCAGTTTAAGCCTCCCAGAAGCCCTGCAAGGCAGGACAGCGTCATCTTCTGCTTTACAAGAGAAGGAGACAACGTCTAAATCTCAGGGCTTGCAATGCTCTCATTTCCCAAAGACACAGAGAAGGGTGTTTCCTAAACTGCTGCATCATGCGTTTTAGTCCACGTGTCAGCAAAGTGGCTACGAAGCCGTCTCACTAGTGTTGTGTGTTTGCATCCAGCTGTTGATTATTAGGAGAATTAAATCAAACAAAAAGAGCCACTAGATGGAAGTCTTACATCTCTTCTTCTCAAGCCTAGAAAAAGCCTTTCACAGCTCATGCAAATTAGGGAGAATTTTTCAGGAAACCTGGTTTCTGCATAGAAACTACCATGTAATTATTTATCCTTCAGGTTCGCTGTCGGATTTAAAGCATCCACAGTTGATTTCCAGGAGGGCTGAGAGGCTAAAGCCTGCTGGCTCCCACTATGACACTCATCCCTGAGGCCTTCCAAACATTAGACTTTTTAATAGCATTTTTACTTAACACAGCACAGTTGAGGTCTGTGTGCAGTTTTGGAAAGCCCTGGACTTCCTCACTGAACATTTGGCATTAGCCACCCATCTGTGAAGAGGGGAGTTGGGTATTGACCAAGTCCTCAGGAGTAAGGTACCAGGGCTCTGGTAAAGACATGCTCTGTGGGGCAGGTAAGACGTCACCTTAAATGTCTCAATAAAACCAGAAGATTACTATTGAAAAGCATTTTAAAAAACAGCTTGTCTCTGTACAGAAGCAGAAATCCAGGCAGCAGCAAATCACCAGCTTCTGCTTTCATTGCAGCCCAAAAGCCATTTTACACTGGATTCAGCCTATAAATTTAGCCATTAACATACCTCTGAGTGGCACTGTGCAGCTCACAGGATTTAATACTGGTTTTTCTCCTGGGATGTTCCCAATTCCCTCAAAGATACTAATTTTCATCAGACTTTAGGTCAAATATTGTAACCACGTGGGCTCATTGCCGCAGGCAAATGGGCTTGTTTTGACAGGGCAAGGCAAATCACAGGGCAGCGTTTCTGCTCCCTGATTTGAATCAGCGGAAAAAAAAAAAAAAAAAAAAAAAA
>WHYT01016322.1:336353-353225 GCA_009806455.1 Tetrax tetrax
AATTTAAAAAAGAGAAAAAAAAAAAAAAAAAAAAGAAAGCTTGTCTGAAGATCCACACATGTGAGTTGGCAGGAAGACAAAATAACTTCTGTAGGAAAAAAAAAAAGAAAAAAAAACAACCAAAAATTCAGAGCTTGGGTCAAAGAATTGCCTCTACCATGTAAAAACTAAATGTCTTTTCTCCATCTTTCAGTAGAAACTCGGGTCTTCTGGTGCAAGGGCACCTGAGGATGGCAGAGCACCACACCCCTATAGTCCTGGCTCTGCCCAGTCCCTCTGAAATGCTGCAAAAGGGACAATCTGGGGCTGGGGAGTTAGGCCGGCACTGGTAAAGTGGGGTTGCAAAAAAGTAGGGAGAAGGAAATAAGGGGTTGAACTATGAAAACAAGCCAGTTCTGTGTGCAAGACAGAGCAGAAAGGTCTTCCGTAGTTGTGTGCTGCACAGCGGGGCTGGCTGGTGTGCCGTCACGTACCATCTCTTTGCCCACACCTGTGGCTTTCATAACATCTCTGACTTCTGTGCATTTGCTGCACTAATTTTCTCATGTCTAAACTGGGACTTTTTTGCCCAGAGGCAGCATTCACGGGACTGCTCTTCTCTATCTAGATGCTGTTCTCATGAAACGTGTTGAAATTGCATGTCCCTGAGACGGTCTGTCCCTCTATCACATCGGTTGGAATTGGACAAGAAATCCCACAGTTATTAAAGAAAAATGGAAAGCCTATGCAATGGCATGAGCTCTGTTTCCTTTGGAAGCCAAGCTGAGCTGGAACTGTCAGGAACAGAGCTCCAGTCTTGGGCTTTCAGCCACAGCCACCTTCTCTTTTTGTTCCTAACAGTAGGTGAGAAGTAGGCAAACCAGTTGTTTTAACTCTTGTGCCTCCTTAGATTTAAAAAATGTAGCATGCTTTTAACTTCATTTGGGAATAGGTTATTCCTCCAGATTTCTCCTTATCAGATGCCTCCACATTTCTTATTTGTTTGACCAAGCATTTGTAATACATTTGAAGCAGCAAGCCACTTTTCCTGAGGATGAATGTAATAATAATTACCACATAGACAGGTTTCAGCCTTGCACGTCTACTTTGTAACCAAGGCCAAAGAGCAGGTAGGACCATCCCAAGGCAACTATCCCACTTGCAGTACTTGGGATAACCTGTCTGAACCCAGCCTTGACGTCTTCACATTGCATGGCCTGTTTCACCTCTGGGGATCAGAATGCTTCAGGCGATTTGCAATCTCATTTAGTTGCAGGCTTAATTATCTAAAGAAAGATTTCTGCTTCAAAAACTCTCCTGGCTCACTTTAAAAGCTGCTCTTATTCATGTGGTGGTTTGGTTTCAACCACAAATCTCCATGGGTATCTTCTGAAAAAGATAATAAAGATGCTCTGTTCAGCTCTTCCAGAGTGACAGCCTGGACCATGGGATGGCTGGAGCCCCAGACAGCTGTTCGCAGAGATGATCATGCCAATCTTTGTACCAAATTCATCATGGTCATCTCCATAACTCAGTACACATGAGACTCCAGGGCAGGCAATGGTCTTTTTTACCTCTTTATCATTTTATATAATCCTCTTGTATCGTAACAGGCTACTATGCCACAACCCTTTCAGGTTTGCTTACCCCTCACGTGCCTCCTGGCTATTAAAGATATCCCCCCCCCAGGAGCCATAGCAATGATACCACAACCTTATTTGCACAATCTTTCCAAAGCATTTCACATTCGGTGTAATAATCTTTGAAGACTGCCTGCTTCTCAGGTCTCATATCTATCACAAGAGTTTACAAGATCCCATCAGAGAAGAAAAACAACACTCTGGGAGCTGAGGACGGCTCGCAGGCGGTATGAGCAAGAAGTATTCCTTGGCTCACTGAAGAGGACAACCCTTAAGAGGACTACTGATATGGGAAGTAGAATAGGGACTGCATAAGTGCTACTTAAACTGTATCTAGAAAAATATAAGTGGAACTTAAATGATGAACATATCTTGTGCACAGTAATGAATTCTGCTGCTTGCAACCAGCTGACAATCAGAACAAATGTGTTTCCACAAGAAGATGAATGCTCAGGAGCAATGAACAATTTGGTGACAAATTGCAGCCTATTTGTAGAGAATTTGTAAATTCATACATACAAAATTAATTGATTAAATTATCTGGAATGAGTCACTTGAACAGCCCTTGGCTGAAGGGTTATTTTGAGAACCAAAGCTACACATCTGCTTAAGATACGTGTACACTGCATGTAGCTGATGTGCTGAAGCTCTCTGTTGCTTGAGCTCTGTTGTCTCTTTCTTCTAGGTGGGCGAAGCAGTCCTTGAAAATGCTCGTCTTATGCTGCACACTGAGAACATTCAAGCCTGTGCTGAAGATTTTAAAGACAGGTAGTCTTGCGGTGGCACCTAGCCAGCCACTTCCTTTGAAATTTTGCCTTGGCAAGTAATTCTTTGTGAATAGAGCGGGCTCATTCTTTTAAGTCGAATATTCAACCACCTGACCTGGGAGGATTTTTGTAACAGCAAAATAATTAAGATGCTAACATTATTTTGTAAGATTTTTAAGACTTATAGTAACAGAAATGTGCACTAGCAAAATCACTTAAGCCATTCTTTTACATACAGACATTGATCTCTGACTGAGAGGTCAGTATTCATTCCAATTTGAGTCAACATTTTATAAAGGCAAGCATCCATGTGATTGTTAGTTTTAATTTGCAATGCCACACAAGTGGTTTTGGAAGTAAAAATCATTCTGCTGCAGCAGCTGAGAAGCAAAAACTGTACCACTGCAAATGTCGGTGTGGAAATGTTAGATAAGAAAACAGAAATTGGCTGCACTGATTTTCCTTGTTTCACTGAGAGAAATGAATAGTAAAAGAAGATCTTAAATACTGACAAACTACATTTTAAACATCTTTCTGTTTGCAAAGCCTAATATTAATGTACATGAGTGCATGAAGCTCTCTAAATTTTACTCAGAAGGCCAGATGATCTTTCAAGCTTTTATTCATAATGGACCTGTTCATTTACAAATAGCTTTTTGCAAGATCTGACACATAAACTGTATTTCAAACTAATTGATTTTTATTTCCTATGATTTTTATCTCAAGTGATTTTTATCACCCCTTAAGCTTCTGTCTCTCTCTGCTAATATTTTATTTAATCAGATCCAGAAGTGTGTTGATCATTTTCTTAGGTTTGCCTTGTATTTCAGAAAGGTACAACTCTGAGCTACTCATTTTATGGCTTTACATCCAGCAAGCTACACTCATATTTGAAGTAGTGTTTAAAAATATCTCTTAAAAATGTCAGCTGACTTGGACAAGCAGTCTACATAACAAAACCAACGATAAATCAATCCACTGCATAGTAAAAACTCCTAGTTCTCCCTGGGATCAGCTACCTCTTTCCCAGGCAGTTGAGCTCCCAGCGATGAAGGTGGCTCTCAAGAGGCAGGGTGCAGGACTTGCTTATGAAGCTGGCTCTCGTCTAACCTGCCAATCCCCGAGTCGAACCTCCCTGGCCACCAGGTCCCCAGGCTGGATGGGTTTGATGCAAAAGCCTCCCACTCAAGGAGATTCACGACACAACCCAGCCACATTTTCAGTGGAAAGCCTAAAATGAAAAGGTACAAATGAGAGCGATGCAGCAAGCGGTGCTGTAGAATAGCAACTACCTGCCACAGTTTTCCCTATCATTGCAGCCACAATTTAGAAACTAGACATTTGCTTTAATAGCAACTCTAGTTGACAAACCTACTGCTCAAATTCCTGTTTATGTTGATACTACTAGGATTTGGTCTTAAGGATGGGCTGAGACCCTGGAACATAGATCAGACTTCCATCAGTGTGCATGTGGTTTTTTTCATCCATAGCTCTGAAATGTTTTTGTGTCATGAATGAGCAGCTATTTTACAGCCAAGCAAACAGAGAAAAAGCCACCCATATTCACACAGTATGTAAGTACCACACCTAGCAAGAGACCGCATGCCTCTCCATGCTTATTCAGGAATTCTATCAGGCTGATAACCACCATAGCGCAGGCTGCTAACTTGGCCTGTTTTATTTTACACTGAGTTAATGACAGGGTACTTGAGACAGTCATATTGAGGTACATCAAGACAAGGTGAGAGCAAAGTATATCTTCTGTGTTTCCGTACCTCTGTCTGGGACACATGAGCTAATTAGCACAATGGCATCATTTAAAAAATAAAAAACATTTTTCTTCTTGCTGAGCTGGGCTATATTGAGGTTTATTCTGTTGATAGTTTGGGGTTGTTTTTTTTTTTTTCTCTCTGCAGATATGAAAACGAGCAACCATTCAGAAAGGCAGTGGAAGATGAAATTAATTCCCTATATAAAGTGATTGATGACGCTAATTTAACTAAAATGGACCTGGAGAGTCAGATAGAAAGCATGAAAGAAGAGCTAACTTTGCTGTCAAAGACTCATGAAGAAGTAAGTCCAGACTCAGGACACTGCAAAGCCAATGTGTGCCTCTTTCATCTGGTTGGTATCATACATCTAGTCCAAACCAAGCACTAAAAAGCTCGGCCTGCCCTGTCTGGGTGGGGGGATTCTCCTGAAAACTGCTCCTATTTCTCTCCTCTCTGTTAACTTAAAGCACTAACCTCTGAGGCATGATCAAGTCACTTACATTTAGGTTTTAACTCTTTCTCATCTGATAAACACGGCATGGAAGAGATATCATCACTTAATTTCTTGCTAGACACCATACAATGGTCACGGACAGGGCGTCACATACGTGGACCTCCAAACAGTGAGGTGTGATTCTTAGCCAGAGATGTAAAGAGAAAATACCTGTGCAGGGAACAAGTGCTGGTCCTGCTGCGCTAATGCTGAGCTTTAAACAGGCTCTTCTGAAAAACTCCTGCTTGGCTTAGCAAGCTGCTCAGTTCCCAAAACCAGGTGTCTCCTGTGCAACACACGCCTGAAGCAAGCCACAGGGACCGGCAGCTGGAAGGGAAGCCTGTAACTACCCAATTTTGTAACACTTTCCCACTTACTCATTACATTCACCAGCACTATTTGCATGAAGGTGGTTTATTCCCTTCAGCAGGGCTTTCAGGAGCTGACCCGAATCAGCATCTTTACTGATGGGGGCTCAATTATGGAGCTACCACTGATCCCACTTGAATTGAGATGGCTCATGGAAGCAAGGCACCACCCTGCCTTACAGTTCTTAGGGGTTATTTCTCCAACCACAAGATTTCAGCAACATTGGTAGGCATATGGAGACTTGGGTTGCCAAGATGAGGTTGCTTCATCCCCTCCCTACTTTTGTGAGTCTAATCCCAAGGCTGGCTTTTTGCAGAAAATAACCAGTGGCTTCAGCACTGCTGCACGGCATGAGAAAGATGCCATTACTCCAGCTGAGCTCTGGCACAATAAAGTCCCAAGAACTTTACTGAACTAATTCAACTCTTTTTTTCCTTCAGTGTCCCCACTAGGAAATCCACATCAAGTCCTTTTGAACCTCTTATGCACTTGGAGAGGCCATATTTTGAGGCTTTCATCCTTGCAGGTTCATAATTCACACATACGCGCCCATCTATTATTCCAGTACTGTCACTGTCAGGGGCCACTGCCTAGAAATACAATTCCCAGATGCTTTTATACCACTTTTTTTTGCTTATGTCATTAGCGCATATAAACGTATTGTTGTAAAGGAATTGTGGTGCCAGAGAGTTCAGATACATGTGCAAAGCTCATTTGTTCCCGTGTTCCTGAATACAGTGTACATCTGATGTGCTACCTTTAAGCGTGCGATTCTAGATACGCTAATTCTCTCCTGCTTATGTTTTTTTTGGAGCACTTATATGTAAAAAAGGAGCAGAATGCTGGCACAGAAGAGCGTGCTCTTCATCTAACGTGCACGTGCATAAAAATGCACATCTGGCTCACACAAGCTGCAAGGCTGTAGAGCTCCTGCTCCCTCTTCCTTGCCCCCTCCAAAGCCACCATTCAATTGTCCATCTCATCTTCTTTTACATCTGTTATTTTTGTTCAAGGATGTGAAGGTATTATATAAGCAGCTTGCTGGATCTCAGCTGGAAGAACTCGATGTTCCCTTAGGAAGTGGCCTGGATGACATACTGGAAAAAATCAGAATCCACTGGGAGAGAGACATTGAAAAGAATCGTGCTGAGACAGGTGCCCTGCTCCGTACCAAGGTAAGTGCTCCGTAACCCACTCCAACATCAAGGGATTGGAAGCAAACACAAAATCTGTCTAATACTCTGTGGTAACTTTGAGGGCTGAGTGTTTGGTTTTTTT
This sequence comes from Tetrax tetrax, assembly GCA_009806455.1. Taxonomy (NCBI): domain Eukaryota; kingdom Metazoa; phylum Chordata; class Aves; order Otidiformes; family Otididae; genus Tetrax; species Tetrax tetrax. The sequence continues at coordinate 342,652 of WHYT01016322.1, forward strand.
TCTTGAAACAAAAAAGATTGTAAAAATCTAAAGGATTTTGGTCCAAGTCCATTGGAAAATACACTCATAAATGTCGGTGGCTTTCTTGGGATGCACAGAGTTAAGTAGTAGTGGAAGTGACCCTGCTGATATCACAGATATCTGTGGGAGACTTCTAAGGGATCTGAAATGTTGGCTGAGAAAAACAAACTTAAACAGTTGATACCTTCTGTGTCGATAAGCCACAGTCGTTACCCTTCTTAGCTTAGGCTAACTCCTGGAGGAGCTCCAGCATCAACTGTAGTGAGGGCAAGTTGGATCTATAGGTAGCATAGGAAGCAAGCTTCAGGTAATGCGTGTAGGCTATAAAAATAGATGCAAAGGCATTCTCCCTGCCCTATGTATATCTCTTTAAAAAGAGGCATTTATAGACATCATACCATAATAACACGCAGACTACACTCTCAACACAACTTAGGATACACAAATTACTCCAAAGTGGCAGGTCCATGACCGCTAGGCCGGGTTCACCAGGACTAGTGAGGAGGGATTATGTCTCTCTGAAGCACAAGCCCCTATAAAGTACTTCTGGAACATAAAGGCTCTGTACAATTTGCCGGAACGGACAGGTTTGGTGTTGGATTGAAATTCAGCTCTCTGCATCACAGGTTCATAAATCCTAAGTTCTGTTTGAGACTTAACTGGTATTTAAATGACACATTTGTTTTTGCTGACCTTTTGCACCTGAGATTATTTTGTTCACAATGACCAAGGTACGTGGTTCACATGGCAGTACCCAAAAAAATTATAAAAATTATTTCCGGTGCATGGTCCCAGAATTTTTTTTAAATTTGATCTTACTTTTACAATAAAAGCATGCATAATCAGAAAAGCAGGACAGGGTCAAGATGAATTTTCAGTGTGGAATGAAGTATTTTGCATAGTTTAACTTTAGTGTCAGCCAGAGGAAATGTAAGTTTTGACTGAAGAATTGTATTTGCTGGAGATCCCAGAGCTCTACATTAAAAACTTTGATCTCAGCCCTCATTAAAAAGTACAGAAATTTTATTTTTACTCAGGTACCTTTTCCTTCATCTATTTCCAAGAAGCCTGAACTAAACATATGTTAAAAAATCACAAGCAACAAGAGTATGGAATTGCATAAGAATATCTTAATTTAATTAACAGAAATTATTTTTCTGACCTCTGTGATATGACTTCTGCTCTGATTCATAGAATTCTATGTGAAAAATCAAGGTGTGAATACTTCTGAAATCAAATAGACTAAGTTAAAACACGTAACTTTTAAAAAATATGATAGTATAGCTCCAAAAAGAAAGCAAGCTTTTCTTTTTATAGGTCATTTAAAATGTACTAGTATGAATGCTGAATGCTTTTGTTGATACAGATAAAATATGTATACTTATACATATAAGCCATTTTACAGTAAATGCACAGAAACTACGATAATTTTGACATTAAGAATTATCCAGAATTGTTCAACTAAGGGATTTAATATACAAGAACCAAACTTAAAGCCAAAATTGCCATAAACTGGGAAAACATTAACTGTTAGTTTGGTGCATAAGGAAACTAAAACATCATTTGAGTAGGCTGTGATGACAGTCCCAATCTTTTACCAACAGCAGGCTGAAGCAGCAACTGCTGTGCGAACCCAGGAGGAAGAGCTGGTGGAGGGCCTCAGAACTGAGTTCCATGAAATTGCCTGCAAAATACAGAGCTTGCAAGCAGAAACTGAATCTTTGAGAACCTTGGTAAGTAATGTTGGGTTTTCAATGGGTAGATTCTGTGTGAATTCAACATGCCTTCTGAGGAAAACATTGCCATCTTGGGATGCAGACTTAAGAATAAATCCCATTTTCCAGTAGATATAGTTTCAAGAGATGCCAGACATTTCTAGGCATGCTAGACATTTCTTCATTGATGTGTGTGATGCACTAAGTGTACCACATTTGACAACTGGATCCCAAATTTCAATCTTCAGTGTATTCATACTCAATTTCACTGAGATTGTTGGGTGCAAAGAATATCTGTGCCTGTTAATCAAAGTAGTTCCACCTTTGTAATGACAATGCATATTTTTCAAAGTATCTAGAAAGGAATTCTCCAAATATTAGTTCTCCACTTAAGCATATTCAATGGAGATACTGGCCAAACCTGAATAAAAATTACTATGAGGCATATGAAAACTGACTGTTTTAATGTCTGCCATCCTGCCCTAACAGAAGAGGGGTCTGGAGAACTCTTTATACGACGCCAAGCACTGGCATGACATCGAACTGCAGAACCTAGGCTCTGTCATTTCCAAGCTGGAGGCAGAAATGGGAGAAATCAAAGTAGAAACTGAGCAGCAGCAGAGGGATCGTGAAAATCTGCTGACCAGGAAACAACAGCTGGAGAAAGACATTGCCGCATATCACTGCCTTCTGGATGGAGAACAAAGCAGGTACTCATCACTAAAAAAGCAAGTGTGCTACGAGGATGAGGAACATATGCTCCATGGGAAGGGGTTATGAGATTGCTGAAAGCAGGAGGACTAGGGTGGGTCTCGTGTTTCACAAGGCTGGGTGGTAGTTGGTTAGGTTTGGAGAAGCTACCAAAGGGGAAGAACACCCCAACTCCAGCTGTGCAGAGATTCCTGATGTATTGGAGATGAGTTGTTTCCAGCCCTGCCATGGAAGGACAGGGTTTAGGAATACACCAGTATCAGTATCACTTCCCTGAAGGTTTGGGATGTGAGATTAAAAAGCTATTACAGCATCCAATGGCTACATTAGCAGCTGCAAAGCAGCTGTGCTGTTGTTTCTTGGGTACATTATGCCTTCTCTCCTCCTCCCACTATACAGTCCAAACATTAACGCTGGGATCCTGGCGAAGCTCCCTTTCTAAGCACATAAGCTCCCCTCAAAGTCCAAGGACAGAATCTGGCTCACTGACTGTGTCTTTTGTGAAGAAACATAGTTCAGACTCTTTCTGGGAATAACCTGTAAACAACTTTACAGTGGTTGGGTTGCGTGGTTGGGCTTTTTTAAGATCCGTAATCACCATTAGTCATGGAACCTCTGAGAATCCGATCCACAGATTTTGACTTGCTCTTCTGCTCAGGTCATGGAGAATATTTTTATATCAGATCTTGCTGAAGTTGATGAGATTTCGCCAGCTGAACTGAGGATAGTACTTGGTTCAGCAATTTTCCTATTTGTAGTAGTGGCCAATTATTTTTTTTTTTTTTTACTTTCAGCTGATTAGGAATCTCCCAGCCCACAGAAGACCATTGCCATTAAAGCAAAAGAAGATGTCACTGCCAATTTTGTTCGTGAAAGCTAAAAACCCATCAAAGCAGCCTGCTTTATTCAGTTTGATTCAACAATCAAAGTAGGTTGTAGCTTGAACAACTTTATTAGACCCTCTTCATGTAATTGCTTTGCTTACAGATTTCAATTTACTCATGTTGTTAAAATTATAATAAAAATAAAGAATATCAGGGTTTTTGTTTGTCTTTTTTTCCTTCCCGTGTTTTTCATGATAGCTGAAGGGGGCTGGATTAAGAGGAGAGGCCCTCCACCTTCCAGCAAGTAAACTGTTTCTTTTTACAGTACAAATATATCAAAACTGAACCTACCCCTTCACAGCACACAGCATCCAGGTGGAAATGACAAGCGCTCTGTTGTGTCACAATACCATCAGCTCACTAGTGTGAAATATAATTCAAATCATACTGAAGCTGTTAAAGTGTGCCATTAACTCAATGCAATTAATTTTGCAGTATGTAAGCCAACAAAAGCACTAATGCAAGCATACCAGCAGTACTTAATAAACAAATTTTAACTCTAGACCAAACTTTTCAAAAAGTTGAAGGTGAAGGAGAGCAATGGCAGTTCTTTCTGCAGTTCAGGTCACATCCTTTTACTGTATACTCAGAGTCTTAGCCAGGGTACTAGTTTGTGCAAATGCGATACTTTTTCATCTATTGATATATTTTGTCACTGATTTTTTATATGCTTGGCTCTTTCTTGATGTCAACATCCCTTAAGGCAGGTTGGCCAAACTTCTTTTGAACAGGCACCCAGATAGCATCAACATGTGGGTGATCCTAGGTAGTTTCTCTTATTTTGATGTTATCATGATGAAAAAGATTTGCCATCCTTCACATTTGACTTTCTGTTATATTTTAAGTATTGATATCCTCAATGTATCACATTTGCAGTACAGTCATATTAAGTGCCAAGACGGATCCTGCATTGTCAGAGAAACGTACTGAACTTTGGTCTACACCACACAAAATCTGAGGTAGATGGTGGGCTTTCCTTCACAAATCCCTGCACAGCAACGAAGCTAACCATACCTGTGTTTGTTGGATTAGGGCTTTACAATATCAACAGTTACACAGGGTGACAACATAGTTCAATAATTGGACTCAAAAACTACTGAGAAATGGCATATATTAGAGAACATAATGGCATACAGTATACGTGAGGGGCAGTCTGAAGATACTTTGATCTTTAATTGAAACATTATCTAACAAAGCTACTTTGTTTTCAATGACTGATAAAACCAAATCCACTCCAAATCCACTAAACTTGACTCCCCAGGGAATAACAGGAACCAGCACACACATGTTGTCATGCCTTTCCTTGCACATTCCCCTACACATGCCAAATCCTTCCTGATACAGTTACTTGACAAACAATTCCTCATTTAATCTCTGCAAAATGGCCATTTGGCATGTACCACCTGCAAGATTTTGAACAAAAAAATCACAGGATTAAGAGATTACCCAATAAAAATTTAAAAAAAAAAAAAGGCAGATGATGGCAGATTCTCTTTTTCTCTTCACAGAATATAGGCTCCCCAGAACAGTGATAATACCTTCTTACGTATCAGTGCAGAACTTAACAAGCTGAGACTCCATCAAGAATAATGATGATGAGAGAAAATATATACAAAGAGTGGTACAAGAGATGAGATGGCACAGACCCTCGGGTTGTTGTTAACTGGGTGCTGCCTATGAACGGACACATTTTTACATTACTGAAACATAACCTCCCTCTCATTCTTGACGTGTTTGAGAAAGAAGAGGGAATTTACATATGGTTTGTGTATTTCTTCATAGCATTTCTTCCCCAAAAGGTTTTCAGGTTTTCTTTCTATCTCATGTGTGCTGTAATTATAGACAGTAGATTCTATAAATCATCAAATGAATCCTTGTTGTGGTTTTGTTTAGTGAGGGGGGCCTAAGGTGGTAGCTTCTGTAGGAAACTGCTAGAATTTGCTCCCCTTTGTTCAGTGGAAAGGTGGAGCAGGTTGTCCCCCTGCAGCCCATGGAGGTCCACGGAGGAGCAGAGATCCACTTGGAGCCTGAGGAGAACCTCACACCGGGGGAGGTGGATGCCTGAAGGCAGCTGTGGCCCGTGGAGGGCCCGCTGGGACAGCTGTTCTGGAGAGACTGCACCCCATGGAAGTGATGACCCATGCTGGAGCAGTTTCACAAAGGACTGTGGCCCGTGGGTGGGACCCCACACTGGAGCAGGGGAGGGATGTGAAGAGTTCTTCCCCCGACTATGAAGCAGCAGCGTAAAACAACGCGTGATGAACTGACCACAACCCCCATTCCCTCTTCCCCCCCGTGCCGCTCGGGGTGGGGGGGAAGATGGTAGAGATAATGTTAAGCTCAGGAAGAGGGAGTGGTGAGGGGAGGTTATCTTGTTCTCTGTCTTATTATCCTGCTGCTTTTAGTACTAAATGAATAGTTTTCCCCAAATTGAGTCTGTTTTGTCCATAACGGTGACTTTAGGGATTTCTTCCCGTCCTTATCTCAAACCTCGAGCCGTTTTTCTTATATTCTCTCTCTTATATTATCTCTCTCGGAGGGTGGGGGGAGTGAGAGAGAGACTGCGTAGTCTGGTCCCGATCAGGACTGAACTACGACAATCCTACAGCATAAAAATATACCATCTGGCATCAGATCTCTTTGCTATTTTCTAGTGATGCTTCAGGTATGAAAAGACACTGCTGGCTATCCCACTGTGAATCTGTTCTTTATAAATGTCACTGATAGAGACAAACCTGGTGAATCTGAGTCTACGATCATATTGTGATGTGAAACAAAGGATTATTTAAAGTTTCTTATGTGCCACTCCAAGCTCTTGTTCCAACAAAACTTGGATCGTAGATTCAAATGATCCAGCATACCTCATAAAAATTAAGGTAGATTCCTACTGAGACCTTTATTCATTGGAACGGAAATAGTTTCTTGCAAAACTATCAAGGTATTCCAGTATGGGGAAGTGGCTGAAAAAGAAGGAAGCATCTAAGCATAAATAATGAATTTCCAGCAGCTTTTTTCTCTATCCCTAGTAAGAACAAGTGACTGAAAAGATTATTTTTGTGAAAGTTCATCAGACATCAAAGGTAGCATACCTGGCCCTTCTAAAAAAAAAAAAAAAGTGCTTTCATATGAAGTGTGAACAGTCTTGTGAAGAAATCTCTCCTTTTAAAATTATTTCTGCTAGGTACCTAGCTAGCTACACAGCCCCTCCGGCATACCTTGCCACCCTGAATGCTACCCAAGTATTAACAGCCTCCACCATCCCAGTGAGATGGGAAACTGAGAACATGAGAGACTAAATGCTTTCACAACTACTTGTCGGTGCTAAGGTTCATAAACTGATTTATCTTTATATTTATCCTCTAGTCTAGCAGTTGCTATATTAAATACACGTGAACATGTTTCCAATTGTTTTTTTTTTAAGAAAACCAAAACCAGAAAACAGATTTTGTTATCTCCTATAGCAGTATATATCATACCCATATTTCCATGCAGGGATTTGTAACATTTGCTGTTATGAAGACTCAGGATGCAGTCAGAGGGTACAGACAACACAATCTAACAGTCAGCTGCTGCATAAAATGACATTTCTACTCCCCCTCACTTGCCACACATTCCCACCACCCTGTCTTGTGTTAGCCCCAACACCTGTCTGATGGCTCAGGAAGCAAAATCAGCAGAAAATTAGCCCTGCAAAACTCAGGGAAACTTTCCTGCCACTCAGCTCCCTGAATCCAGGGTCAGACACGTACCAGCGACAGCACAGGGATGGGAGGGGGAGAGTCAGGGCTGTAAAGCATGGCCGCCCTCCTTGGCAATACCTAGTCACTGGGTTGCATTAGCTGTACCGTCAAACCCTCTGTGTACTTTATCCTCCTCCTCCTCACCCAGGCATGGCTTCTTCTGTGCCACAGCTTGAACACACGTTGCTGCATCCTCGGGGGAAGCAGAGGGTGCCAGCCCTACGCTAGCCCATGCTTCATTGCAAATTTCACACTGAAGACCAGCAGACCACATCAGCTAGGAACCAGTACTCTAGCCTATCATCCTACTGTTTACATTTTAGCATAAGCATTATTATATTGATTCTACAGTTAAAATATTATTTTTAAGTTGACTTCAAGCTGGCATTGTGTAAAATTTAATACTCCAACAAAACACCATGCACTGCTGCCACCACCGCCTGCTTTCAGATGGCAATTACTGGTGGAGAAAAGGGCATGGTAACACTTTCCTCCCTTCTGGCTGCAGAGGTCTGAAATTACAGCAAGCTCCTAGCACCCCAAAGCTGATGGGAAGGCTAAGCTCCAAAAGAGAACCAGAGCCCATGCTGTGGCAACGACTATACCAGAACCCTTCTGCAAGCTGCTCTGCACCTAAGGGCATCTTCTCAAATTTCCTTAAGCAGGCGTCTGCCTACGAGTTATTGAATGAAGTGTTCTTCTGCTTGTGCTCTGCAAATGTCAAAGCAGTTTGCAGTGCTATCACCTTCATGTCACAGAATTGAGATAATTAGGTATGAAGAAGTAAGGGTAAGACAAAACACTGGCGGACTGGAAATTTAAGTCTGCTCCTAAATCTTGCATTATTCTCAACTCACTTTGTCTTTCCTTTCTTCAGGTTCCCCACACGAATAGTCGCTGCTGCATCACTTCCCCTACATGCAGTAGTGCTTCATTCCTCAATCTTTATAAAATGCACCAAGATGCAGATGGAACAGCATCACGGCAAGGCTTATCATAGCTGCAGGACAGGGACAAGAGGTGGACAAGCACCACTGCATGCCACGACAGGCATGCTGCAGCATGCATTGCTAAAGTGAGGGGGGAAAGAGACAAAGTCCTGAGGGCAAATCTGTACCTGAGCAGAGGCATTCGGAGCACTGCGTCTTGCCAAAGGCTGCTCACGCAGGTCAGTGATATATAGCACAGTAGAAAGCTGTCTGCTGAACTCGCATTCCCATCATGGCAGTGTGGCATTCTGGATATATTCCTTGCATTGCAAACATTACTTTTGCCTGTCCACACCTGCGAGCCATTCTTCAGCCAAATGCCCTCTGTGTAAGTACTGAAGATTGTTGAATTTGAGAGAGGAAAAGAAAAAGAAAAAAAAAACAGAAATACTGACCTTTTTTTCTGCATCTAACATTTTATACAGCAACAATCTTAACCATAAAAGCTAACGCGATGCATTCGCAGAGAACTAGAAATGCTGTGCATCAGCACGTTTTCGCAATTTCACATAAAAATAAAACGCGAGGTGGGAGGCAGATCCGAACATAACTGCATAACTAACGCTTCCTTTAAATTGCCAACCGAGGCATGTCTTTAAATCTGGATCTAAGCCTTCCGAGACCTAAAATGCTGCTATTTTCCATGGTTTCCACTGAGTCTGTTCCAGATTTAACAGCTGAAACATTTCTTGGTACTCCGCTCCCGACAGGTATTAAGTTTCTAATCCAGAGTTGGTCGTTCCAGCCTCACAGCACTGCGTTTGCAAGGGACAAGCGACGCAGACCCTAAAAGCAGCAAAAAGGCATCAGGTTCGCATTCTTCAACCTGATGCCAGGGGTTATCCATAGTAATGCAATGAAAATATTTTACCAGCTGCTGATATTCAGGGAAAGCGTAGCTTAGAATCAGACACAGTATCATACTTAGTGGCCATTATTAGCTTATCTACCACAAAAGCTGAGGGATACAAATTGTCTGCTTAGTTGCAAATTATTATCAGTGCTGAGCCTGCAAGCCACTGCACGGTGCAGCGGGGAGGTTGTGTCTGCTTCCTGGGCAGCAATGGACTACAAATGCAAGGGAAGGCAGCGCTTCCACAAAGGGAACGTCAAACACTTTCACACCGCGCCGTCCTGTGTCACACCTTCCGTGCGACCTTCTGTCAACTGAAGGGGAGAGCAGGAGTAGGAGGGGAGCCCAGGTGCACCAAGGAGACACAGAAAATGAGACTTTGCTACCAAATTTGCTTTTTGCTTCAGTAATTATTCCTCTCACGGAATAGAAAGTGGTGTTGATCAGAGGGCATTCTCAGGTGTTACCAGATAAACCGTTATGCTTGCAATTTTTAGTTCTCAGGGCCTGCTCTCTGGGATCAAATCCTGTACGTGCACAGTGTCGACGGTAGTAGAGAAATACAGGTAGAACATAGCATGACAGACCTAGAAAGAGGACTGTAACAAATCTCCCAAATGCAGAACACTCAGATATAGGGATTTAGTTACTAATAGCAACAAACTGCTTCACAAAGACAGAGGATATTTAGCCTCTTTCCGCAATATGACAATGGCACCTCTTCTGTTTTTTTGTTTTTTTTTCAAATAGGCTGACAATTACGGGTGGAAAACACTATATCACAGGATTTTCACGGACACAAATTAAAAAGACTGTCAAACACTCTCCAAAGTTCAGAAAAACTTTTCATTTGTATTTTAATATATGCATACGTAATGATTTCAAGAGAAAATATCACTAAGCATAAAATGATACTTAATAGATGAAGAATACAAACATGCTTACTTTTGTATTATTATAGTACAAACCAATGCTTATGTGACAGGTAATTCTTGTCTGGGCTCACACTTCAGCAGTAGGACCATCCCTCTCCTTTCCATGGCTGACCAACAGTCATCGGAAACAATGTTTCATGTAATTAGTTATGACTCATGACAGTCTGAGGCTGTTTTTCAAAATGTCCTGCCTCAAAACTTTCGACGGTGCATTTGGAAGCCACAGTGAACTTTTTAAACACCCATGTTTCTTTTTTTTTCCAGGGCTAAAGGTCACTACAGTACCCAGAGCCTGTAGTGACAATCTGCAGACACCCAGCATGAGGTTTGTTTTCCAGCAGATATTCCCTAGGCTGCACTACGAGTCAGGAAAGCAGCTAGGAAGTTCACGCCAACACACGGGGACACCCCAGACAGAGGGGCGTTTCACGTCTTACTCATTTAACCACACCATTTCCAATAGGAAAGCTAAATTCCTTCCTCCCATCCTCGACAGCGACAATATAAGTACACGGCCCATTCCAGGGCGTGGGGCAGCGAAGCCTCAGCCACTTCAGTCCGCGCTAACGGCTGGGGAGCGAGCGGGGCACGGACCCAGCCGCCCCTCGGCGGGCCGAGGCCCCCTGTGCCGGCAGGGCTGCCCAAGGGCAGGGGCGGCGCCCGGGGACAGCCCCTACTCGGGCTCCCCTTCCTGTCCCTCTGTCCCTCCCTCACTCCGCGGCAGGC
>WHYT01016322.1:353991-394537 GCA_009806455.1 Tetrax tetrax
CCGAGGGGCCGCCGCCGCCTCCAGCGCCTCCAACGCCGCCTCTAACGCCGCGGGCGCGGCCTCGGCGGCCGGAGGAACCCGCCCGACCGACGGCAGCGGTTCCGGGTCCGCCGCCTCCAACTCCGGCTCCGCCAAGACGGCCACCAAGGTGCGGCCGGGAGGGCGGAGGAAGAAGGCGGGAGGGGTGGTGAGCGGGGCCGCTCGGTTGGGCCGGCGGTGGGGGAAGGGTCACGGTTTCCTCAGCCGGCCCGGGCGGCGCCTTCCTGCCGGCAGGGGGAGCCCCCGCCGCCGGACCGGGCTTGCGGCGCCGCCCCGGCCATGCGGGCGCGCTCGGCGGCGCGGGGCTGCCGTCGGGCAGGGCCTGCTGTGGGGAGAGGGGGAAGCCCGGCCCGGGTGGAGTCCCAGCCTCGAAGCCTTGAAACCCGCCTTGTATCCCGCCTGTGGGGGAGTCGGGGGGTGGGGGGGGCGAAGCGGATCCGGTTGCCCGTCTGCGGCATCGGTTCTGCCCAGCCCTCCCTGCTCTCTGGCTCTTGGCGCAAGGTAGCGGCCGCAAGTGGGGATTTGCATCAGGAGCCAGCCATAGGCCACCTGGGTTTGTGGCGTGTGGCCTGTGGACCCTGGCGATAAGATCCCCCTGGCTCTGCAGACAAAGTACGCCCAGCTCTCTTTGCCTCTCTGCCAGGAGGGGTTTTACTGCCAGTAATATTTTTTTTTTGTACTGTATTACAGCGAAATGATGAGAGTGCAAGTGCTCCTAGTTGAGTTAGCGTCTTACTACTGGCCACACTATGTATTTTAAAATGCTTTTTAAGAAATACTCTGCTACTTCCTAATATTGTTTAACTTGGGGAGCTTGATATCTGCAGTAGCTTTCTAAGTAGACCAAGGTCAGTGGATTCAGCTCCTCTTCTGCTCGTTTGCTTGTAAAATAATATATGTTTTTCACTACAGCTTGTGCTTGGTTTAGAAATACAGATCATTAAATGTGAAAGGTGCATTAGTTTGAAAACTGTGATGTTTCCATGGAGATGGGGATATGAGAAATCTTAAAGATTTTAGAGCTGTAGATTCAGGCTTTTCCAAAAGACTGAATCTTCAGCAGATGGTGCAATAACATGAGGTCACTTTCTACTTCTGCTGTTACTTTAAAGCAGGTCAAAGTTTTCCTGTGAGGGGTTCTTAAAAGAAGCTGTATTCCCAGCTGTTCAGCAGAAAGGGGGCTATACCATCAGAAAATCCTGCTTGCAACACCTTATTATTTAGAATAATATAACTGCATTTTATATAGAGTGTAGGAGTTACGTAGACTACTAGTTAAGCTGTGTGTATCTTAAAGCTGTGGCTAGGAACATGGGAGGACTACTTATGTGGTCTGGTCTGTTTCTGGCCAACCTTAATAACCCCAGAGTCTGCTGATTCTGCAGTATGACAAACTCAGCCTCATTTAGGTGGGTCCCTCTTTCTGCAAACACATGATCAAACTCCCATTTTAAAACCTTAAAATGGTCCTCTCTGAAGGAATGTGGTTGTTAATATGAAAAGTCAAATGTGTGCATTCAAGCTGCCATAAAAACTCACTGTTAGTAAAAGGGAGAGGTCTTGCCCTTGTATGTGCCTGGTCTTGACTGCATGGTCCTGTTCCCTACTTTGCATTGTCCCTTGACTTCCTGCTGTATTTTACTGAGATGATGTGGTTTTCTTTCACTTGAATGACTTTTTTTTTTTTTGCTTGGGCATTTCTTAGCTGTTCTGCTGAGTTAAAGTCAGCTCACAAGTGCATCCTAGATGACATGTAGTGAGTTAAGAGAGGAGGGAGTGGAATCCTTTTCCCTGTTGGCAGTGGTGCACACAGGTTGGTTTCCCATGGAACTGCACCTTCGCGTTTTAGGGTTTTTTGTACCATTTTATTTGCATTCTTCTTCTCTACTTCCAGTGTAAAGAAGGTAACAATTTGTACTTTTATCTTCTTACAGGAAGAGGATGATTGGAAGGAGTTTGAGCAAAAGGAAGAAATTGATTATAGTGGTCTTAGAGTTCAGTCCATGCAAATAAGGTACTACTACTATTTTTCTTTTTTCTCTAGTATAATCGTTACCTATGTCAAAAAAGTATGTTATTTCTTCAGAGCTGCCTCCATGGAGTCCAATTAAACAGAGGTTTAATATGTTTCTCTTAGTATGGAAGTTTGCTGCAGGGTAACGTGGTTTTGACTAGTCTTTGCCAATGTTCTCTTTATTTTCTAAATCTCTGTTGATACTCTAAGTCTCTCTGTTTTGATTGGGACACAAATTTTTGTTACAAATGCTTAACATTCCCCTCCATAAAGACAGTAAAGTAGGAATTTCTGTGAGAGAGAAGTGCAGGATAGTAACTCCCACTGAGTCATTTAACTGCTGTAAGGGTATCTGCCTTAGTTTGTTCAGCATCTCAGTTTAAGGAGTGAATTCCTGGATCATTGCATTTTTATTAAAAAAAAAAAAAATATATATAGTTTGTAAAACTAGTGTCCCGTGACCTTATCCCACAGGACTGCTTTTATGAGTCTAATCCAAGATTCTTTACTTTTTCATTAGATTGTTCCTGTAGTCTGGTCTAAAGTAAGTCTACTTAATTCTGTCCTAGTTAAGAAAAACGTTTCATCAGGTCAGAAAAAGGATTTTTGTTACTTCGGTCTTAGACTGAGAATGTCACGTGATCCTCATTGTCCAGATATTAATGATGTTCAGAATAAAGCCATCTTAAAATAATGTTGGCTGTAACAAGCATAGTAGATGCTTTCTTCACTTTTTGAGCAGATTTTACATATTCTTTGCTTTTTATGGTTTTTTTTGGGTTTTTTTTTTTTTTCTTTTGACACCTCCTCCCTGTCCCCTTCAGTTAACTAGTTCTTTTAGGCCATTCGCACGTATCTGGTCAACAAGCTCTCGGTGCTGTTGAAGTGTCACAGGAGATAATCACATGTCTGAATGGACAAGTGACAAGTGGGCTGCTGCTTCACTGTCTACCAGGACTGTTTGATTGAAAAGCCGGTACTTTGGTTTTCCAGACAAAGGCTGGCATTCTGAAAGCTTTTGATGCTGTAGCAGATTTTCAGGCACGTGAAAGTTTCTGCCGCGGGATTTTTTTAACCACTCAGTGGATCCAAGGGGGGAGTGGAGAAGTAAATGGCAGAAAAACCTGCTGGAGGTTATAAATTATCCAGCTCTGGAGATCTCTTTGCTGAAAATAAGATACAGAGTATCTGTCCGGGTGGAGGGGGGGTTGTTACGTATCCTCTGTTCCAGTCTGCAGTATTTGCTTTTGACTGTAGTTTAAAATAGGGTAGTGATGTGTTTAGGCCTTCGGTCCAGCTTACTGTAGTTGTTACTGTATTTGGATGAACTGTGAAAGGCCATTTAATTTTCAGAAATGGTAGGTATTTTTAACTGTTCCCTGATTATTTCTTATGCAGAAAGCTTATTCTATCATGGCTGGTAGGATTTGGTGTATTATAGACTTCTGTTTTCACACTTTGCTGCTGTTCAGATCAGTGTCTTGGGTTTTTTTTCAACAGCCTTACCCTCCATGTATGTCCCATTACAACACACAACTTCTGTAGTAGCTTTTTCTAGCAAATTAGTTTGAGTCTGTGGCTATTTCTGTGCGAAATAAAGTAGTCTAAATAAAATACAGTTAGGCTTTTGCATAGGATTTATCTTTTAAAAATTTCTGTCACTACTTTTCCACAATTTCTTTCTCCTGACTACAGCATTTTATGAAAACTAGACTTGTAGCCCCTTCCCGCTTTGTCTTCTCATCACTTCCAAATGCATGACAGTCTTAGTAAGAGAAAAGTCTTTAAGCTCAAATAAGAAATAATTTATTTAGTCATGTAGTACAGTTTGGTTTTGTTTTTTAAAGAACTTTTTTTCCTTCTCAGTTGCCAAGTTACGTAGCAGTGCACCAAAAATTGTTTAGATGGAAGTACTAAAACAGTGGTTACAGGACTAATGTAGTCTGGTTAAATCTAGTATCTTCAGTATAGTAGCTGTGAAGTCTTGTCTGTGGTAGCTGTGTCATCTCTGGTGAGTCTTAAGGCTCTGTCTGTAAAATGCTACTTGCCATTTCTCTTTTATAGTGAAAAAGAAGATGATGAAAGTGAAAAAAGAGAAGAGCCCGGTGACAACTGGGAGGAGACTGGTGGTGGTGTAGACAGATCATCTGGTCCTTGGAACAAGTCAGCTCCTGCACCAGCACCTGTCGTTGAACCAATTGGTAAATTTAACTCGAGGTTGTTGCTTTTTCCTATTGGAAGGTTGAATTTAGCTGCTCAGAGGGCAGAGCTGAAGAAGCAGTTGCTATGCAGGCACCTTCTAATATACTAATGGCTTGTTTGATGTACTAGCAAATGAGGAAATTTTTCCTGTGAAGAGTTCTGAGGAACTGATTTAATGGTACTGTCAGATACTTTAAATAAACACAAATGGGCAATTTTTTATTTCCAACTTTGAAAGGAGGGGGAGGGGAAGCATTCCATCTTTGAAGGAGGTCCCTCTGTTTTGCAATCTGCAGTGTATCTGTTGGAAACATTTCTGTTGATCCGAAAGTATTGCTTTGACAATTAAGTGAATATTCAGCCAATATCTGATGTCTAATATGGCAGTTCTTGAGTAGGTTAGTAATGGCTAGTAATACACTTTCCAAATTGGTTCTAGGGTGCAGAGAATGTGACATTGCAAAATTGATTCTTTAACTGGGATAGGACTTAAGTTTTTATTAAATACAATTTATTAGCATCAGCAGAGATAAACTGCTTAGCAGTCACCTGAGTTCAGACTATTCTCTTCCATTGAGAAATTCATTGAAAAGTGGCCTGCTGTGTTTTTTCTTGATTGTACAGGCAAAGAAGTTAAATAATCAGTGTTATTACTTTGTTGATTGTTACCTTAAATACAGACTATTTGGATATTCTTTTCTGCATCTGGTGAGGTGCATTAAGTAAGATTTGGCAAATATAAAACTGGTGTTTAAATCTCTAGTTTTAAATGTAAGCTGCTAACAAATTGTGAGTAAGAAACATGAAGTCCTTACCAGTGGTTTTGATTCCCTGAACTTTGTGAGGCAATACACTGGAGACACATTTTAATTTAACTAAGTATAGGTTGAACTAGGTGACACCTGATTTCCTGCCTTGGCTAAAGTATTTGCTTCCAGAGCTTTACAGGGTGCAAAAACATACTTGTTAGATTCTTTTTTTTTGTGTGTGTGTGTGTCTGTTTTTTTCAGATATGAATGCAAACTTACTCCGTTGTCTAAATCTTGTTCTTATAACTAGTTACAGAAACCCCAGAACCAGTTCAGACTGGTGGTGTATACAGGCCGCCTGGGGCCAGGGAGGGTGGCAGGCCACGGAGAGCACAGCAAGGACCACCAGAAATCTATAGTGATACGCAGTTTCCATCGCTGCAGTCCACCGCCAAGCTTGTAGACAGTCGAAGGTAAGTACATTCCGTTCATTCTCTAAGAGACGTATTTTAACTGCCTTCTCTAAGTTCTTATTTTGTTTTAGGGCTTAAGCCTGAAAATCTTTCCACAGAGGAAAGAAATAACTAAGAAATTCACTGTTTGGCAAAGAGAGATGGGAGAGACCTTCACTGTATTTTCCAACTCTAGGAAAGGCTTCCCATGAAATAACTTTCATAGGACATAGCCCAGTGAGACAGCCAAACAAGACTGCCAGTTACCTTATCTTTGGCTTGCTGAAGGATTTCCCTAAAGCAGAATATTTCTGCTCTTGACAGCATCTGGTTCCCTGAGATACGAGCCATGGTCAGGCTCTGTGTTATTACCGTCCGTAGACATGAGTAGGATGTCTTGAGTGCGCTGCCTTCTCATTAGAGATGTGAAGGTAACTTAAATGAAGGAATGGGGTTTAATACAAATACAAATCAATAAAGTTGCTCTCTGAGTTGTCGTTTACATTGATGAGCTCCCCCAGTTTTACTGAAGTGTTTTGTATTTTGTGGTGCTGGAGACTCACTCCTGATCTTCCCATAACCTCATTCCCTGCAGAAGGGATAGCTAGGCAAATAACTAATTCACTTGGGTTTGGTTTTTTTGAGGGGGGGGGGTCCTGGGAGAGGGAGGGGAATGGGGGAGTGGGTGTGTTTTTCCTGCTTGCTGTGTTATTGACTAATACAGCCTAGCAGAAGCTTTGTTTCTTCTATTTTTTTGGTGTGGCTTTGTCTGCTTGGCAAATGAGGCACCCAGTCATTGATGCTTTAGAGTTTGAACAGTGCAAATTGATGTGCTAAGATGAAATTCTCAGTGAGCAATTCTAGAAATGGACTTATGCTTTCTAAAATGTATTTTTCATAAATGCACTTAAATTACTTTTGAGAATGTTAATACTGAAATTTAGAATGTAGTCTGAATTGTACTGGGTGATGAGCTTGATCCTGGAGATAAGGTTTTACAAGATTTGCTTGGGAATGTTTGGCTGTTCTGTTAAAACTCTGGACCTTAGTGTTCTTGTGTTCATGATGTTTTTGTTGGGATGGGGTGGAAATAGACTAGAAATTCACAATTCACAAGTTAGCAATAAGATATTTACTGACTACATTTATTTTCCCTTAGGGATAAAGAAATGGAGAAGAGCTTTGAAGTAGTAAAACACAAAACTAGAGGTAGGGATGAGGTCTCAAAAAACCAGGCACTTAAACTTCAGCTAGACAACCAGTATGCTGTGCTTGGGGATCAGTAGAGCTGCATACACAATACAATTAAGGAATGCTTTTTTGGTAACCCTTCTACTAAGGTAACTAAACTACAGCTAACGGCTATGATGAACATGCTACCTTATTTCTGCTGGATCTACTGCAGCAAGTGCAGACTACGTTGATGTAAGTGATTGGTTCTCCTGCACTGTGGAAGCGTAATATGTTACAACTTCTCCATTGGATATGGGGCAGATTAATGTGAATGATTGAACGAGAGTCATCAGTGTTCTTTAATTGCTCAGAAAGATACCTACAGCCAGTGGTCATTTCAAAATCTTTTTATGTTCAGATACTGAGCCTTCGTAAAGGTTGACTACCTCAGACTTGCTGCACTCATTGTGGACACCATGTGGATCACAACTTCTGGAAGAGAAGGTTACAGCTGTTTTAGTGGCCATCTGAAACTTGAAACCAGCTCTACTGGATTCCTGTCAGAAATCCTGCAGAAGTCAGCCATTTGGTTCCAATTTGTTATAACAAAGATTTAAGTGACCTTAATGACAAACCTATTCTGTTCCCCTTCTGAGGAATCCTGTCATGTGTAGCCATAGCCTGCTAGAGACTTCTGGAGCGTTCCATACCAGTCATACGATCCAAGTATAACAGAGCTGTAGTTTGTTTACCTTTTTAGATAGCTGTACTGAAGTAACTGCAAAACAACTTAAAACTCATTCAGTATCAGATTTGAGGAATGATGGTTTTGAATGTTCTGTTTGCATTAGCCGTTTTCACAGTTGTCTGTTTAATCTTTTTTTTTTTTTTTTTTTTTTTTTTTTTTTTTGTCATGAGGTTTGTCTTTCTCAACCTAAAGCACTAAGACTTAAGAGTTTTGATTTGATACAGAGGTATCCAAACTCCAACTACAGTCTTCAGAATTCATCTTTTAAAAATGAGATACGTGGCAGTAGTGATACTAGATAAAAATTTCTCCTCTATTAAAAATAGCTGTGTTTATTGAAGGGAAATGGTTACTTGAGAACCAAAGTAACTTAGTATGCAGAGGGATAACTAAAGCTGGTAAGCCTTATTTGTTTGGCTACTTCTGTGAAGCATGCAGGCTTTTTGAGGCAGAATTCCTCTAAGTAAAACTCATAAATGGTGTTTATTCAAAGTCAGGAAGTTTAATAATAATGGGAGGCAATGACTTCTCTAAGTTGTTGTCACTTCTGACTTAATTTAGTGGAAGTAGGCAAAATGGCACGGATATACTAAGAATATAGGACATTGCCCGTAACTCCGATTTGATGAACAAAACCTGTCAAGTACCAGAAGTGTCCTGCTGTAACTGTTTTTCTCTTCTCTGAATTCTTACACCAGAAGCAAAATGAAGTACAATGGTGGCATGCTCCAGTGTTGAGGTTTCTCAGAGTAAATGCCAAAAAAAATAGACCCAACATCTATAAGAGTTGCCAGTGGCAAAAAAAAACACAAGGGAACAAAACAAAACTTGCTTACGTGTGTGGGAGTACTGTGTATGTGCAGAAGATGAGGATAGTGCAGGAATTGTCTAGTTGGGTTCCCTTTTGACTAACTGCTGACTCGCTTTAAATCGACTTCTTTGAGGCCAATGGGAATTTTGCTGTTGACTTCAGTGGGGCTGGGGTTTCACCTGGTTCTTTTGTGCACAGACTAAAACTGGCCTTGCCCTTGCAGAGTTAACTGTCTCTAAAACTTCTGCTAGAAGCTGCTATTAAAGAGAGGGCTCAAGAGACTATTCTTAAAAGTTGGAGACTTCATTTGGAAACAAACCCCACTGAAAGACTGATACCAATACCTTGGACTCTGAGCCGTGTATCTTCCTTGAAAATACATTGTTGCCAGCAAAACTGTTGATTTGTCCCTAAAGCTTTCTGTGGAATTCATGGTAAATGGACATGTCACTTGATGTGGTAGAAACGTGAAATCTTAAAACGCTTTTTCTGATGCTTTAAAGTGATTGAGATCACCAATGCACATGAATAAAGTTTTAGTCTACTGTATGAAGGGTAGATGAGACTGTCCATTGTACCGTCGTTATTTGAGGTTTTGGGCGTGAGTTCTGGCAGTTCAAGAAAACCCTGTAACAGTTTCAAATCAAATAAAATGGAAATATACATGGATTCTGGAGTCTAATGAATCTTTACCTTTAGTTCTAGCTTATGTCTGTACAACAGCTGTGGAAACGCAGACCATTTGGATTTCTTAAGGGACAGGCTGTGGAGTGGGTAGTCAGCCTTATGGTCAGGTGGGCGATGTTCAAGAGCTTATAGCAGTACATATATTAATATGACTTTTATTTATGCATAGAAGTTTGGTTTGCTACCTGTCAGAGTGTCGTCTTACTCCCACCATATAGGACTGGTTAGAGATTGTGAATTGAGTATGAATGAAGCTTTGCTTTGCTTTCCACTGGAAAATAGCTCTGCTAAATTAAAGAATCAAAAAAAAAAAAAACCCAACAAAAAAAACCCCAAACCTCTGGATGGTTGCTGTCACCCGAATCTATCAGCTACTGATAACTGGAGGTGTTACTTTGGGGGCTTTTCTCAAGCATATCATTCTCAGTTCTTTCTGAAGGCATAAAGGAAAAAAATCAGAAATGCAGCAGATTTCCATAGTACAGAATGTTAAAACTATTTTGAAGTGTTTCTTGTGTAAAATATCAGTGCCAGCAGCTATCAAAATGCCAGTTGTCAGTATCTTCCTTGTAACAGTTAGTTGTTCTGCGTGCCTGAAACTTTGAAAAACAGTCCTCTGTGGAAGCTCAGTATGCTTTTGAGACTCTGAAGTCCAGCTTTATCTAGTGTGGTGTTGCACTCATTTGAGGCATGCTAAGAATGTCCATTTTATTCCTTCAAAATGCTTGTTGGAGGCTCATTCCGTAAATGAAGGACTGTCAGTTGTAGAAATGAGACTCAATACCAGTCAGTAAAATGCAATTGTGTGCCACTTCAGGAACTTCCTAACTTGTAACATGCTTTTATGGTGAGTTAGTTATCAATTTCCAATTTAAAGTTTCTGGTTTACTTTCTCTGGCTTAAAATAAAAACACAGCCATAAAGTTACCAACTTGCTAGTAGAACACTTAAATGTCCAGTACTTACCAAGAAAGGAACAGCTTGGATTTGTGGTTCTCAGCGATATAGTCTGTATTTAAGGAATGCTAAAATGCCAAAAACTAGATAATTCTAATGCAGTTGGACTCTCCAAATCCCTCCTGTAGGAGTCTGGCATTTGTATCTACTTGAGCTGATGATAAATGTCGGAGCGAATTAGTTTTGACCATCTTCGTTTTAGCTGTGCCATGTTTAATGCTATTCACAAATGAAGAGGAATTGACAACTAAAAGTGACTATCTCCTGCTACTTCAGTTTTGTCTTTGTAGCTAGCTTGGCCAGTCAGGTCCAAAGTAACTCTCTCACAAAACTTAGGAATAGATGAGTTTTTAATGGTACCAGTTGTGTTAGAGACCTGACACCACAGGGGCTAGCGTTTTTGGTATTTGACTGCATCTGTTGGCTCTTGGAAACTCTTTCACCACAACATGGCTGAGACACCTGTGCTGCTTATGTTAGGTAAACACAATATAAATTTCATCAGGATGCACATTTTGGAGTTTGGTTATCTGCGCAGTAATTATATCTTCTTGTCTTTCTAATTTCAGCCTAGGTGAGCAGTCCTAAACTTGCTTGTGGTTTTCTGTAAAATAGCATAACTAAAATGGAGTGGATGACCTCCTTTTTTATTTATTTTTTCTCCTCCTTAGAAGGTTTGTTTACAAGGTAGTAATATTCTTTCCAATATTGACATGGTCAGAGAAATTAATACCTCATATTTTACATGGCCAATTTGTATCAGAGGCTCAAGAGATTAAATTTTACCAAAAACACCTTGAGTACTTAAAAATCTTTATGAGTAGCTGCAATCCAGGTTTTGTCACTTGACTGTAATTTAGTTCCTGCATTGTCCCTCTCTGTTTTCAGCTTTTAACTTCACGAATTGGTTTTAATAGGGGCTTTATTTGGGAACATAAGAAAATAATAACATGCATATTTAAATTTCAGATATATAGATTAGGTGAGGGGAGGAAATCTGATATATACTTGCCAATAAATTCTTCAGAAGAAGTTAAAAATTCAGCTTGTCTGTATCAAAGTTAATACGAGAACTTGCAAGCTCTGGCAGACGGAAGAACAAATGACAGCAGAAAACAGAACTGAGGAGTCTAATACTGATTTGGCTAAGTTATAACTATCATATATCTAGAGTTTGGCTTCTGAACTACACCACATGTAGTTCTACCATGTTCTGTTTGAAGTGAAACAGAAGAGGAAGGAAGGTTTTTTGTTTTTGTTTTTTTTTTAATTAGGGAGAGTGGAGATATGCAAATAAAACACAGGAGGCATAAGAAGAGATGGATGAGGAAGGCTGTTTTCTAAACAGTAGTGTTAAATGTGTAATCTGAGGTAGGGAGTGGAGTGTAAGTGTTGGAGAGGAGGTGTGCTGTGTGGATAAGCACTGCTTTCATAAGTGACACATCCATCTGATTTTAAATCAGCAAAAGTGTTTGAAGTTCAGTATTTGGCGAAGGTATCCCTTTTTTTTTTTCCCCTGTTTAAAGAAAAGAATCAGGAAAACCTGTTCAGAGAGGAGGTAGAATTTTGCATTGGTGCGAAGCTGTCTAACCAGACAACTGAGAAAGGACAAATGCCAAGATGGTTCAGCGATCTTACTAGGAAATAACTTGTTTCATGTTTAAGAAAACTCTTTTTCACTTCTACATGATAAAGAGCTGAGACACTGGTTCAAATTGCTATGAAGACATTTCCTTTTTTTTTTTGTGAAGCATCTTCTAATGGTACGTATATTATGGGTTTATGCTTAGTTGCTTAGAATGTATATTGACACAGCGAGGTTGATGAAGTTCAATGAGCTGCTTAGCCAGAATACAAATATTAAAAATGTCTCACAGTATTAATGAATTGCCAGAAAAAGTAGTGCATCTGGAAGACTGGAATGGAAAGTATAATCTAAAACAACTGTGTGCACTGAGAAGCAAGCCTATTTTGTAGCAAGAGCGTAGGAGCAAGAGAGTGGGGTTTGGCCTTGGTTTTCCACTGAGCTGTGGTGTTAACTTCAAGTTATTTTGTTTCACTTTGCCTCAGTTTCCCCAGCTGTACCAAAAAACCTCAACAACCTACCTCACAGGGATGTTGTGAGGCCAAAGCTGTTCTTTGTCAAGGGCTGGGGCTGAAGGAAGGTGCTACAGAGGACTGAAAACCTTTATTAAAATATCTTTATATTAGCTTTCATTATGGTATTTTAATAAAACTTTGGGAGAGCCTTATTTCTATAGCATGTAATACACATTCTATTTAAGTATGATGTAATTAGACTGTTATTTTAGTATGTATGGGCAAGGAGAAAGTTCAGGCTGAGCACTCTTAACTGGTATTTCCTCTCTTGAATTATCTGTGCAACCTAAATGGTATGTTAATATGAGGCTTTTTGTTTCTGTGTGGAATACATTAAAAAAAATCAATATTGCTATATTTTGTAAACCCCATGACTGTAATAAAATCCTGCTCACAATTGATAGCCATCTCTTACAATGTGGCTGTTTTAAAGTCTGTTCAAATCAGGTGAACTAGAGAGATTCATTCCTGAAGGTATGTATTTGCATCAGGATATAAGTGATCTTTTGCAGTAGCAATGTAGTTCTCTTCCCCTCTCCAGCTGTAAACACACATTTGTGCTACTCTGTATCCTTTCTTGTATTTAAGTTGAAGTAACATGCAGGTACAATGAAAATAAAGGAGAGTAATTGTAACTTTTAATGCCAGATTTTGCAAGTTTTAGATAGGCTCTGAAGGAAAAAAAAAAAGGGGGGGGGAAGAAAACAAGACAAAGGGAAGTAGTTGCTCTTGGAGAGGGTGCTGTGAAACAGTAAGATAAGGGAAAGCAATGTTCAGAAGACAGAGCTGAGAGGGGAAGCAGAGGGATAGGCAGGAGAGGAACACAGACAGGAGGGGTGATTACCCTATCCTCTGTTATCTCCTGTTTTATCAGTTAAGCACAGCTGAAGGAACATGGAGAAATAATTTTTATGAATATGCCCTTGTCTGCTGTTGCTGGTGATTTCAAGGTTCATTGCTCAGCTTTGACAGCCGGTCTCCAAACAGAAGCAGAGAACACGATGGTGGCATGCGTGCAGACACAGTAGAGCTCTGGTGGGTACTGGACAGGGAGAGGAGGCCTGGCAGCTATCTTCTCTTACTGGTATTTTTATCATTGCAGCACCTCAAAGACAGTTGTTAATGTGCATCAGCCATGACGATTCTGTCAGAAATGATTACTGTTCAACAAACTATTGCAGTTGCTTCGGAGGCAATGTTTAACTAGCAGAATAATAAGCATTAGAGAATAACATGGAGGGCTTTCTGGAATACTTAACAGTGACGATAATGAGTGATAGTGAGGTCAACAGATTGGTGTAGGTGGTTTAAGATTACTTTGAAGTATGTCCAGTTACATGGTGGGGAGGAGAATTAATTTTAAGATGTATATCATCTATTTTCCCCCCTTAACAAAAGTAAACTACCTTGGTCTTCCCAGCTAAAAGGCCTGCTTCTACCATTCTCTTCTCACTTTCCTCCTTGTACTTCTTTTCTAATACGTCACTTCTCTCAAGGTGCTGATGAAACAGCAAATACTCATCAAGGACCTCTAAGAGAAATATACGCTGTAATATTTTTCCATATTGTTGTCTTTAATACAGCTTAACATCTTACTCGCTTTCTTGACTGCAACTACACATTGAGCAGATGTCTTCTTCAAGCTGTCCATGGTGATGCCTACATCGTCCTCCTGAAAGAGCACAACTAATTCAGAATCCACCAGAGCATGTATGAGTGGTTTAACGCCTTGCCCATATTCATTGTCTTGGGTTTATTTTCTGTTGACCTTCACTTGCCCTTGAATTGCCAAGTTTGCAGGGTCACTTAGCTTACCCTGGCAATCTCCACCTTCCACAGTGCTGACAAACCTAATAACTTTCTATAAGCATTGGCTTCTGCCATCCAATATACTGAGCCTTCAGTTTCATGTATATAATTCACTTCTGACCAGTGATTAGCATGGCATGCTCTTACTAACTTTCACTCGAGCTGACCTTTTCTGTTCCGTTTCTTGTCTCCTATCTTCTGTATTGAACTTTGTTTCTATCATCTCAGTTACAGCATTGAAGTCATTGAGTGACAACTGTCTGCCTATTTCAAATAACTTGCCTAGGGAAAACTTAGTTAAAAGGTTACCATAAGTTTCCTTTTTTAATTAAAACAAATCACTTACTCTGTACCTCTTTCAGAGTATGTACAACCATAACAAAATGATTCAAACCATAAAAACAGGCTGATACAAAAGAACAAATGCACTATATGAGAAACTGAGCTCCCAGAGCTTAACTCCATTGGTTTCAGTGGAGTTATTTCTGTCTCTTGAGATCGGTTTCAGTAAAACTTGATTTGCAATCTTTTCACTTGAAGTGTAGCTACAACAGCCAGAATAAAGTGCAAGTGAAGCAGCTGCTTGGCAAACTTGTTTCAAATTTCTAAGTGACTGCTCTTTGTGGCAGAGATTAAGCAAATTTAGTACTTGGTCTCTGACCAGCAATCAAACGGTCTCAGCCAGGCTTAGTCTAACAAACGTACCTGTTGTAGTATTTAACAGGACATTGAAATTAGATGACAATATTTGAGATGAAGATGAGTGCAGCAACACTGGGGGGCAGGCTTAGTCTTTGTGGTTTGTTTCATCTGTTCCCGTTCTTACTGTGTAGTTTAAAGATCGCACATCTGTAAATAAGGTTAAGTCTTTAAATGCTGACTACATTTACCAGCATTGCTACATTTGTAAATACAAAGGAGATGTCATAAGGGATGACTCAAGCCTGTTAGGGTGTATAGCCTACCACTTAAGAGCTGCATTGTCTCGGTGTCAGAATACTGTATCATATAAAGTAGCTGCTTTCCAGGACTAATAACGAGATGTGGGTGAGAAGAACGTACCTTGGATTTTTGCATCCAAGTAAATTGTGTCTGTTAAGTGTTCTATTACAGCAGTTACTGGTATTCTGTCAAAAACAATTGTGGCTTCTGGGGGTTTATAGAGTTGGCAAATTGGAGCTGAGGGGTTTTTTTGTTAAGCTTTGCGGCGGGGTGGAATACAGCAGATGCAGCAATGCCTTATAGTTGTTAGAATGTAGTACTTCATACCCTCTCCACACATCTAAAAGACTCATCTCTGCTGCTACACTCCTCTGAGCCCTATCTTGCCCTTGTAAATCCTTACTGTGTCACTTACCAGCCACCAAGTAACCTGCAGGACTGACTAGTTCTCTGACTGTGCACTGTGTCTTTAATTGGGGAATTAGGTAAAAGGCAAATTGGCTTTGTAAACTGGCATGACTTTTCTAGGTCATTTGCTCTTGCTCTACTAACTTTTTCTCTGCAACTCAAAGGCCAGCACAAAAAATCTCTTCCGTTGACCTGCCTTCACCCTAGAGTATTCCCTTCTTCTTTTGTTTATCTACATTATTACCGTGCCAAGGATTTCTAGTCAGGTGCCTGAAGTATTCACCACTTATTTAGAAAGTAGCTGTATAAGCAAGAACTCCTCAGTCTTGATCATGTTGTATTTTTTCAGTCAGGGCTCCAGTATCACAAACATGGCTCTCTCTGTTGCAAAATTGCTTGGCAAGTAAATGTGATTTTGAAGAATTTAAACTAAGGCCCTCAAAGGCTACACAGGAGTGTAATTCCCACAGAATACAGCAAAACAAAGGCAGTAGCGCTGGTCATAGTACAAAAGGAGGAGGGCTGCATGACTGGTAACACGCTACCTCAAACAAAACTGTCTTAACTAGACAGCAGGGTGTAGCCTAAAGGATTTTTATTTTTGTAATGAAGAGATGCCTCAATGAAGATTCTCTGTAAGTGAAAAAATACGGAACTGAATTTACTTTCAACGATGTACCAGAATGTCTCCCCACCAGGCTTAACCTGAAGAAATGAATATAAAGCCATTTGAGTGCTTATTGTAGGGCAGAAGAAAGAATGATACTGTCTGGCTGGGAAAATGGTTGGCAGGGAGCCCACTGAGCACAGCAGAAACTGTTTCAGCAAAGTAGAGTACAGTGTGATCTGAGAATCCCTGTGTAGCCCTCACAGTTAACACAGGAACCTAATGGTGCCTGTATATTTATTTAATTGTATGTTTATAGTCATAATTTAAGTTCAAAACCTGATTTTATTTTTTTTTACCCTGGTTTACCTATCATGGCTTCTGCATATGACAACTTCTAACTCCAGTGCACATACCTGTTGTTGTCCCTTTGTCCCATGTTAGAGTAACGGTATCAAACTCTGTAAAGCACTTTTGTGACATTTCCTGTGAAGAAAGCTGAAGAAAATAAATTTATCTTAACAGCACTGACTGAACTCATACCTCCAAAGTTTGTCTCACTGATGTTTTCACCCCTCTTGTCAGCGACTGAGCAATCACAGCAGTCAGTGTGACGGACAGCAGGGTGTTGCTTGTCAGGGCGTTGTTCTAGACTCAGTGCAGAAGAGGGGCTGGCTCTGACTCCAACAGCTGCTTCTCGCCTCTCTTCCCCCCAGCACTCCCTCCCTGTCGTTCTTCCTTCACCATAGCCACTTAGAGCCTGCCTTCCCCCCCGCTCAGAGCTGGTGCCACTTGGGCAGTGCACACTGTTGCCTGTTTGCGGCATCTATGGGCAAGCTGAGGAGATGGCTGGAGAACAGGTAACGCTCAGGTCCTGCATTACTGGCTCCAGGGCTGGTTGGTGTCTGTCCAATTTTAGCAGCTCCCCTTCTGCCCTGCACCCAGGGTTCACAGCAGCTGCAGAACTGTGTGTCTCTAAGATTTCTTTAAAGCTTAACTAAGTGGGTCAGGGAGTGCTTTCTTATCTGTGAAAATAGCAGCACTACCCTTCCACAGCAGCTTCTTCTCAGGAAGAAGAAAGAAAAACATGAAGTCACATATGGCCTTAGGCCTCAACTACTAATAGCACCTATTTAAAATGTCTGCAATGAAAGCAGCATTTTGGAGGTAGAACGGAGAATTGCCAGTGAAATACACGGTTAATTTTAAGTGTGATTTAAGGCATCATCAGCAGCATTATTTTCAGTATGCGGACTTGGAGCAAGTCAGAGACGTCTGACATCCACGAATAGCAAAAAGCATCAAGCTGTTAAGATCAAGAAAAGCAAAGCAGGTGATAAGACTGTCATTGCTGCAACTCAGCATAGCAATCTTGCCACAGCCCCCACTGATGGGAGCACAGATTTCACCTTTTGAAAAGGATCATATCCCTCACATTCACTGGTGTCTTTCAGTCCTTCCTGACAGTTCCTTCAGATCATCCTGACAGTGTGTTGCAGAGCTCACTGACAAAACATCCACTTCCTACTGAAGGAGGAAGCAGAAGCAGAAAGCACAGCCTGGCACATAAAGGCAAGCTGCCTTCCTATTCTCTCTCACCTGGAGACTCCCACAGCTCAGGTCCCTTGTCCTTTCCCCTAGCAGCATGGGCTTAGTTCTCCCCAGCCTAACACAAGATTCTCCAGCTTGCATAGGGTTTGGATGCTTGTGGCTCCTCCTTTCTTGTACCTGCAACTGATACTGATGAGAAGACTTTCTATAAAATGGAGTATTCAGCAGTTAGAAAATAATAGTAGAATATACCGCCCCCCTCCTTCAAAACAATAAAGAGGTAAATTAAATAGACTTTAAAGATGTTATTATATGTATCTTCCCAGACAACTCCACTGATCCTGTGCTACTGGATGTTCTGCTTTTCTGTTCAAACAGGCTGCAGCAATTCTAGCTGCTTAAATACAGCTCTTCAGATTTCATAAGCATAAACACTTTTACCCAGACTAACACAGTGCACTGACCTCAGATACAGTAAGTTCAGTAACTATAGACCCAGACCTCACAGTTACTAAAAGGTCAAACAGTTTGCCAAATATTGTGGTTGTCTGACTAAGAAAGTTTCTAGCTGCTGGAAACAGCTGGAACATCTTTGTTCTGCCTCTGGTTCCTGTTGCAGACTCAAACTGGGAGCATGATCAGAAACTTCACTGCTTGTCAAAGAGAGTTGGTTCTAGGTTTACAGGACAGACTCGTTAGCACTCAGAATGGCAGTACATCAACAGCGCCTCTGTTTATAGAAATAATTTATTACACCCTCTATCAATACAAAAATTTACAAGCCAGTTCTTTTTGTCCCATTTCCCTTTTCCCCTGCAATAGAAAATACCAAAAGAGGGAAACTTCACGTAAAATCTAAGTCCATTACTGTGTGGGAAATGCAACAGAATTCTTATCAACTGGTATTTTCCCCAAAACACAGATAAAAGATGAGATAAGCACCTCACAAAGTATTTCTTAACTATTATTATACAATGGTGTCCCTAAATAATATTATTAGGACATTTTGGAGACAAAGTATTTTTTGGATGAGTTCTTGTCACATTTTTAGATGCTGTTGGTAACCAAAGCAATCTTTCCTATGAGTATTACTGTAAAGTTATTTTAATCTCAGGACAAATTAGAAGTGAAACTCAACACTTCTAATTTTTGTGGTGAGAATGAAAATATAAATACAAATTTTAAAGTGTACAAATTAAAACCACAGAATTTGCTCAGTGTATTCTGGATCGCTTGACTCTGCTCATTTCTCCCAGTGTTTTTCTTTTCTGGGATACTCCAGTTCCAAGTTCTGTGTTACTCTGAAGGTAAGATTCAGCTTCGGGCAGGCAGTAAGACTCCATTGGCGGAGGTGGATCCTTCAATAGAGGAAGAAGAGAAAAAAAAAGTGGTTTAGTTCAAGCCTTTGTTTAGCTCAAGAAGCTTCTGAGAAGAAAGAAACAGCTCATTAGTTTTCTAAAATTAAAAATAACATAAAGAAATAAATAGGTGAAGAGCACCATAAGGGCATGCACACCTGGATGAGGTAGTCAGCGATGTACTCCGGTTTCAGGCAGTTCACTCCTTGGGCTGCTGCTTCAGCTACGTTAACCCTGCTGTCATCTGGCTTCAGCTTGCTGAAGTCAGCAAACAGATGAGTTGCTTCTTTAAAGAGAGACACAGAGTGACCAGAAAACACCTACAGATTAAAACATGACAGACAAAAATGAGTTTATTTTTGTGTTTATCCCCCAAGAAAAATGCAGTTCATTATCTATAATTTAATTCATCAAATTAACTGACAAACCAATGGGAGATAAAATGTAAAATGGGAGATAAAATACGATTTACAGCTGTTTCTGTACCATCACACACCTTTCAGGAAGGGCAGGGCACAGAAATTCTATCTTCATTTCCCACCAGCACTACCAACTTGTGTGATCTCAGACAAGCTGCCCTGCCTGACCACATGCAAAATTAAGATGACATAGGCTTTTCCTCCCACCCTTTGACCATGTCTCAGCTATCCCACGTAAGCAGTTCTGTTGCTTAAGACATTTTGCTCACACGTAAAGTGCCCAAGCAAAATTTAACACAAAGGGAAAAAACCAACCAACCAATCAACCAACAAAAACCCACGAAACATATGTGTATTTAATTTTTTTTTTTTTTTCAAAAACTACGTACTTTTCCTCCTCCTGACTGAAGAAGGCGCCTGAATCCTGCTTCCTTGGTTTGGTCAACATTCAGGATCACTTTCCAGCCACTGAAAGCTCCCTAGACAGAAGACTCTATTTAGTCAAAAGTACTAAATTAAAACAAAGACTTAATGGATCTATTTGCCCCTTTCATAAACATCCATCAGATGAAGATTTGCTATCACCTAGTTCTGTCTTTAAGTGTAAATGGCAGAAAAAACCTCACACAACATACCACTACTGGGCCAACACAATACAGTCAGGCAGCTTGCCATCAAGCCCCTGCACTTCATAGGAAGATGGGCAAAATGATCTATGAAAAGACCCTTGGTAATGAGTATTTTTTCCAGAACACCAGACATTCAACCGCAGAAACGCATCTTAAGGAAAACAGTTACTTGGAAACAACATTTCCCCCCACCTCATGCACTACATTATCTACCCAGTTACAGTAACAGCATCTGGGGCCAACTAGTTGCCTCCGACAAGCACTCACTCTGGTTTCCAAGGAGGCAAGGGCTACAGAGGATTTGTTACAAGCATTTGCTTAAAAAAGCTATTGTAAATACTTGCAAGTCAAGATTTATCCTGATGTGACTAAAACATCAGTGGTATTTCTACTTTTCAGTGAATACTCAACAGCAATGCCTGACTTGAGAGGAGTTACAAGGCTTTGGGGAGTCCAATTCCCACTTTCAAAAACGTTACTGAAAGACTACAGAACTTGCACTGTGAAAATCAGGGAAGGTGCTTTAGGAAAGGTGCAAACTTGTGCCACGTTTGAAGCACAACAGTATGCTCACTGCCAGAGCTATAAAAATGCTGCCCAGAGAGCTGTATTCACTTACACGCACAGCACAGGATTTGTAACTGGTACTGCCAGCACCAGTTGTGGTTTCCTAGGAAAGCTGAGTTAGGTTAGCTCCCCAGTCAGAGATCCAGAGTGTAAACATCATCTTCATGGTTCAGGGATGTTTACATACGTAAGCAGCCACATTACAGCTTTGCAAAAAATTGAACAATGGTTCAGGAGGAGATTAAGACTGTTAATATGCCAGCGCTAAAAGTCTGGGGTTTTTTTAAATAAAATTACTTAACTAGAACATATCCAGATAAGCCATTTTGTTCTTTATAACAATGCAGATCACCTTTCCCTGCCAGTTAAGTTCCCGAGTTTCTCGGTGCCGATCTCTGTCCTGTGCACCCGCACTGTACAGCTTACATGAGTATCTAAATACCTCAACAATACCTACCTCAACAATACCAGTTTCTTGCCTTCCTTTATGAATTTTTTTCCTCCACCTCATGGCTGCGAGTGCTAGTTTCTTCTGGTTTACATTGATTCCAGGCAAAACATCAAGTATGGAATTACTTCCCCACTCATAATCCTCCTCCTAGAACAACCATAAACTTGAATTACAAAGCAGTCCTGCCAACTTTACCAGCAGAAAAATAAATTTAAAAAAACCACAGCAAAATGAAAAAAAAAAAAACAAAACCCCTCCAAAACGCAAACCAGAACAAATCCCAACTCACTCTAGCTTTATATATTGATTTTATCTGACCAAAACAGCTCTAGTTAAAATTAGAGATATGGCTCTTAATTGGACATATGTATCTAAATAAACTCATGTATTCTGTGACATCAAGTCACATTGTAGACAATCAGATTCCTCTTCAAATGAAATTGAACAGCAGGGCAAAGCAACTCACTACTTTGGACACCATCAACTCTACATTTCTGCAGTGTCTTCTAAAACAATGAAAGCTGGTTTTGGTACATAAAGGTATGAACAAGTCTACAGGCATTACTTTAAAGTTAGCCTGGAAAAGAACTGCTAGACCCAGAAGTAGCGTGAAATAATGGTTAGGGAGATGAGGACATGGAAGAGAGTGTTCCAAAATGTTTATGGATGTGATTACAGAGTTGGATCACCTAAAACTAGCAAGGCTTGGGCACCCCAAACTGCTAATTGCTTTTGAGAGGTTTTGGAGAGTACTCCAAAATAAAAAGAAATTAGAAAAGGTGCAACATACTCATTTCTTAATAATAAGGTCACATGCCTGAACAAAGCAGCCAGCTCCTCTGCATGCCTCCAGGTAGGAACGATGAAGCACCCACTTTCCAGCTGCCATCGAAGCCAAGAATTTTTCATTTCGAAGAGGATGTCCCACAACAATGTGTGTGCAACTTGGATCAAAGCACTGTTTCTCAAGTACTATCCCACCTTGGAAGTGAAGAATGGATTTGATTCAAAACATTTAAGGGTCATGCTGCACCACAGAAAGGATCAACTCAAAGTAAGAATTATTTGAATTTATACAAAAACATACTTAACTCAAATTCACATTGAAAATATTATTATTGAAGTGACATGGGCAGAAGCTGGCAAGAAAGGAGGAGCAGTCAGGAAAGAGTGTCTCTGATAAAAATAAAGTGCCGCTGTAACACAGACAGGAATGAGAGACACCAGAGGACAGTAGTCACGGGCACTCCCAACAGTAAAGAATGAGGCTGTTGTGAAGACAGCTAAAAGAAACTGCCAGAAGACAAAACCATTGCTGTTTTATGGCAGAGCTGATCACTCACATAATAATAATAAATTCAAAGAATCATTCACAAGCACAGAAAGCCATAAATTTGAAAGCTCAAATCTGATGAGTCATTAACAGAAGCCCTTTCTTTTCCTCAACAAGCCACAGCTGACCAGCTTACAGACACATACTATTCTTTGCATTTTACAAATATCTGGTACCTAATTCCTCAATCAGATGGCAGTAATCAAATCTTTCTTGAGGATTAAGAGAGGACAGCTGAAATTTTCGGTGTCTTTCTGGTTCTTCAGCAGCCTTCTCATCTTCTGTAACAGCCTGGAAATACAGCAACAGATTTTGAAAATACAACAAAAAGATTAGGTTGACAGCTGACTATTTTTCTGCCAAACATTCTGGGTTATTTTTATAAGAAGTTTTCTTTTAGCAAGGAAAAGCAGAACCAAACCTGTCAATCACTTGACAAAAGCTTGGATCTTATCAAATCAACATTAGGCTCCTGCTTAACATCCTCTTGGTTCCTCCTTTCTTCAGGGCACAACTGAACCAATCCGTCATAAAAACGAATCCTTCACTCGTACCCACTGAATGCCAAGTTGAACACATGAAGGAATCATCATCCATCTATCACACTGCCTCATTCATTCAGACTTTCTACAACTTCAAGGGTATCTATGCATTTCCACCACAGCCTCATTTTCCTAGGCCCTTTCAAGTTCACTATAACAAAGCAGAATTTTAAACCAGGTTTCTGGCAGAAAAAAAATTGTCAGTTTGTACCTAAACAAAGTCCAGAAACTACCAAGGAAATGAAAGTCTAAACTTTTTTCCATCATCCCAACGTAGCTGGAGGAGTTCTGAGTAATACACATAGTTAACTCTCCACCTCAAAGCCCACCTCAGCATTCCAAGAGGAACTAAGAGGACAAAAAGCTTTATTTGTCTGAACAAACAAGCTTTATTTATTTGAACAAACATTATTTCTTCAAGATCTCAAGGAAAGGAGTCAAAAATAGAACTGCACAAAGTAAGCCACTTCAAGATTTTAAATGCAGATATTTTATATTTCCTGTCAAGTTCAAAAGTTCTTGAAATGTTGCTACACCTGTCAGAACACAAATCATCATAAACATCATCACATGAACATTTCTTTACATAACCAACCTCTTCTTTGGGCTGTGGTGCCACAGGAGGGTTAGCCAGTGGGAAAGCAATGCTGGGGGCCTGCGGAGTGGGGATCAAGTGATCTTTAATCGGTGTTTCAGGATCTCTACATACAGGACTTTTTAGACCTTCAATCAAATCTCCATCCCCAGCTTCAGGAACAGCTGTGAAAGTAAAGCAATTTTGCATGACTTATCTTTGGCTGAATATAATTATGGATGTAGTTAAAAAAAAAAAAAAGTAGCTATCCTAAAAGGACAAAACACAAGTGCTGCTACAATATGCAGTTATATTTCACCCTCGCCTCTCTTAAAGATGCTCTTCCTTATACCACAAAACCACCAACTGCAATATTACAGACTCATGTGCCTGGATGTCTTATTTTGAAAAAAAACCAAACAAAAACAAAACAAAAAAAACCTCCAAAAAACCTCAAATGGCCTAATTAATTTGACTAAACTGCACTGACTCAGCTGAACCAAAAATCAATCGAATGCATTTAGCTAATATTCTTCAACCTCCTCTAGGACAGGGTCAGTTTTCAGGAAGGCTGTTGCTACAAGCAGAAACTCTCTGAGTAGATTGAGTGAAGCAGCTGGAGGCAGGAGGGAAGCAGTGGGGAGAGAGAAATAAAGGATTCTGCTATCTAGCAGTAATGGGAAGAAAGCAGAAATAAATGAAAAAACATAAGTATGTTGCTTCCTTATTCCTAGCAGTAAATTTAAGACTTCAAAAAGAACAGGGAAGATAAACACAGCATCTTCACTGAATCCTGACCTAAGCAGGTATATCTGACACATCTGTTTTTCAGGCTCATGGGTATCTTCCTCCTATATCCCCACTCTTCCCCTATGAATATTTCCACTATAATGAAAATGATTCTGCTACTGGTATTCCTATTTGAATTCCACTACACCTACCTGAATCATTACCTGGAAACCAGCTATGGTTCCAAGTAAAAATTAGGAACATATCCTAAAGTTGATGCAGACTATTTTTTAAGACAGGTCCTGTCTTGGTGCTTGACCACAAACGGCAAATGGATAGGAAAGCTTATATTGAAAAAACAGCAACACATAATGGAGCTCAAACATGTAAACTTGTATTTTTGGCATTCAAGACCTGCCAACAATGCTTCTTTTTTTTTTTTTTTTCCCCTTAAAAGTGAATTAAAACACTACTGTTTTTTTTAAAAGTCTCAAAGATCAAAAGGATGCTGTAGCAAAGAACAAGGATATTATATTTCTGATATTACCTAAAGCAGCAATCTCTGCATCAGCTGAAGATCCTTTGAAGGCAAACTCATCCATGTTCTTATTGATGTTACTCTGACCTTGCTCAGTGTACTGGGTAGGACTATTAGGCCACTGGAAGTTGCTGACAAGTCTTGCTCTCTCCTCCCTTGCAGTAGGATCATCCCAGATTATCTGCTCACTCTGTGATGGCTCTGTGTTTATATCCATGAGTGCCTGACGGGATTGCCTAAGGAAATAAGCACAGATACATTAAATATTAATTTGTTTTACAGAAGACTACCATACTAGAAGGCAATGTGTTAATGATCACATCAACTGTAGCGTCCAAGTGACTTCACTATTAGAAAGCATGGCTAGGAAAGGGGAAAATTTCAGTATAAAAGCAGCTCTGGCAGCCTAGCTTTGTGGGCCTGAGATTAAGCATGGCTGAAAAAAGGCACCCAAAGTATCATGAGGAGATGTTTTTATTACGTGTCACGTGGATTCATTATTCCAAAATCAGTGTACTCTACTCTTCACCGAATCTATAAATTTGCAAATAAACACCAAGCTAAAGGAATAATTTTGCAAGGTTTCTACTACTTTCTCACTGTAGTTCAGCATTGTTAGAGCTCAAATCCTACTCTCTGTTTAGAGAGAAAAGAAGAAGAGGAGAAATCCTCACAGAGGTGCTTTGCAGGAATACCTACTACTTGTATATAACATCTCTGTACTGAAATACTGTAGCAATAGTTTCTTCAACATCTATAAGAATGCTAACTAGTCTGAAGAGAAAGAAATCAGTTGGCATAATTCAATTCAGAATTTAAAAGCAATCAACACTATTCCATGATTTTTTGAAAAACAAAATATACTCACTGTGAATTCAGGTAACATACATTCTGACTTTCGGTCTGAATCATAAGAGAAGCAACTTAAGTAAATCAGTAGAGAAAGACAATACATCTGGAAACCCTGGAGACCTACTGACGTTTCAATGACTGCCTAAGTATGCAGAGGGAAGACAAAATGAGATAATCTGAAACACAAATCAATACCTTAGAGCTTCCAAGACCCTGCTGCGGCCATTTCGCACGGACCGTGCGCTATCAGGAGTGGCTGGAGAACCATCAAAACTGTTCCTTGAAAGGGAACCTCTTTGCCCTTGTGGTTTCACTAGCGAAGTGGCAGACATGATCTCCTGCAGCTGCCTTTGGAAGTTCTCCCTCATTTCTAGTGCTTGGGTTAAAACTTCAGAGAAGAAAGAAAATTCCTAAGACCAAGACTGTTATATTGTAACAAATGAAAAGTAACTGAAATTCCACTCAACTTCCCCTCCCCTGCATAGGGACAAAACCAATACATTAAGAAGGGAAAAAAGATATCTGGGAAGAGATATCTAGGAAAACTACATATGCCCCGAGTCACCTATTGCTAGACACAACTAGAAACCTCCATTTGGCTCACTTCCAAATTTGCTCTCACAATCTAATTTACATCTACAATTCTCCCGTAACAAATCTATTTACATAACCAAAAAGGTATACTCTAAAACGGTGATTTTTTCATGTTAAGGATGAACCTCAGTGTCTTAAAAACAAAGAAACAGCAATTAAGTAATTTGCAACACTGTAGTGTCAGTCTTTAAAACAGAGAGCAAAACCATTCCCTCACATCCAGTAACAATAAGGGCTAGCTGTACCTGACTGGTACATCTTAATCTGACAGCTTTAGACTGACTCAGCACCTGAAACTGTAAAAGGCTTATACTGATAATCTGATGCTCCACAACTATTTTGAAAACAGTGATTTAAATTCACCTCCTTTGGATTCACTTGTAACAACTTGTTCTTCCCCTGTAGTGACCATTTCCTTTATTTGGTCAGGAGTTACATCATCTTCAGCATCATCGTCGTCCACTGGAATAATCTAGAACCAAGTCAGATAAGCAGAATTCGCAAACATGAATTTTTTTTCTTTTTACCTATGTTCAACACTTGTATAATTCTAAAGTTTATTAATCTTGCCTTAGAGTAAATCTAACCTTTCTGCTATCACAATGACAGTAAAACAGTGAACAGCAGCATCAATGACATCACCTATTCTGTAGTCCCAATGTCTACTAAGGCAAGTTCACACCTTGGATCTCATTGCCTACAAAAAGGCAAAGACTGGACCTACATCGTTTCAAATTTGGAAAGCACGTCTAATCCTGAAATGCCTATATTACAAATTC
This sequence comes from Tetrax tetrax, assembly GCA_009806455.1. Taxonomy (NCBI): domain Eukaryota; kingdom Metazoa; phylum Chordata; class Aves; order Otidiformes; family Otididae; genus Tetrax; species Tetrax tetrax. The sequence continues at coordinate 380,606 of WHYT01016322.1, forward strand.
AGAAAAAACTTAAGGAACATTCACAATAGCTACTATTAATTACTAGCTAAACTTGATTGTGGGCATTGCTGAATAAGCATCAATGTTTTTTATTAATATGTCAATACAACAATTAACTGAATCTAAATTGCTTCATAGAATATGAATTTGTATCGCACATTATACCTCACTTTCTTCTACTGGTTTTCCAGTTGATGGAAGTTTACTGGAGGAGGAGAGCCTGACATCTTGCACTGCACTGATGTCCAGGCTCATTTTGGGATTGTAAGTGTGAGGAAAGAGAGATTCAGGAAGCCGTTTATGTTCTTGGGCACTCTGTAATAACATCAGTTAACATAAGAAAGATGAGAAACTGATTGAGATAAAAAGATAAATTCCACATCTGAACATAGGAAAAGTATAAGAACTCCAGTGAAAGAAATACTTCACACAAGAGAAAAATGTGGCTCTCATTCTGGGAAACATGTAGCAGAAATATTCAATTCGTTTTCTCCACATGCAGAACAAGGTAAAAGTACATCAGCAAAAATTGATTGCTCAATTCATAAATGCAAAGTAGGATGCAAAACATCAGTTCCTATATATGTTCAATATAAATTCAAACAGAAAATCAACTGCCATATAACTGGTTTTAAACCTCCATTTCCCTTTACTTTTAATACGGGAAAAAAAAAGTGAGCTCCATACCTCTAAAAGCCAGTGTTCTGAAACAATATGTATACCCCGTTCTTTAACAGATTTGTACTCCTTATTGTTGTCGTTTTGTCCTCCCTTGTAGATGAAGTGTGTTACTGTTTCATCAAAGCACCATCTAGAAAATGAAATACAACTTAAAGATACAATCTCCTATCAAAAAGCATTAGAAATCCATCCCATAAATTATTCTATCACTTATGTTAAAATATTCTTTTGCCCATTTTGTTATGCCTAAATAATTTCTTCACCAAAAAAAGACAGCATTCATTTTCAGGACAGAACAATTTCTGTGTCTTTTGAAAATGTTCCTGAAGTGAACAAAACTAAATCTGTCAAACATAGGGAAGAGGGGGGGGGGGGGTTGCTTTAGTTTTTCTGGTTTGTTTTTATTTAAGTAAGTGGAGTTTCAAATCAGTTTCTGAAAAGAACCACTTACCCAGGATACAAGAGTTTTTTCTTTTGTTAACATATTAAGCTGCAAGTGAAATATTGATCCTTAAAGCTCAAAAGAAAAAAAAAAAGTAGCATCCTAACATTTAAACCAATAAAAACTAGTATTTGCTATCCAATGCAAGTACCTTCAGCATTTCTAAGCTACTAGCAAACATAAGGGCAACTTCCTCATTCACACTGTCATCATAACACTTCTCATAGAAATCAATAACAAAACATACAAATCACATTTAGCAGGAGCAAAATTCTGTCTTAAATCACTCAGGCTAGTTCGCAGTTTCTCTTTCTGACAATTTATTTTTCCTAAGCTTTTCTGAGCACCCTAACTTAGTTGTGCTTACAATCTGTAAATTAATTAGTTTTGAGCATAATACAGACAAATTCAGATCAGATTCAAAATCTAAAATATTGAACTACCCAAAAGCTAAAAACGTTTCATGGTTTTCTTCAAAAAAGAAGAGAAAAAAAAAAAAATTTCTTCTGCCATTTGGGAGTACAGCACAGTCTTTCCAAGACAGACTTAACAAGAACACAGAGATCAGGGAGGCGGGGGAGCAGGGAGGGAGATGGTCTTATTTTGCAATAGAAATTGTTTAAGGTGGTAAAATCTAACGTCTAGCTATAGCAAAAGGTCATATAGATAAGCACATGAGAATGCCAAGACTTGTATTTATTAGAAGTCACACCAATGCAGAAGCTTAGAAGCAATTTAAATCAGTTGATACCTGTAGTCTGCTCCAAGAGAAACTGCTACTGCATTCAGTTCGTTTTGCTTCTTACTAAGTTTTTTGCTAACATATATAACAACATCAGCTAGAGGCTTGGGGTCTTCTTCCTGTTCAAGCAGCAGGGAAAAAAAAAAATAGGAGAGTCATGTTTGGAAAGTTTCTGTATCAATAACAAAAATACTTTAATATTTAGTGTAGCATGTAGTAAAACACACAATAACAACAAAAACAAGATAAACATTCTCTCTATTTTAGCTACTTCTAAACTCCATAGTAAAAAACCAGCACTATCATTCTGTGCACCAGAAATCCAAGGACAAGAGACACTCTCAGCTAGTCTCCCTGGAACATATTCTGCTCCTTCCATTGCAGACTGAGCACCTCCTGAACACTGAAATTATGGAATTATCAAACCTGATGTCACAGGAGTATTTCACTGTACTGGAGTGAAAAAAAAATAGTAAGAATAAGGAGTTACAAAATAAGAAGTGACAGCCTTCTCTTGCTGAAGGTCATCAGCTTTACTGCCTCTCCTCTAGAGTAACAAGTGTACTAACGTGGCACGCAATACATAAAGGCCCCCTTTCCTGCTTCATCTTTTTCTGTTTTCTCTCACTAGGGTAGATTAGACTGAAAAGGCAATATGACTACAAGAAAGGATAACATAACGTGTCTTTATTAAGGGGGTAAGCAACTAATAACTTCTCGTGCCTCCTGGGTAAGCAGAAAAGCAGCACCTTACAGAGGAAGAAAGGAAAAGACGACAACATTCATTAAAAGAGAAATCCTAACTTTAGTCCAATACAAAACATTTAATTCTGCTCATCTGGAGACTGCAAATTTCTTAAGTGAGATGAAATCCTCTCATCCCAACACTACAAAATCTGAATTGGTACATACTTATATACCACATTATTAGTAACTGCTTAATATTCAAGATAGTAGTACAAATAGCAGAAAAAGGTTTTAAAATGCTTTGCCTTCCAGGAGGAAACTCTTCTATCCTACCTTCCTTTAACTGTCATTGAAGAATGCATAAATGTATGGATTTCTACTCACAGATCACAAAGCACAATTCACAAACTCTTTTGTAACTGAAATCACAGAAGATATGGTAACTTCTTAATTAAGCCTATGCTCCAGAAACTCACAATCAAAATTTCCTACCATTTCTGGCTGTGGAGTGGCCAACTGAGGGCTGGCAGTAAGAGCTACTGTATGCCTTGTGCTGTTTGCCAGTGCCAATTTCAAGTTTCTGCCGATGACTTCAGACAGAGGCGTGCTCAGTTTCCTAGTTTTCTGATCAGGCCCTCCAGGAGTTTCCAAAGCTGCCAAAGCATCCTACCAAAAAGAAGCAACTGACTGACTTTCACGAATGCATTGCAAAATTCTCACTCAAGTGCACGTTTCACAAATATAGTCCGTAGTAAGATTTCACACTCCTAAACCAGCATGGTGTACTACAGTAGCAGCTAGCAAATGCAACTGTAGTATCACTGCAGAAGAGCAGTACAAGACAACCAATCTTAGAGTGTGCATAAGAAAAAAAGGAAGAAATAGATTATTAATCTCTCTTGGAACTGCTGTCAATGAAAATTTCCCCCAGTGGAAGAGCCAATGGCCAAACCCAGGTATTCCTAATCACAACAAATTACTTTAATTTACTAATACCTCCCCCAACAAGAGTTGCATATGACTGATCCTAGCTGCACCTCTAAAATATCAGTTTCCTCCTTATATCTAATCTAGGTCTACCCTCTTCCAGTTTAAAACCATTACCTCTTATCCTATCATTACACTCCCTGATAAAGAGTGCCTCCTCATGTTTCGTGCAGGCCCTCTTTAAGTACTGGAAAGCCACTATAAGGTCTCCCCAGAGCATTCTCTTCATGGAGCAGAACTAACTAAAGAAAATAGTAGATTCTTCTAGTTTTGTAACATGTTTTGTTCTACTGTAGGCATAGGGGTTAAAAAAACATAAAAAAAACCCAACCGACCCACAAATAACCCCCCAGAAAACCCAAGAACTTTGCAGGAATTCAGTGCATTTAATCTTTCAGATACGGCCTTCAAAATAAAAAACAAACCCAAAGCCTTCCAAAGCATACTTGAGTCACACAAGAGCTGTTGCAGCACAGATGCTCCCTAAGTGTTAGGAGTTTTTGTTCTGTTTAAGACTAGTAGTTTTTCTAGTCACTTGTGGCTTTCCGAATGAGACAATGAACCCCAAACCCCAATACACTTTTCAATTTGCAAGAACAGCTTTGTAATTGCTATAAAGCTATTACATTAAAACATGCAATTAAAGTAGCATTTCATAAAACAAGCAACCACTTGTTTCTAAATATCTGGAGCAATTATAAGTCTTCTTGTGACATTTCTCAGTCTTTAAATGTAAAGAACACAGACTGTGTACTGTGTGAGGTGTAGAACACATGAGCACGTGATGAAACAAGCATGAAGGAGCTTTGTTAAGGACATTATAGCATCTACTAATCAATAAATTTAGTCCACAGATCATTAACTAGAAATATCTATATAAACAGAACTAGTCTTCCTGGCTTTATTCAAAAAGGAAAGTCTGTATGTTAGCAGCATAAAAGGGGTAAGCACAGGTTTCTGTGCTGTATTTAAGTTTATGCACATCTTTAAGCCTACTGGCTCTACAGACTAAAAAATTTCCAAAGATTATCACCTTTACGTCGAAAGACGGCTTGAATAACTTGTCTTTTGAAAGAAATTTTGATGGTGTATCAAGATGTAAAGACGGTTCTTTCTGTGGTGGTCCCCCTTGTGCAAGAGGGGTTGTCTTCTTCTCAATATGATGAGAGATTACAGCTTGGAAAGCTTTACTCTGGAACCTGTTGATATCAAGTGGAGTCACAGCCGGTTTTTTTCCAGCTTCAAGGAGATAAGCAGGTTGTTCTGAATCAGGAGATTTAACAGTTGCTGGTGTCTTGACGAGCTGAGTAATGGAACTCTCCTTATCTTTAAAAGACACAAAGAAAATATAAGCAAGCAATCTGATATTTCTTTTGAACATAGATCTTGCATACACTTTTATTTAAACAACTGAAAGTTTATCTGACCTTCCTTACCCTAAAAAAAATATTCATACCCTCCCCAATGAACACTCTAAACTGGCAATTATATTTTAAAAGCCAGTATCTTAAGGGTCTCTTCCACTTAACAATTAAGTTTGAACCACACTGCTACTGAGCTTGACTTTAAGCATCTGAAAAGGAGTGAGCAATCCCTGGCCCGCTCACACTGTTTGCAGTTCCACACATACCTGTATGGCTCACACATGTTTTACAACAACTATCAAAACACAAATAAAAGAAAAAAAGATGTAACACACAACAAATTCTTCATTTTCAACATTAAAGGTAACTCCTCCTCCCTGTCTCCTTACTTTCCATGCAATGTAAAATTTTTTTCGTATTCATGACTAAATCACATCTCTTTAGGTCACGACGTACACTTCCAGTCCCTTATGCCTTTGGGTTAACAAGACCAAGATGTAGCCAGGAATAAGCCCTAAAAGGTTATCCATCATAAACTCTTCTAGATAAGCACAACTCATGATCTACATAGCTCAAAAATATTAGTACAGGAATTGCTTTTACATTTTACTGCTCATTTCCCCCGCCCCCTCACTTCTTAAAAAAACGTAACATACAGAGAAGATGTGCCTATGCCAACAACACACACCTTTTGTCCTCTTAGTGACCCATATAATTAATTTACAAGGGCACCAGTAGAACAGGTCTGCTAACATTCAGTATTAAATCACTGTAGTTTGCATCTTAATATGGAAGAAATATAGCCAATAAAAGGTGTGAAATAACTGGAAAAAGAGCTGAAGCACTGGAAAACAAAGCAGGCATGAAGGAATGAAGAGAGGGGCATCCTTTGTCATTGCAGATCAACAAAGATGAAGTTCTAAGGTGGATCTACCATCAATACTTATGCAATCTAGAGCAGCATACGTGTCAGGAAGGACAAAGCTGAGAAACTGAGCTTGATTTCCAACTGACTGATAACTACAAGACTCCACTAGCCCCAAGAGACTTGCAGCAAACACATGGTATAATTTCTATAATCACAACTCAACAGGAGGAAAGAAAAAAAAAAAAGTGGAAAAAATACTTGGAAAAATATTCCTAACACCTACTTCAGAGGTGTTAGGGAAAAAAAAAAATCTCATCATACTTGTCTCCTTTATTATGAACAAACAGTACAATGATACAAATGTCTTTCCTAACTTGCTAGTAACTAACCTTCAGCCTCTGCATTTTCAACCAAGAACTTGCTTTCATCTGCTCTCTTTCCCATCCTTGCAGACTGCAAAAGCCAAGCTACAGTGACTGCCGGCAAATTCCACTTCTTCGCAGCTTCATACTTGGAACCATCCGGTTCTCTCACCACAAGATGTGTACTGGCAAACATTCCCTTTTTTGCACTGGCTTTCCGCACAAAGAATTCTTGGACTCTAAAATTAGATTAAGAAAAAATTCATTTAGTCATAAACAAAATTAATCTAGGGCACATTTATGCTATTACAAAATGCATTCAAGCAACAGAAAAAGAACCAGTAGAATTATCTAAGGCTATCCACTTCGCACTTTACAGTCTAATCTACAGTGGAAAAAAAAAAAAAAAAAACAAAAACAAAAAACAAACATAAACAGTCATGAACAGTAAGGTGGTAAGGTTTTGCTTCTATCAGTACTGAAAACACAACATTTCTCATACTCCAGAAGTCCTCATACATCTCATTTCCAAATCATACACTGGGTCTAATATTCTTCTGCAAGATTAATGGGACAGACTGGATTCCTTTCTGGAGCCAACAAGCATAATTTCCAAATGAACAACAGTTTTCTTCATATTACAGTTTTTCTCTTATCATCAAGGACCCAATCTTCCAACAAGACAGCAAGACCAAGAACTCACTGGCAAAGAATTTAGTTCAAACAGACTACAAATCAGATCAAATGATACTTTAAGCTATACAATTTTGCCACTTCCTGACTAAACATGGTTTTCTCAATGTTTTTCAAGGATCCTGATGAACTGGGAGCAAATTCACCATCCCAGGTCCTAAGAAATTGTGCACTGTCACTGGCTATGAGGATGAACCAGTTAGTATTGAAGAAGAGGAACGATGGTCCACCCCTGGACAACGGAAGCGCAATCCGGAAGGCCCGACATGTGAAAAAATGACTTTTTTTTTTTTCCTCTATTTAGAGCAGAGCAAGAAGTTACTGAGACTTAGTCACTGGGAAATACGAGACTGAGCATATCCTGGTAGAAATTAGGCTGTGTGAATAATGGCTGAATTTCTCTAAAGGAGAGGAAAATAAAAGAACTATTTAATAACGTTTCATTGCTTAAGCACTAGGTTTTGTAAATTAATAGAATCCGTAAGGAGCTTTAACTGTAATATTTGTTACTCCTGTAAAAGAAAAAATGAAATGCGCAATGGATTTCATCACACTGGATGTCTAAGAACAAGACGAAACGGTGACAAGAGACATACCTTGCTCCTAGCAGTCCTGCTAGATAAACCAGAGAGTCTCTCTCTGCACCAGTGAACTGGCTAAAAGAAAGAACACAACCTTCCAGAGGGGTAGCTCCTTCCATTACTGGGACTGGTAAGAAAAGTGGATTGGACTGGGGATCTAAAAGGAGCTGCTGTTCCACACATGTTATCTTAAAGAAGGTGAAAGAGAACAATACGAATCAAGCCAAATAGCAACAAACCAACAATATTTTAGCAACTGTACAATAGCATTTATGGACTCAACAACAAGCAATTCTGCTTCTATCATTACATCTAAGACAAATTATTTCATTATTAGTCAACTAGCTCCTTCTACAATTTATTACTTATATGAGAGTCTGACAGCATTCTAAGAAGCTTCTGAGTCATGACAATGAAGTCCCATTTTAAAAGCTTGTAGAAAATTAAGTGAAACAGATTAAAGGTACCTTACAGCTGCAGAGGCTTTAAAGCATGCTTACATCTAGTACATTTAAAATAAAACAAGGCTATCTCTCCGTATCTCACTTACATTTAAGCCACCAATAAGTCTGCATTCTGACAAGACATATTTCTAATAGAAACTGCAAGTGTAACTTCCTTACCAGCCATGTATTTGTGACAACATCACCAACAGTCGGCTTCACCGTGCACCCCAATAAAGGTACCACAGCATAGTCTGCAATGGTTCTGCTTTGCAGCGGCAGAATTTTCCCAGCATTCTCCTTTATAATATCTGCAATGTAGGACTCATCCTCTTCACCAAAACCCAAAAGAAGAAATCTCTTTCCGACAAATAAGCCTCCTTCAACCTGTGCAGAAGACTCTCCCAAAGAACCGTTACAGATGGAAGACTGATTCTCTGCTTGAGCAGTTAAGTGAGTAACATCATTGAAGGTTCTGGATGTCAGTTTTTCAGCTTCATCTGAAAGCAAAAAAAAAAAAAAAAAAAAAAAAAAAAAAAAAAAAAAAAAAACACAAAAAAACAAAAAAAAAAAAAAAAAAAAAAACAAACAAACAAACAAAAAAAAAAACCCCAAATCACCAGCCATAGTAATTGGTTGACAAGAACATCAAATACAACCCAGAATAGTTTCATGAAGACATGACAGCATTCTGCTGGTTTCAGCCAGGTTTTAGTTAAAAACTGCTCTATATTTGTCTAAATTTGATTTCTAAAGCACAATATAGAAGTTAACATGCTAGATATGGCTAGCTTTTTAATAAGTAAATGCTGCAAAACTCCAATGCTAATTATGAGCAGTTAAACTTTTTAAAGTATGTTGAATCTAGAACGTACCTAATGTAGAATCATTATTTATATAGAGAGAGAGGAAGTCATCTTCAGCAGCTTTCTGGTGCTTTATAACATTAACAGCTTCTTTCTTCAAGAGACTGTTACTTTTGGGAAGAACTGATTTCATTCCAGGTTGCTCCAAAATTGGGTTGTCTAATGTCTGGTAGTTTAGAGGGATATATTGCTCCACTGGATGTAGATAACCTTTACTAAATGACTCCAGCAACCATTTTGCTGTCACTATATGAGGCCTACAAAAGAAGGAGTTGTACAAACAAGTTACAGCAAGTTTCAGAACTGTAATTCCTGATTCTTCTTTCCTGCTCTGCAAATACTAGTATATACACACACCTGAAGTTCATAACATTTATACTAAGTAAGCTTTAGGCACTTTACAAACCTCAAGATTTTTAATTCTTTCAGTCTGAGAACAGAGAATTTCATACTCACTGCCACTGCTACCAGCAGCTGCTACTACTGAGTTGCCAAATCCTTCCTCCTCAATATATGAACAAATACATATTAATATCTCTTTTCACCAGTAAGAATACTTTTTCTATTCACTGGGGTGAGTCATGGCTACCCAAAGACTACAGTATTCAAGAGCACACGAGGATGTACTTATGAATACTAGTTGTCAGTTCTCTCACTTAAGTCAAGAACTATTTAAGATTTTGAAATCAATAAAAGTTTTCCTGTTTACACGGTGGTGGGACAAAGAAAACAAGGCAGAATTAGACCTTAAGCAATATAGTTATCATAACCTGTGAGCAGTCTTGTCCAAAAAGTGTTTCAGCTCATCATTATTTTCCCCCAAAATGACATGGGTAACATCTTCATTAAGTTGATTAAATCGAACACCACCACCGCAATTAATAAGCCTTCTCATCTTGTCCAACTTCCTGCCACTGAAACCACAGAGATAGATCTACAAAGAGAACAGAGCAACAAAATAGGCTTTTAAAAACAGAAAGAAAAGTAAAAAAGAAGAAAAAAAAAGAAGTAGGATTTTTTTTATATAATTTGTTTTGACTGCTGTAGAACACAAACTAGCAGTACAGCTTCTGAGAATCAGCAAAAAAGTTACCCATTTGGAATTGGAGTAATTTATCTTCGCAAATCAATCTAGCAAAACTTTAATATTTATTAATAGAACAAACCCCCAGCCAAAGTCATACAACAACAAAAAACCCACCCAAAGCCACATACGAAATCTAGAATCCATTCACTATAGTGTTCAAATATATATGTCTAGAAATACATAATTTTATATTTATACTACATATTTAATACAATTATACACACACACATATATGTAGACACACACGCAAGCTACAGCATGTGGACACAAAATAAATCTGGCATTTTCTACTGACCATGGAAACAACAATTTACCCAAGCAGCAATTGCCAGTGCTTCAGACTAGCTGCTTCCACGGGGTTAAGACTGAATATCTCAAAGTATACATTGTTAAACGTACTCGACACCCATCTAACAAATCTTCAGGCGCTTGAAAAGAACTTATATCCAAGTTTTCCAGTTCATCAGGAAGAGGATCCAGCCTGCTGTTCATAGCAGAACTACATGCTGTTTCATTAACACAACTCAAATTGATATTGGAAATGTGGCTGACGTCCGAAAGGGCATGATCTTTAAATAAAATTAAAATTAAAAAAAAGATGCATTAGTTTTGGCTCATCTCTCTCCTCTGCTTTACTAAACAAAACACAAAACTGCTACATATGATTTTGTTGTGCTGGAAGGAAATGTAAAGTCTGAAGAATAAAAAAAAAAAAACAAAACCAAAAAACTAGGTAAGTATAACCTCGGTTAAATCAAGGGTTTTATTTATACACAGATTGAGTATAGTCTTACTAGCAGGAGTGCTTATGCACCTTCTGTTTATTCCCAAATGGATGTCATCTATGAGATAGCAGCCATTGAGACTAGTTTTCAAAGCTTTTATTCCAGTTTTGTGGCCACCTATTAGAAATACTGTTAAAAACAGACAGGCCTCTCTGTGCTAAAGAGAAACCAACATGAAGGTCAGTGATGTAAGAGAATTATACACCGTTTCCTTAATACCTAACTGGAATTCCCAGTGCTGTGTCGGTAGTACTAATCCAGTACTACTGTTCAGACACTTCCTGAAGTCGACAGGGGTTTGGAAAGACATATTTAAAGCTGGCTGTGTCTTTCATGCTACTATCTTTGTTTAAAAAATGCTTTTAACTTTCCTTCTCTTAATAGCATGGAATAAGTAAAAACAAATATGAAGAAAAAAATAGAAAAAAAAACAATATTAAAAAAATCCACATACGTTCTCCTCTGAGACTGCTGTAAGATTAAATTCTTAACAGACACATTGTTTTTAACTACAAATGTATGAACAGATGTGCTTTTTTAGGATTAGATATATATACACCACTGACTCTTAAGCAGATAATCATACAGGTAATTCAAGCTTACTTTTTAAACAATTATTCACATATTTTAAGTCTACACATGTTGGAATATTCGATGTGCATCAAAGTAACCTGTTGTGTTTTAAGCATAAACAGAATCAGAACCCAAAATCTCAAACCAGCATTGCAAAAGCAAGCAGCACCCTACTACTCTGAAACAGTTCTTTGTCCTTACTACAAAGGTTTCCTACCTTACTTTAAAACATTTTAAAAGGTCTTACTTACTATCAGGCTTGCTGGCATGATTGGTAGGTGTTGATGTACTGGGTGCATTACTCAGTTTTGATCCAGCCTCTATTTTATATATTGTCTCATCCTGACAGAAGCCTTTCTCAATGCTGTCAGAAAACCACTGCACAGATACACAGTGCACATTCCATTTTTTGGCACATTCATACTTCTGACCTTGCAAATATAAACAAAATAAAAATCACAGGTTACTAAAAGGCTAATGATTCAAACAGTGACCGATGAAAGATGGGTGGACATTAAGAAAACTTGAAAATTTAAATAACTGATTTCAGTGTGTAAATTGTGTTGTTCTGGACTCTTCTGATAAGTTGTTTATTCTCTAAATAAAGTTGGAGCAAAAAGACTCATTGAAGGCTAGCTCATGGGTACAGTATAACAGGGCACAAAAACAAACAAACAAACAAAACCACAAAAAAACCCCACAAAACACAAAAGCCTTTAAAGCTTTCAAGCACAGAAAAAAAATAGAAAAAAAAAATTAGAAAGTATTTCCTCATAGGGAAAGGGAGGAAAATTGGGGGAAAAAATAAAACCCTCCCCATTCCTCTCACAATAAGACTACAATTCTTTCATCTTCACAAGAGGAAAGAAAGGAAGTTTTCATCTAATCTTAGTAGGGAATTCAAAAGGCACAAAGAACAGATCAGTTAAAAAAAAAAAAAAAAAAAAAACACATTAGTCCACAATCCAATTTCAATCAGCATATAAATTAAGTCCTATCCAGCTCTCCCAAAAAACTTAAGTTTTTCTTTATTATTCCAACCCCTCTAGGATTCTCCCTTTTTCTTCCCTTAAATACCATCTGGGTCTCTGTTTTTTTTCCTCTTTTGTTCTTTCTCACGCCTTTAGAGCAAAGTAAGGGTGCCCTGTGTTACTCTTCCCATCAACAGTGATTCCCTAAACAGAAGTAATAAGAGCAAAACTGAAGCAGACACAGACAGTTCAAACTCTTAGGCTTATGTATATTTACACTACTTCAACTTGAGAAGCGAAAATAATATTTACTCTGTAAATTCTACCTTTTGGCTCTTGAACTATGAGGTGAGTACATTCGTTCATCTTGAGCTGCCCCGTATAGTGCCCACCATGCTCAGCAGTGAGGCGCTGGACTTCTTTCCTGTCTGAACTACTTAAGCCAGTTACGCAAATTGTGCAGCCAAGGAACACGGGACAAGCGTAGTCTTCCATGTTAACATCGGTGTATCTCATTATGCTACAGGAAAGAAAGAAAGGACAAACAAAGTATTTTTTTTTTTTCCCCAAGTAAAATCAAGCAGGGAAAAAAGTAGTCTATATCAGCATAAGAATTACCGGTCCTGAAAACAAAAACACTTTTGTTAGGTTTTTTTTTTTTTTTCATACCTTTGCTGAGACTTATCCCACAGTGTCTTAACCCAACAGGGAAGCAAAATAGGTTTTTTCAGAGAAGCTGCTACTAAGTATTTCTTGCTGCCAACTTCTCCAGCTATAAGATGAGTTACTGACACATTGAGGTCTCTGTACACACGTCCACCCATCATCTGCACGTATTTATGAACTTCTTCCTGGGTGGGGGAAAAAAAAAAACCATAGAAAATTATCAAGAAAAAAAGAAAGAACCTACATCACACTTACATTCACCCTAAAAAAACAAAATCACAGTTTTCAATTGTCTATGGTTTCTCCTAATAATCCATTCAAAAATACACAATGAATATATATGGAAGTCATAAAAAACATCAAATATAATTTCCATTTTATCTGCACTTATGATAAGTTGAACACAATACATACCCTTAATAAAAATACTACAATCATACCGTGCGAGTGAAAGTTTACAAATGGTTGAGGTTTTAGGTAGTATAAATTAGAAAGAGATATTGGAACAAATAAAAAGTAAATTTCTAAGATAAGCTATTTAAACCATAGCTGACTGGGTATTAAATTTTTACCATGCACTTCTAAGCAACCAGAAACACAGCATGTTGTCTGTAGCATTATGGCCACAGACAAACTAGCAAGAGACCTAAAACATACGATTACTCGCAGCTGAAATCTTTTATGATTATATATGTATATGCTTATGTAACATACACATGTGCATGCACAGATACATCACTACATGCATGTTTATATGCTACACATACTTATAAGACTCTCTCTTCCTCCCTACAACTCTCTACATAAACTATGTATAGGCTACAAACTATAAAAAGACTAGACATATCTAAACACAGGCACAGTTAGACTTACATATAGTATGACTGCTGCCTTCGTAACGAGTTATCTGAAGCAAATTTCAATGATAATCAGCTAAACAATCTATTTTGCACAATGCATTACCCTAACACCTTTTTCCAGGCTGGTACAGGATACTGTCACATCGGCCATGGTCATATTGTACACGGGATACTCAGCTCTTGGGACACATCGCTGCGACTGCATACAGTACAGGACTACCTGTGGTCCAACAATTCTACAACCAAGCTGCAATAATATAACAAAAAAAAAAAA
>WHYT01016323.1:13686-44812 GCA_009806455.1 Tetrax tetrax
GCTGCAGTGGTGGCCCTTCCCTTTCATGGCAGAATGAGATGGTAACCGTAAAATGTGTTTTACAGGCTGTGTGCAGTCATGTACACGTGTGTGCACGGGGACAAAGTGAACTCGCTTTTTCACTTAGATGAGGGAAAGCACGAGGGACAAGGATATCAACCTGTAGAAGGGAAAATGTTATTTCACTCGTCTGGTGTGTCCAGCTTCTTCAGATTCCTCTGCAGAGCTTCTCCCTCGGGTGTTCCCCAGGCAGCCCCTGAAAACTGGCATTCCCCTTTTCTCTCTGACTGAAGGGATTTTATGCCTCTCTTCTTGTTTATGCTTCCCAGCTGGCAAAATAAGACGGATGGTACGCTCCTCCAAGTTAAGTCTTTTGGATACGTACGAAATATTCCTGTCTGGGGGTCATGATGTGGCTTCCTGCTTGTTCTTCCAACAATTCACATCTCGGTATAGAATTATACTTGTATTCCTTCATTTGGGACTGCGGGGCTGCTGGAAGCCAGGAGTAATACTGACGGCGTACCTGGGCCCGCGTAGCATTCCTCCGGAGCCTGCTCGGGTAACATCCGCAGCGACGTGTCAGGCATCTGTGCAGCACATAGATACGTAGGTCGCTATTTTAGTATATTCATGGCAAATGGTAATAATCTGTGAGAATTCAGTCCGGCTCCACAGGATTAAGAAAGTGCTTGATTACTACAGAGAAAGTTCCAACTTACGTAAACTTATTTTATGCAGCGTGACTGCAAGTCTCGCACATTTGTTAAATTTTTTCTTGCACATTTTTTTGTTAAATCTTGACATTTGGAATGAAACAGTTCGAGAAGGAGAGAACGTTTTCAGCATATAAGGAACTGTTGTCTTAGGGTGTTTCAGACTCTTCCATTTAATGCTTTTCAGTTTCTTTAGAGGATTTTGTCATTGACTTTAATTGATATATTTTCATAAACACTGTAATTTGCCGTCATAATTAATGTTTTTCAAGTACTTGGAAAACATAAGCTGTTGTATCAGTGTGAAATTGTTACTAAGGGCAATGAAATCAACGTTATGTGATGATTAATATTTATACTAGAAATGCTCTCTTGCTAGCTATTTAACCTAAGAGGGAAGTTAATGTGGAACTGAAGAGAGCTGAAGAGCTCTGTTCCTGTCGGCAGGTGGGTTTTGCAGGCAGTGCTGCCCTTGGTTTTTGAAGCTTATATAATCCTCCACCAAACTGTCACTCACACGCCGTCCCCGGGGAACTTCTCCGAGGCCGGCCTTTGTCTCCGTGTGAGCAGCCTGCGCCTCTCACGGAAGCTTCTGAGGTGCACAGTAAAAAGTAATGCTGACTTCCTTCCATTCTGGTATTAAAAATGTATTTGGCCTAGAGATACCAAGTGAAAACTGAAGATGCTAAAAACCGGGTGCGGCTTGACATCAGGGAGACTTTAAGGGAAGCCTCTAACTTGACATCTGTAGAGGAAGGTATTGTAACAGGCCGTTTTGGACTCACTCCTACAGTCTTGGATGGAGATCCTCCAAACATTTGTCATATTTAGGACTCAGTAACAGAAGCCACAGATTTGGTTTTAGCATAGTTACAGGCAAAAATTGATTGTGTGTCCTTGGAATGAGACATCTCCTATACATAGAAAACCTTGAAAGAGCAGGCTTTTGGGGAAGGGGAGATGAACTCGGCCGTTAAGAAGTGCTGAGGAAGTGTTTGATGTGTGTTTGATATCAGCAGACCACGGTTCCCCTCGGCAGGTACTCTCATGAAAAATCCTTCCCTCTTTTCTGTTCCTGGAGTGGAGTGAACACACACAGGTAAACAAAAAAAACAGGCTCCTGGGCAGGTTAAGGACATGCCTTAGGAACTGTTTGGAAACAAATCCTCTTTATTGGAAAGCTTTCTAATTTATTGGAGAAAGTGGCTGTGCAGAAGAGTTAACTGTTTCTTAAACAGTCATTTGTTTTGGTGACGTTTCCTGGTTTTTGGCAGCAAAAAGCAGCTAAGACACAGTCCTAGAAAGCAGTGAGATTTATTTACACATTTGTAATCCTTTTCATGTGTTCTGTCTTGAGATGGCATCATCAGTAAGACAGTTATGTTATGACCACAGAACAATTTTTATTCACAAATTAAATGGCAAGTGTGAAAACCATGGAAATCAAGAGAAAAAGAAAGTAAAAATTACAAACTAGATGCTTCTGTGTGCCTGAGTATTGAAGGAGAGTCCTATGTGGTGCTAGAAGACGTATCGCATCCTGTGGCTGCTGCTTTCCGTATTTGCTAAGCCATGGTGTGGTGGCACGGAGCCAGAAATGTCCGTTTTTCACCACCTCAGAGTTTCTCAACCAGTAGGAAATCCCCAGTTTACTCGCTAAGAAAGATCTCACCTTCCTTTGCAATGACCGCCACAGGGGTGGAGGTGGAGCGGAACAGCATGCGATGTTCTTCAGTGCTGCGTGTCGTCGGGGCTTTCGGTGTATACATACACGTTAACTGATCTACTGTTTCTGTGAATTTTCACCAGAATAAGTGTTTCATTTTGTGGCAATAATTGCATAATGTTCTAAAAATCCAGCATTTAAACCCGAAGCTGTCAAGTCCGTGATTTTCAGACCAATTCAGAAGTTAGTTTGTTGTGTGGCGTACAAAGACGGTTTTGTTTTAGACACAGTATGTCCTCTTAGCTGGAGAGGGTGGTCTGCCAAAAAAATGAAATAAAAAGAAAGATGCATGTGGTGCTGAGGAGGGGAGTGGGAGTCCTATAAAACTTGTAACTTTGTTACGCATAAGATTTTTTAACACAATCCAAAATAAGTCTTCGCTTTCTGTCTCAGGCAGGAACAGAGTATGTGTTGCATTACTGCAAACCCAGATCCCGCGGCAAGCTAAGATACAAAGAAGCCTGTCCTGCTGTTCTCAAAGCCAGCCAAAAAAGCGTTTTGCATGGGAGTCAGGGCGTGGCGTTTCGGCAGGAGTTCAAGAGCCGGGCCCGTCCTGTGGTCGTGCGCAGAAACGCCTCGGCCTGCCCGAGGGAACGGCCCGTCCGGGTTCGTGAGGCACTGCGCTGTGCTCCGGCAGCCGTGCTGAGACAGGATACGCAAGGCCAGTTGCTAATTAAAACACAAATCCTTTTTAACAGCGGCTTACATGGTCCCCGGGAGTGTGAGTGCACAATTTAATGACAGTTCATCCGAATGTCCTTTGCATACAGTTCAAAAGTTAGTTTATTATGGGGCATAAAAACATAGCTTTGTTTTGGAAACTGTGTGTCCTTTTAGCTAGAGAGGATGGTCTGCCGGGAACTGGCACGTGAAACCAGGGAGAACTGGTGAAGTTTACCAGAGGAAACTGGAAAATGGGGATAGAATATTACCGCTGTCAAAACCCGTTTAATATGCTGTGTCGCTGTCGAGTCACGGCAGTGACTTTGAGTCAGTTTGGAAACAGCTTTCTTCTGAATCTGTGTGGCAGGCCGGAACCAGAAATAAGAGAATATTTTCAAGAGGAATTTCCATGAATGTCTGTATCTATATATATAGTTTTAAAAGGATCACTTCAGTGAGCAAATTTCTAGAACCCTATTGGAACAAAAGTTGCATTGATGGAAACTTTTTGCTGGGAAGAAAAGTTAAGACCTGATTAGTGAATTGATTCCTTAATTTGCCTGAATGTAATTTGCTTCGCTGCTGTAGACACCTCGGATTAAGGCCAAATGGAATTGGTATTGATAAGTCTCGTTAGCATTGACAGCATCATCTCCAGTTGGAGAGTGATAGTTACAGCGCCAATAGAAACGGTAAAACCCATCACTGCAGCTTCGGATCCTCTCCTGCCTTTCCTGGATCCTAGGGCAACGCTGCTGTTGGCTTCAGCAGCAGCAGGAGCAGGTCCAGCTGAATTATCTGACAAGAATATTTTCTCCTTAACTCTGTACTGGCTGAGCCGTGTAGGCAAGTTGTTAAAAACTCTGATACATAACCCAGAAATCTTCACAGTCGAACAATGCTGATTTATGCATCCTCTGCTGCTGATAATGGTTTATCAGCACAAAGATAGTCACTCCTTCAGCTCTATAATGAAAAATTATGCATGTTTCATGTGAGGTTTTGTCCTCAATTTTCTCTTTTCCTAGTAGTCTTTGAAATTCATAACCTTAAGACTACACCAAATATTGAATTACTCTGTTATTTATTCAAATAATAGAGATGTTAAATTCCCCTTTTTTACAGACTACTTGTATTTTTTCTAAAGAGTACTTAGAATGGATATTTTTAAACTACAGCAACTCTGTGTTGCCATTAGCAGAGTTTCAGGCAAAAATACCATGGTTTTGCCTTTTTCTTGTCAAGGCTAGGAATGCAAGATGTTTTATGTATCTTTGGAGCCTGTAAGAACATAATAGTGTCTGTAAATGATCCATCCTAGATTTCCAGTGTATGTATTGAATATATTTCATACCACTGTTTCTTATTTGCAGTAAAATTTGCTTGTTTGGATGTCGTGGACCACTCTGTGGAGAATGCTAGACATCAGCGCGTGCCAGGAAAAATTCACGCCCCTGCGAGCGCAGGGGAGACAAGTGAGCCGTGCTGCTTCCAGAGGATACGACATACCGTGTTTATAGCGGCTGCGCGCTGTGCCTCCCCGGCCGGTGCTGCCGAGAGGCATTCAAGGGTGTGGGGCACAAGTTCGTGGCTCTTGCTGCCTGGCCCAGCAAAGGACCTGCGCACAGAGTTAGGCAGAAATTATTTCTAGCTTTCGTTAGAACAGATTGCATACGGGGAGCTGTTTTGGCTAGCACACAAAAAAAACTTGATGTTGACTTTCCAAAGTATGCGTGCTCTCGTTTGAAGTTGGATTTTTCTTTTAAGTTTAAAGGTAGACTTCTGATGAGGAACTTTTTGTCTGTTATTTGATGCTATACAGTAAAAAACTGATTCCACATTATCTGTATACAGATAAAGTAATTTTTCTTTGATATTAGTTGAAATATTGTTTCTCATTCTACATCTCTCTCCTTATTTCTTAGCACTGGATGCTTTGCAGCAGAAACAAGTGAAACCTGTGGTAGGGTTCCTGTATAGGAGAATTCTTCTGTCCTTCAGTTTTGTTTGCGTTCCTGTATGTATGTGGAGGTTTTTACTTGTTTGTCTCAGTTTTGGAAAAAAAGCTGAAAAAGTTTGTCGTTTTGTTTGGGTTTTGTTTTTTTTTGTTGTTATTGACCCTAGAAGAATGTATAGAACCAAAGTATTCTCCAAAATTTGCCAGATGGAAAAAAAAGCTTCTCCTTGTGCAGCAGAACCACAGATCTGTGATTTTCTGGGAGTTAGTGCCCGAATGCCCTGTCCCTCGTTCTGCCCTGCCTCTCCCCGTACAGCCAGGCCCCGAAGTGCTCGCTGTTCACCGCTGGCTTGGCCTCGGCGCTCTTCAGCGTTTCTATCCACTGGCTGTCAGGTAGAGATAGCAGGTAGACGAGATGATAAAACCAGTTTGTTTTCTTAGGAAACCTAGAAAAATGATGAACAGACATTTTTTTTTTTTATTTTGAACAAGACGACCGATTAATATAATCACCACTGCCGATCCCGCTTGGCACCAGCTATTGTTGAAATATCGTCAGCAAAGCGAGTTGGAAACGAGCTTGTGAGAGGAAGCAGTGCAGCCGTGTTGTCATCGTTTCACTGGAGGCTGTTGGTAGTTAGGAGACACGTTTGTCAGATCTTGCTTTTACTTCAGCTGGAAAGATCAGTTTGGCATGATAATCAATTAACATTGTGGATTTCCAGTGTCCTTCCAGGTTGCAAATCTGTTGTCTTTGTATTTAAAACATGTGAATGACTTTTTAATTAAAGTTACAAAGGTGCATGTGCTGATTTTCCTTTCGTAAACTGAGAGTTGGCAGCGGCAGGCAAAAGTATATTTAAAGATGAAATAAAAAGAGGTTAACTCTACTTTCTGAGAGAAGAAATAGCCCTTCAATGCTGTTCACCTTTTTAATTTCCATTACTTTTCTGCCTACACCTTGCTGCTGCTAAGCACAAGATCGTTTTAGTATTAAAAATACAGGTTTTACATGAATGTAAAGAATGTGATGTAAACTACTACTATGTTTAAGGAATATAAAAGCAAAATTCCACTTTGAGCTGTTGATCAGAACTGGGATATGTTTGTGGTCCTGCTGATATCGGGTATGTATTCTGCTCCAGCTCAAACAAGAGTGTGAGCTTTTTGCTGGAGGCTATTTCTTAACCATTACTGTTACCATGGGTAATGCAAGTTGACAGGATCTGTAGTGGAGGGGCAGGTCGTATGGAGTCTGCATTTGAGAGCTCTGTTTTGGCAGGCAGAGGACAGGTTGGAAACGCTTCAGCAGGTTGATGAAAGTTTTACTGCTCTCGGATGCAGGTTCTTGCCAGGCATGCACACAACCCATCGGTACGTCCCATCGAGGTGGGTGGTGTTGAGGTACAGCATGAAAAAATGGTCATCGTAAAGGCGCAGTGTATGCAAGGTGGCATAGATGTTAGAGCTAGAACTTCTGCAGAAGCACCCTTTGAGGAGTGTCTGTCTGCGTGAGGATGGAGGAAAATTCTGCGTGGCGAAGGTGACCGATGGCAGTGTTTGACTTCAAGACTGCACACAAAGGATTTCTAGACTCTGTGAGCTGTTCTTGAAGTCTGATAGAGCGGAATGATGTTCACACAGGGTTTAACTACGTTTCCAGACTGGCAAATCTGTGTTAGAAATTTTTTTGTTGGTCTGTGTCTGAACATTGTTCTGCAACTGTTTTTGACCTTTGGTCTGGGTGGGATGCTGGGCTGCCGCCAGGGACACCTGGTTTTCCCTTTTGAGTCACAGAATTAGCCCCGGTGTCAGGAATTGAAAACCAGCCTCCAGTGAAGCGGGGAGCCTGGCAGGGAGAGTGGGCTGGGGAGGTTTGCGTGGTGTACTGCCAGCTGTTCGAGCTGGAAGCTCTTTGGAGGGGTTTGGTCCCAGGAACTGCGCAGCCAGGCTGTTCAGAGCCGCGGGAGCAAGATGCCAGCGTTACCAAACGCCCTAGTCCAGGCTCAAGTCACTTTAACACGTATGAACCGAGCTGTCTGTTCCTGACTTCCAAACTGCCTTTCCTAAAACAACACAGGCCTTCTCCACCCTGCTTCTCCTCCTCAGAGTTCAGTTCATTCCTTAAATTTGCCCTTTGTTCTGCTTAACTGATCTTACAGATGACTGCAACACAACAAGGCAAGCTGAGCCCTAAAATTAATCGGAGGTAAACTGGGTAGCGAAGTTCAGAATAGGGGAGCATAACATAAGAGGAGAGCGACTATCGAGTACAATAGGGGATGGAAAAGAAAGAAAGAGGAAAACAATGAGGAGTATGTTGATCTAAGGGAGGAAATGCAAAGAGAAAAGCCAAAACTAACCGTGGAGCGTGCTGCCAAATTTTTCCTGCTCGTGAACCAGCTCCCTGTGGTGCCAGTAATTATTCAGCTGCTAAATGGGGGGGCGAAGTCGATTTTTAGAAGGCTGAAGGAGAGAGCTCTACCTTCGAAATAATTTAGAAGCAATGTTGCAAGTAGTGTACTTGTGATTAAAAACTGTATCATAGAGCTTGATATCAACATACCTAGAAAAGAAGGATTTCAGTTAGGATGGGCTGGAAACACACGTGGATTTCTTGGTTGGTTCACACAAGTGACAAATACCCCAGTGGGACCTTCTGGGACAGGATCCCAGTTTGCAAGGAGCGTTGTGTTCTCCTGCTCTTCGTACCCGTGACAGACCCGTCGGGAGAGGTCGGGAACACGAGCACTGCTTTGTGTGCTGGAATTTCCTGGGGCACGTTGGAGTAGGGGTATTGATGTTGCAGCTTTTTAAACCGCTTTCCTTCATTTTCCTGATTGAGGAGACCCCATGCTCATAGAGGTTCTCAGGTCTGGCTGATTTTGAGATCTGTATTAGGCAATGTGTTATTCCTACGCTTAAATAAAACATCAGCTAAATCTTTGTGCAATCTAATTGGGGAGAGGTTGGGGAAAGATTGCTGATTATTCTTTAATATTCTAATAAAACCTTTTGGCATAACTGTGGCTTCTAGTTTCACTCAATTAAGTGAACAAGTCCTGAGCATGCACAAAGGCTTGTATTAAACTTGCAGATAGACCTCAGGAGAAATTAAAGGCAATGAAATGAGACTAGCTACTGCCAACAAGGAATTAAAACTGAAACATAGTAAAACCCACAACCTGTCAGACTTTTTTTTTTTTAAATCAAACATCTTAAATGGAGTAGTAGCTGTTCCTTTTTTTCCTCTTCCCCTCCTGCCTCTCCTTGCAGTATGTTGCCACAGTATTTTGTATGGATCATGTGCCAGGCACTTGGTGCCTTATGCACTTGCTCAAGTTCTCCATCTCCTGGGGACCATGGACCAATCTTGGTCCTGAATGGCTGGAGATGGCAGCAGTGGTGGTGGTGGTGGTGAGGAGCTGGGAGGAGCAGGCAGGGGCTGGTGGCATTCCCCAGGGAGAAGGGGACTGTTGTCCCTGTACATGCCCTTCTGTGGGTAAAAAGAACCACGCCAGGGCCTGCACAGGGGACATCACACAGAGAGCTGGCCCTGTGAGTCTCCACCTGCAGCACTGTGTCCAGTTCTGGAGCCCCCAACATCAGAAGGACATGGACCTGTTGGAGAGGATCCAGAGGAGGCCACGAGGATGCTGAGAGGGCTGGAACACCTCTCCTGTGAGGCCAGGCTGAGAGAGCTGGGGCTGTTCAGCCTGGAGAAGAGGAGGCTCTGGGGAGAGCTGAGAGCGGCTCCCAGTGCCCAAAGGGGGCTGCAGGAAAGGTGGGGAGAGACTCTTCAGCAGGGCCTGGTGTGACAGGATGAGGGGTACAGGTTTTAAAATAGAGGGAGGTAGATTCAGACTGGATATAAGGAAAAAATATTTTACACTGAGGGTGGTGGCACACTGGCCCAGGTTGCCCAGAGAGGCGGTGGATGCCCCATCCCTGGAAACATTCCAGGCCAGGTTGGCCGGGGCTCTGAGCAACCTGATCTGGTTGGAGATGTCCCTGCTCCTTGCAGGGGGGTTGGACTGGGTGGGCTTTGAAGGGCCCTTCCAACCCAAACCGTTCTGTGATTCTATGAAACAACCAGTGTCTGTGCAGATGCTGACCCCTCACGAGCGCCCGCAGGGACTTGTCAGGGCTCACCATTGCCTGTGATCTGTAGAAATTCTGTGTTCAGTTCTCCATCATTCCAAGAACATCCAGTCTCGGAGCTCCTTTCTTCCCACACCTGTAGCAGCTCTTTGAATTTGGTGTCCCACTTTTGCATTTCTTCAACTGCTGTTACTGATGGCTCCCTTCTGTTTCCTTCTGCAGCACAGTGGGTCTGCTCACAGCCCTGGGCACTGTGGGTGGCCTCCAGGTGTTGAAGTGCCTGCAAAGAAAAAAGAAAAATTATCCATTACTGAGGCCTGGGGGAAATGGAGACGATGAAATTGTGCTATGCTGTTTCTGTACCTCAGTGTTTGCAAGGTTTATAATTTCTGGTCTGCAGTCTCTCCCATCTGTGGGTTTATCTGTCGGGGAGTAGCAGGTGACAAATAGAAAGCGAGAACACCTGGGCAAGTTCTCTTTATTATTAAAGTTTAATCACTTAAATGGATGGGGAGTTTCACATCACCCCGGCCTAGCGAGGCTGGAGGAGGGCAAGGTGATTCCTGACAGACCGTGTGTTACCAGCTTGGGTTTCAGCATTGTTTCTAGGGCAGAGAGCACAAAAGAGGCAATTTTACTGTTCCTGAGTGAAGGAGATGCTGTTCCATGTCCAGAAGAGTTGCTTTAGCCTTCCCAAAGGAGATTGTCAGTACTGTGATGGTGGCACGGTAGAGTAAGCGGCAGAAACGACGATGTGCAAGAACAGCGTTTCCCTTACCACCTAACCTCACCAGTCAGCTCAAATTCGAGTTGTGTAACTATATTTCAAGCGTTAAGTTTACAGGGAGACTTGGAAAAGTAGAGGAAGGCCCACAGAAACACCGGTAAGAGGTTGTTATGAGTGCTTGTTTGATGAGTAACTGCAAAGCGATCTCTTCAGTGGCAAGGAGTTCAGTCCCTCCCGGAAGAACAAAAATGGTCTGGTAGGAATTTTGTCATCACAGATATCTGGATGAATTCTGTGTGCTGAAGGGGAGCTGAACATAGCGCCCTACAGATCCCGAAGACATTTCCCAGGGGAAAAGGATTAACAAGGACAACACTGACATCTGATAGCTTTTGACTGTTGGATGTTGATAAATGTTAATCATTGAAGAAGCGTCCATGAAAAATCAAAGTTTTGCTTTTATAGAAAACTTACAAGATGCAAATCTATGAATGTAGTAGTTTCATAAGTAGTCGTGTCGTACTGCGTTATTCATATAGCATATAACGTAACAGCATATCATTCGTATAACTTAACGAATCCTAAAGAATTTGTTATACTGTGAAATTTTTGGTGTTTGCCTCATGCAAATGTTTTCCCTCTTGGGAAAACTGTGAAAGGCATAAAAGTGGAAACAGAGGAGAGCGGGGAGTACTCTGTAAAGGGGAGAAGGCCACTGGGCAGATCCTTTTCTCCCAGACAAGGCTGCATTGCCACAGCCCATTAAATGCTACAGTGCAGGGGAGCCAGCATTCCTCCCAGCTGTGGGTTTAGCCACCTAGCAGGAAATTGCTGTCTCTTTGTACTAAAACCTGCATCAGCGTTAACAAATAGAATAGGAGGTGCTAATTAGTTCCTAGCATCGTTTCGGTTTTCTTCTTTCCTTTCTGAAGCGCGGTTTGGAGGGAGGAGAGAGAGCATAGGGCACCCTATCAAGCTGGTGCTGAACAGGTCTTCGGAATGTTTTGCCTGGATGTTCAGAGGGACAATTTGTTGCTCGGGGTTTGCTTGGGACAGAAACACCGCTGTCACTGTAGCATCGCAGGAACTTTCCCCAGATCCTCTTTCCCCTGTTTCCCCAGTGACAAAGGCTTCTGGTGAAGAGCATCACTGGGGAAACCGGCTTTGGTGCTCAGAGCGAACAAGTCATCAGGCGAAGGTGCAGAGCGTTGTGGTCATGTTGCTTCATCTCTTTGACACGTACCTGTGCGACAACTCGGTGCTCCGTACATCCAGCGAACAAGCTGGCCTTGGTGCTGTAATAATTCCCTTGCTGCCACGGTTGAAATTACAGTGTCTGAAGTATTCCTTCCAGATATCCATCAAAATGTGAGCGTGTTCTTGCCACTGGCAGCAAATCTGAGTCACACCCTCAGTGTGGCCAAGAAAGAGTTAGTCAACAGTCTGAAGCCAGAAAGTATGTGCTGAAGTCTGGAGTAGCGTGAGAAAAGGTTGGAGAGCCGGCGGGAGGATATGCAGTGCCATTCAGCATCTCCGGGGAAGGGGGTAGGACACGGCTTGCGAGACAGAGGAGCAGGAAGCTGTGGGATTGCCGTTGGATTGTCTGAACCTGATGTTCTTCGTTCATGGCTATGTGGCAACCACAGTGACTAAGACCCCTGGTACTGCGATTGGGTAGAAGCAGCAACCTCTCCAGGACTTCTTTTTGTTCTGTAGGCAAACTGGTTTGCTAGTCATTCCTCAGTCCACCCACTGCACTGCCATCCTTTATGTGAGCCAGTCACCTCCCCGCTTCTCTCTGACCTCTTTTTGCTCTTACGAGAATTCAGTTGATGGTGCGTTTGGGGAGAAAGTGGGAATAATGTCCTGATCTTGAACTCCTGCTCGCATATCTATATTAGTAAGTCATGGATAAAGAGATGTTGAGTACTTCAATTAGGCATTCTTTCCTTTCCTACCACCTTCTGTTTCTCTTCAGGTTTTAATCTCTGTGGGTTAGAAAATGCCAGCAGACTATGGGGATTGCCAGAAACTAATAATAATTAAAATTCCTTGCTATAAAAAGCAGCATATGCTGTTTGAGCTGAAAGCATTAGAACACTTTCCAAGAATTCCAGCATATTAAATTCTGCTGTGACATTTGACTTACAGCATGGTCATTTTTTTTTCTGCTTCAGCACAGTGCAGTGACAGTAAGTCCCAGTTTTGTAAATAAGTTCCCACACAAATTCTTCATGACATTGCGTGTGGGAGTTCACATAATCAAAAAAGAATGTTCCCCTCTTCTTCACGTTTCTTTACAAACTCGTCTCCATCATGTAAACCACTGTCAGATTTTCTTTAAAGACAGGTGTCTATCTGCTTGAGCTACTAGACCTACACGTGGTTACCTATATTAATGTTCACAAGTGCTGTATTCTTAATTGACCTCATTAATAAGCAGATTTAAAAAAAAGAAAGAAAACCTTGTGTAATATTCAACCGCGTAATCCAGTTGCCTTGGTCAGTTGGACCGGCTAACTCAAGGTGCTTTGGTGGCAACTGCAACCTCAGAACTGGCTGACCAAGTTACCTAGAGGTTCCCCAGCTGGCACGTGGAGTTAAAAGCAGCACAGCTGCCTTCCTCTCCGGGCTCTGCCTGAGGTTCGGGTTGCAGAAGTGGAAAGGGGAAAGCAAGGCTTCAGCTCGGGCCTGTTCCCTGTCCATGCTCTGTCAGAGCCTGTGGAACCGCGTTCAGATCCATGCCGGTGTCGTTCATTTGAGTGGTGCTGATCTGTTCCTGAGTGATGCTGCAGACTCAGCTTCAGGGGCAACATGGGTAATTTAAATCTTTTTATTATTGAAATATTTCCCCCCCACCCCTGATGTGTTGACACTGAACCTATACCGCAGCTATGAATTTATTTCTGTATGCCCAGGGCTCTACAAGCAAAACGTGCGTCACCGGACGACCGTAAGAGCAACTCCTTGGAGTTTATCGCTCCCGTACAGGACAAGAAATCCATCCCTTTTCAGGGATCTTGTTTGGTTAATGAGCACTTGTTAGAGGGAACATATTGTTCTTTTGGATTTGATTTATCATTTGATTAATGTTTACTGCCTTAGTGGTATCAAACCCTCACATTCCGGTTCTGTGTCGTAGTTGTTCTGTCTGTTCCACCTGCACTCTGAAGCAGTTTTGCTGCGGTCACTCAGAAATGTTTTAATAAGTTTTTTTGAGGTGGAAGTACAATATTGCTGCTACTGGGGCTGTGGGCTCCACACGCCGCTGTAGGTGGAAGGAGCGGGGCACGGCAGTTCTCCCTCTATCTGACACCCGAAACGTCAGCACCTGAGTGTCCTTGCTAGAGGAGTCTGAAGAAAAAAAAATAAATTATGAAGCTTTGCCTTGAAATAGAGTATGTTTAGAAACAAATAGAAAATGTTTAAAGAAAATAGGTATTTATGTGACCTGAGCGTTTGGCTATGATACCAGTGGGAACTTTGTTTTCTTTTTTGGTATTTGTTGTGGACAATTCTGCATAACACATTGAAGACTTTGAGGTTAAAAGCTCCTTTGTATTTTTCAACTCATGTCTCTTGATATTAATTTTTTAAAAGTTATTTTATTGCCTCTTGCCATAAGAAAAGACGAAAAATAAAGTGCATATGTGTTTAGCCCAATGGAAGGAGAAAGAGAATGGAAAACAAGGACAGAAGGGTCATTCTCAGCAATTAGACACCTCTTTCTCCAGTAACAAAGTAATTGCCAATTATTCAGGTGAGTTCAGATGAATGGTAATGGTATTTTCGGAGCCTTGACCACCCCACAAAATAACCGTTTATTTTCTGTGGGCGTGCCCCGCGTCGTTCTGTTGCATTTTAGATTATCGTATTTAATGGCTGTTCTGACGTTTCCATGTGCTAGCTAACACATCGGTATTTGTTCCGCTTTCCTACTTTTTCTGAGTGCATATATGCTCTTTATAAAATTAAAACAAGGAGACATGCTAATTTTTTTTTTTTTTTTAAATTGTCTGTTCAGCTTTGAATACTGCGCCGCGCTGCAAGGTGCAGTGACGTATCGGTTACTTATAAATGAGTGATGTGGTTCTGGAGTTACAGCAGGAGCCGTGGAAAACGCCGTGGCCGTCTGCAGGGCGGCAATCTGGGAATGCTGTGATACCATGCACACATCCCTTCATTCCACAGGGCAGCGAAAGCAGCCTGGAGAGCAGCGCTGTTTGGCTATAAAGTGGTGGAGGCTGATGGTACAAATAGATTTTAAGGGTGTCTGCTGTGTGTGTCTGAAAGGGTCTGTACGGTACCAGAGCAGTGTTTTGTATGAGCCATTTCAGGTGTAGAAACATTAAAAATAATAGTAGTATTCTAAGGAAATTAGGAAGGTAGTCACAAACGAAGCAGAAGTTACAGCGGACGGGGCAGCAGCTGCGTTTTTTCTGAGGCCGCAGCGTCGTGCCAAGCGGCAGAGGTGCAGAGGGATGGGAGCCTGGCGTTCACCGTACCGCGCGCCGCGGCCAGCCTGCTCCTCCAGCACCTTTCCAGCGCCTCGGCCTCTGCGCGGCCTTTGCTTACGTGGAGTTTTATTTTCTAGGTTACGAGTGTACTTTTTGTAGCCCTGACAGTCAGTCAGTCAAAGAAATATGTTGCCTTACTGAGGGGTAAGGGCTGATTCTGTTTCTCGCTTGGCTCAGCTGGGAATCCAGTTTGCTCCACCCTCCTGCGTGCCGCAGTAACACGGAGCGGTTCAGAGGACTTGGGAGAGTCCAGGACGGAATTCCCACCATATGCCTGATGTTAGGAGGCCCGTGTTTTTCCCCCCATAGCTCCCTTTGCAGGACACGACGGAGTATGCCTGCAGCTAATTTACAGATGGAACTGCCGTAACTCTAGGTATGGATGGAGTCCAGGCAATGCAGATATGACTTCCGGTCATTTTTGCCTTCCCCTGGGCTGCACCTTCTGGAAGAAATGGAGCTCAGTATCTGGCCAAGGAAATACAGACAGAAAAAACTGTAATTTTGGTTCTTCAGGGTCACCTGCCTTGATTCTCCTGCGGTCGGTGAACAAACTCCACCGGTTCTTCCACAGAGCCACGGTAATGCTGTCCCTGGTGGTACCTTGCATGGATGCCTCTGACCTTGATTTCCAGCTGTTACCTCCTTTAAAAGACAGCTACAAAGGAGGTGAATGGCATCCTGATGATTTTCTCCTTTCAGATACTTGCTGTGGTTACTGTGCTACTGCAAACTGGGAAGAGGGATGGTGGCAACAGACAGTTGAGGAAAGACAGGTGGATGCGGGGCGGTGCTGGAACTCAATGACTCTTCACTCATTTCGGTGAGGACCTCACCGGGTGTAAGGTGCTGGTGACCGTGTGTAAGGAATGGTGGAACCCGTTCCTCTCAGAAAGCACGGGGACCCGTGGTTGAGAATGGAATTTATTTTTCAATGGAGGGCTTCCCAAAATACCTTTGTTTTGCTCTGGGAGTGTTGCCAAAAATATGTTTTTGTGACATTTTGTAAATGTACCTGCAGCCTTAGATAACATTATTTTTGTGGTTGCTAAAAACTATTTACAAAAAGAAACAGAAAGAGAAGAGATATAAAGTCTATCAGAGCAAGTGCAAGCAGTTTCCTAGCAAGACTGAAGGCAAATGACAGAGATGGTGAAAGAAAAGCTGGATTTGAAACGCAGCAAAAATCACTATCTTGCAAAATCCATTCCAGCATGTGCGTTCGCTACAGCGGGGAAATGTGGTTGAAATGCTCATCTCCAGGTTCAGGTGAGGAGAAGTTTCCAGGCATCACATAAAGCTGGGAAGTGATTCAGTAGGTTAAAGGCAGGCGAGAGTTCGAGGTTGCTGAGGCGGCAGAAGTGAAAGGGCAGCTCCTGTCTGGGAATCACGGGAAACATCAGAGGGAGCAAGGCTGAAAGCAGATTGAGCAGAGGAGGGCATCCGGGTTTACAATCAAAGCTGCAAAGTAAAGGATGTTAATGAAGTATTACCGAGACATTTCAAATTCTGTTTGGGGATAGATAAGAAAATTATGAATGTAGCAAAGAAATGTTTATATAGCATTAATAATAGCATAATATAGTATAATGGTGTAACAAATAGTGTTTATGTAACATCTCCATCACAAGATCTTTAAATGGATTACAAAGGCACTTGCATATTTTATTTTCACTTTATAGGTGATCGCTCTGAGGACATTAAGTGATTTGAGCAGTTACACAGAAAGTCGGTAGCACAGCCAGACTACTCCTCAAGAGCCACTGCGTACAGCAGTGCAGGGATGCTCGGGTGTGCTCTTCCCTGCCAGGTGCCTGTTCCTGTGTAACTAAACCCCAGACTAACACAGCCAGGCTGCCGCGTTATCATCCCTCTTCAAAGCAGCACAAAACTATTTCCAAGTGTTGGAAACGGATGTCAAACGTTTATCAGGATAGCTTGCAATTTCTTTTTGCGTCCTGTCTGCATTTCGCAGTGTGTAGAAGTGGCGTGCCAGTAAAAAATAGATTCAGTCTTGCCAGCAAGTGAAAGCAGAGAAGGAAGCAGCGGCGGTTGGCTCCCAGCGATGTTCTCCTGGGAACAAGTCTAAACTGAGGCAGCTTTAGGGCTCTTTAGTTAAATTAGAGTTTTCCTTCAGTCCTCTACATGATGGGGATGTTCTTTAAGGACACTACCATTTTGCAAACATCTAAAAAAAAATTAAATACACACCTAGGAAACTGGGATCTTGTTGCACTGCCTAGGTTATAGTAGATATCAGCTCACAATACAGAGAAAATACCTCTCGGTGCCATACAGAAGAGAGCAAAAACATTGCATAAAACACTCGAGGAAAACTGTCTCTGCTGGTAAATTTTTATCTTTAAGGCACAAAAATCTGGGGGGATGTGACAAAGAGCCACAGGTCTCTTACAAGGAACAGTTGTGGCCATCCCCGTTACTGGGGCTCTGAGGCAGAGCTGGAATGCCGCTGTGCCTGTCGGTCCCCTCTGCTGCCCAATATTTCATAGTGCTACAGGGGGCTGCGTGTTAGAGACTGTGTATGTGACTGTTTCAGTTTTTTGAGGCTTTTCCCAGAAAACTTGTCTTGTGCCTGTATTTTCTTGTAAGTTATCTGCCACTTTTATTACTGTACTGCACTCAGTTTGATCCGTGGGTTACGTTTACATAGATGAAAGTAGACCTGAGTACATTCCAGTCCCCAGAAACAACCGTTTTCCACCTTCCAGCCCCTCATTTTAGCACCACCTTTTTGCCGATTCTCCTGTATTCCCGAGTCAATATGTTTCTGAGATGTGCTGTGGCTTCTTTGCAGTCATTATCACGACACCAAAATGGCTTAACAGTGCTCCGTGTGGCTTGTCACAACTGGAAAATGGTGCTGCTGATCCGGGGTGAGAGGATGAGCAGATAATCACAGAAATTACGAAGCTGGGCGTCGTGATTTCTTGCCTTCCAGTAGTGCTCAGTCCCACAGCCCTTGGTGCTACAGCCTCAACCATGGTGTACTGAAGAGATCAACAGATCTCTGAGCGGCAGCTTTAAATGTGGACAGGCCTTGGTGGGAGACTGGGAAGTGTGCAAGGGTTTGTGCAAACAGAGAGTCCTTTATTCCGTAACGATCAAAAGCGCTGTCTCCTTGGATGCCCCATCATGAGGATGGCAGTCGGCTCGCTGTTTTGCTCAAAGCTGTAAGCAACCTTCAGTAATGTGGATAGGCAGAAAACATGCCAGACTTATGTAGTGGCCCTTAAGGAAAATTACTCACTGGAGCCATTTATACCAGCTTGTATTTGCAAGGGGGAAAAAAAAAAAATATTTTGGTCTAGCATTACAGATCTGAAATCTGTAAAAGCAAAAATACTGAAAGTGTTTATGTTTGTATATCGAATAGTGCTTAAAGAAGATGGAATATCAACAACAATTTGCTGAAAATTCTGAGTATAGATAAGGTGGAAGTATAAACAATGACATCTTAGTTGATAATTTTCTAGCTTCTCTTTTTTGGTTTCTGACTCCAGCACTTATTTTACTAAGCTATGCATGTAAATTATTTTGTTTTCACGTTAGCTTTTAAAGAGAGGGGGAATTCTCATATAGGTGCATGTAGAGCTGACCTGCTTTTTATAACTCTTGCAGTGTCTCTTCGAGAAAGGAATAAGCAAAAAAAAGTAAGAGCACAGTGTTTGCCAGATGGCAGAAATGTCTCCTGTCAGAGAGGAGAAAGAGGGAAAAAGGTACAATAAAGTCACTGCTATTACTTACGAAGCTTGCAAAAGTGACCTCCTCTGGAGGTGAAAGCTCCTTTGGGAAGCTCGTTAGGGAGGTTGAAAACGTGCAGAATGTGAAATTAATATTCTGTTGTGAAAACAAGGGAATACAGAGGTGCAAACTCTGAGAAGTTCCAGTTTTCACTTGGAAGAAGCAGTAATCGTTGGAGCGTGGAATGACTGGGGTAAGAAGGGAGCTAACGAGGGCTCCGAGGTCCTGCAGCCCTCCTTGTGCGGGGCTGAGGCCAGTCTGACCTTGGAAACCTCCAAGGGCAGGAGGAGAACTGGAGGGGATAATATGAAGAAATGAAAAATCCGTTTGTACTTTGCAATCTAATGGAACTTCCAAAAAAGCCCAGACCGTCTGCGGAAACTTTACACCGTAGAAGAAAGTGACAACAGGTGGCCTTTTCTGTTAAGAACATAGAAAGCTTCTTCAAGTTATTAATTTGCCTGTATAGCCCGCCTTGATGTTTTACAGATGCACACAGAAGTCAAGTGACGGACGCGAGGCCGCCGGGCGTGGCTGTGGCGGCTGGGTGGCCGGCCTGTGTGCTCGCGCGGTTTGTGTCTCAGCGGGCCCCCTCCGCCGGGAACGGTGACAGTGCTGAGGTCATGCAGGAGAATTCTCTGTGGACAATGAATACTTTCTTCTTAAAAGGTCTCAGAAAATGTGTTTTACACTTTTTTTTTTTCCTTCGGATACATAAAGTAGCAAAAATGAAGAGCCTAGTACACGATCTCCATAATAAAGAAACCCAAAAACTAGAGGAGAAAACTGAAGACGACTGGCTTTGAGGCCCTTTCCAGAGCTGGAGGGGTGTGAGGCCAGTGCAGCCCAGAATTTCGCATCTGTGTCCCGCTGCTGCTAAGATGTGGGTGTAGTCGCGGCTGTTTGCCCTTGCGTTGCAAAGCGGAGGTTGATAAACACCCCTGACAACAGAGGCAGGTATGAGTTACAGCTGCTACCACAGACAGGACTGTGCCAGTTATGCTTGCATTGCATTTATATTTACAGAAACGAGTTTGTTCAGAAGAAAATTATCTGTCTGTGAATCTGCGCTTACATCAAAGTGTGTCTGCTAAAGACTTCTTCCATATAGCCGAGCAGGGAAATGAAAGATAACATCACTAATTAAGTATTTGTTTTAAAATATTGAAATAAACGTTAAAAATAGGGGAAAAAAAGGTTCACTTTCTGGAGGATTTTATAAATATGTTTTCATCATCAGTGCCAACTCCCCCGGAGAGGAGAAGGGGCAGCGGACAGTTTCTGTGATAGCTATCAGATTGCTTCTGAAGGTTCCTACAGTATTTGTCTTGCCCGTTCCACGCTTTGCTGTGCAGTCAGAAACAGGTTTCTGTGTTTTCAAGAGCTGTTCAAGCATAATTAGAAGCTCAGAATGAGTCGAAATCTCAGCTGGCGGCCTAGCAATTTGTTTTCCTGCTGCAAGTCATTCAAGATTTATATTCGCGTAACTTTTGATGGAGCGAGGGGACGTTCTCGATCCAAGTTCTCTGCTACACCTCTGTTTTTATGCGAGATCCAACGCACTCGGTGTCCAGCTGCGCGCTGTCTTCTGCCCCTTATCGTGGCAGGATCTTAGTAGCTGCTGTGCTTCCGCCTCTCTGAGGCCAAGACTGCAATATATTTGTAATAAAGTTATATAATGGTGCGTTTGATTTGTAATACGTTGCCGCAACAGGGTCATTTCTAAAAATACGAGCAAGGCGGGGAGTCGGGCTCCTCGGCAGCCTGAAGAAGGTTTCCATGGCAGAAGCTCTGCCCGGGGGCAGAGGGCTTGGCGTGCAGCTGGAGCTCGGCTAAGTGAGCGGAGCAGGTCAGAGCGGGTGCGTGGGGAAGGTGCCTCCAGAGGAAGGGCTCTGACTCACTGCGTCCCCTGACCGGCTCTTTCGGCTGGGTTTTGGTGGAGTCCTTTGGCCGCGGTGGGAGCTGCCTCTTCCCCGGCCAACGCAGGATGGGGTGAGCACCAGGACCCTTCCCCTTTCGGGTGAGCCCCCACCAGTGCAGCAGGGCTCCTTGTTTAAGGGGGTGCATCCAGCCCACAGCAAACAAAGAAATTACTCCCAAACAACTCCAGGTGCATGACTTTTTAAAGCATCTCTGTTTCTTTATATTCAAAGAGCCTTTTATGTTTAATGTTGGCTGAATTAATTTCATTTTCAAGCACAAGAACCATCTCTTTAAAACCAGAGAACATGCTGGTGCTGTAGAATACGATTTTTCATGCTGTCTAAGGAACAATAGCGAATGCTGGTGAAGCAGGTTGTACCCAGCCGTGCTCCCGACTGAGACGGGTCCTTTCTCCATCAGTGGAGCACTGGCCATCTTCATGGCTGACGTGACACAGGTTTTGGAAGGGGAATTGGAGGAGGGTGATGTAAGCTCTGTATTTGCCTTTTCAGTGCTGGCAGGAAGACAGAAAATAATTGTTTTAATTAAAAATCAAGAAGTTTATTTGCGTATATAGCATGTACATTTGGGAGACCTCAATCAATTTATCCTTGAGACCATGGAGTTATTTTTGCAGTGGCATGGAAAAGGCTATGATGTAGATGTTCTTCAGTTACACTATCTAATCTTTTCCCTTAGTAACAAAATACTGCTTTTAGAATGAAATATGGTACCTAATGAAATGCTAATTTTAAAAAGTTGTAATTCAGATAACAATGTTCACGTGCTCACCATCCGGCTCGAGTCACGACATCAAACCCCGTTTTGATGAGCTCCCATTATTCGCGTCACGGCGTTATCAGGCGCTGACGCAACGAGACGTTCTGAAGACGCGTTCGCCTTGCCGCTCTCCGGCCTCTCCCCAGCGCGTTCTGCGAGACGGGGCTTGCGCTGCTGGAGGGAGCATCTCTGTTCACACCCTTGGCTCCAGGCCTTTCATCACCACGCACGGGTAAAGCTGACCCTGCATATATCTGAGCAAAGGTTTTGCAAAGCTCGGAGTTTATTTGTGGTTTTAATATAACGAGGGCAACTGCCGCATTATCCCGTTCCTTTGGCAGGTGGAATAAACACCGTGCGTGATTTGTGATCGCTGTTGAATATGCTTGTGTAGGTAGAGATCGTTTCACTGATTTTCCCAAATGATCTAAGCCTTCCATGATTAGCCCTCTCATTAATTTCTGTGCCAAGAAGGATGAGTGGGTTAACTGCACGTGACGCAGCTCTGGCTGGGGAAGGTTTTCCATGAGTTATGGCACCTGCTCTGGTGTTGATGGGGGGAAAAAGGCCTCCACCTCCTTTTCTCCCCTCTTCCCTGTAAATCTCTGTCAACCCCTGTTACTGCCTCCAGATTACAGGGCTTTTAAAGAGAAACAATTAATTATCTTCATAATCAATTTGTCAGGGCCATTAAGGCCTATTAGTGCAGCCAGGGCCCCGACAGTTATAGATACAAAGTCCGCTGGAAAGAAAAATCAGTCAGTACTGGAAAACGGGTTATGAAGAAGGTGTTTCTTCTAGTAAAATGTTTTTGGATGCTTTTTGGTGACCTAGGGGCCAGGATTGCTCTACTTTTTGCGTGGTCTTAGCATATATTGTTCAGAAAACAAAGAAATGCCCGGTTGTGGAAATAGAATGCGGCTGCCCTGATAGAAACATTTGGAAGTCGTATGAAATCTTATTTGTCCAGCAGCTCATGTGTCTGATGTTCTGAGAAATGTCAGTGTGACACAGAGCCAGGACATAGTCGTAGGGCTTATTTCAACCCCCATGTTTATAATCAAGTCTTCGGGAGACAAAAAGAAGTCTGTTTAGAGGGCTGCCCCTTCTAATGAGAAAAGTATAGGAAAATAAGTGTAAATAAAGTACCTGTGGAAGACCTTCCTCAAAACACTTGTTACATTTATCGTAAGAAGCTGCATAAATCACATCGGTATCAAGCATCTTGTCAATTATAATATTTACTCATCTTCAACCAATACAAGAAGTGTTATATGAGTCGTGAAAGTTCTCACCTGGCAAAATTGGCTTCTGTGGTTTCGAAAATACTTTCAGAAAGACGTGCCAGTTAGGGAGCAAGATTTCTAGGGAGAAGCCATATCTTTTATGAGAGCGAAGCATAGCGTTGGAAATAACGGAGAAGCTCTGAGGCAGAGGACTCGGGGGGCGGAAGGCAGCCACCCTGACGGGGGCTGGCAGGGCAGCTTGCTTTCATGATCTTGCTTTACCTGCTCTGAACACAAGCAGCGTTTCGGTCCCCGGGCTCTTTTTTAGCACTTCTCACGAGTATGGAAATCTCACACATTTAAAAAAAGATATGGCAGTTACAGCTTTTCAGCTTGCACGCTGGATTGAACTGACAGATGTGTAAAGAAAAGGTTTAGCTAATGAAATTGAGATAATGTGCGCTTTTCTGTGAGGCCTATACTACCTAAAAACGTAGCCGTGCGAGGCACAAGGAACACTCATGCACGTGTGGCAAATGCAGTGTCTGCCCTCTTAGCTTTCCACCGTAAATATTTTTGCTTTGAGTCTTTCTGTAGTGTGTGTATGCGTTCAGCTGGATTAACGCAGCGTTCTGGTACTCCCATGCAGGCTGTGGCGTGTGGTCCCATCCAACGCGGAGGGTTTCTCTGGTAACGCAGCAGAGTCTGGAAAATTTCTGACTGGGCATTCCTCAGATTTAAGGTTGGAGTTTAAGCAAAGATACACCCATAGTCAGTTATGTTTATCTTCTCAAATGCTGATGTTTTCTGAGTAAGCAAAGGCACAACCAGTTCTAACCAGCAGCGCTCAGCTCAGCTCAGCATCGAGCCCCCCACCCCGTCCTGGAGACGGGTGCCACCTCTGAGTTTCTCTGAAGAAACTTCAGGTTTGGCAAACGTGATTCAGTCGATGGATCTCTGCAGTGTAAATGTCTGGTGAGCTGGATGGAATCTAATCAACTGAGAGAAAGAAGTGAAGTTTGGACTCTCTATCAGTGTAAGCAGCATGATGACTCATAAAAAAAATTCTTGTTTAGTATTTCACATCTTGTTGAACCTGTTGTTTACTGTGTTAAACATATCCAGTATTACTCCGTGATCAAAACTTGATTTTGTAAATATTGAACTAAAATCCTGCTTAGTTATTTCTGAAGAGTATCTTATTGAAAATCTATTACAGGTTGCAGTTAATGGGACCGAGTGTAAAAAGCATCCGTGTTTTCTGAGGGCTTTTGAGTGATTCAGTGGCAACTGGTTTCACCGATCCAGCACGTACTATATACATCTCCCATCTCAAAAAATGCTCATCTGAGGATTTCTTGCACATCCACGATGGCACATATTACAGGACCGCTTGAAAAGTGTAGTGCAGTTATCCAAGGGGTGAAGCAAGCAATCTCAGCTCAGATGAGGTCCGGGTGCCTTTCCACTGCAGGGCAGAGGATGCCTTTTGTCCACGAGCTTGGAAACCTGCACCTGAGAAGATGTACGTGCTTGAAGTGTAGGTAAACGATATGTAAGTGTAGATACACAATCATGTTGTCTTTGCCAGACAACCCAGCTTAAAAAGTTCCCATCTTTGGCCACTTATTCCCTCCTCTGTGCTACCAAGGATTTTATTTTAGCCAGTATCACTGTAGGTATCCCCATATGGAGTTAGCTTGATGTGGCGGTGGAGGTGGTGACACAGTGCAAGAGCAGAAACGAGTGGCCAGGTAACATTAGAAAAACGCGGCGTTTCCATCACGTTAGCGTCTGTTGCCCACTGATTTCACGTGCTGTGACATACCACAGCCCAAAAGCCAACCCCTGACGTGTTTTTTTCTTCCCTGGCAACAACAGGTCAGGAAACACTAAGTACTTCCTACTCTGTTATCCTCTTGTATATTGCCATCTTGAAATGGTTACATAAAATGAAAACTTTTAAACTTATTTTAATAACTTGCCATGAGTTTTATTTCTATAATTAAAAAGATGAATATTAACCACACTCTAACAGTTATAGATGAAATATTCCACCCGGGCGTATGGCAAAACACGTTGTCCCTGGGAGCTAAATTTTGCTATTGATTGCAGACACAGCTAAAATAGACTATGTACCATCATGGATAACCAGATGTCTCCTTAGTTGCCACAGACTAAAAGTGACTGAAACGCACTCTTACGATGAGCACTCTTAAGATGCTCAATAAATTTGTCTTAAATAAGATCTGTTGAGGGTGGAGGCTGAATTATTGAAACATGGAGTTAAAAACTCATAAAACTATGTTCTACTGTAGTATTTTACAGCAAGATAATATTTGACATAGTCGTGTCTCAGGCTATATTCTTGAATGTTAACGGTTTTGCAAAGGAGCTCCAGCAAAACCATTGCAGACCAGTGGTGACACCACTGTGCAATACAATCATCTGATAATAGGTAGTTAAGAAAACTGCAGGGGGTACAGATAAGATAACTTGAGTTTCTTCTGCTGAAAAAAACCCCAGCAATCTTTTTAAAGTGCTTTTCTTTTAATTGTTTTTACTACCTGAAGGTGTAAACAAAAGCAAATACGAGGGTGGAAAGGGTTCATAACCCTACGGGCATGACCATCAGGAGCTTAATCCCCTTCCTTCCCTCCTCTCAACCTTACAGAAGTCACTCCTATCAAGCAGGTGCTACTAGGACAGAGCTACCAACTAAGGTAAAGATTACGCTGGAATTACTGGGTGTAAGCTGGTTTTCCTACTTTTAAGTACATCATTAGCCCCTCGACTTGATGGACTTGTGCATGTGAATTTTAGAAGTCTTGTACTGGTTATAATAAGAAAGGCTAGAGGGTAAAAATAAATCTTGAGATGCTAAAAGTCAGAAGCTGAGTGGCAATAGCAATAGATTATAGTTTATAAACTTCAGTAATTTAAGTGTCTACATTTTTGCAATTATGCAAGAAAGTCTTTCTTATCTGAAGAATTAAGAAGCAAACGAGCTCTCACTTTTGCAGTATTATCTATAAACTTTGTTAGCTGTACGACAATTTTCAGAATATGCTTTTGTGCTGAGCGCAGCAGTTCTCAGACATGTTTTCATGTTCTCTATGCATGTCCTTCTCATTAGCAAAAATGAGTCACGATAATTTCCCGTGGTACTCATCGCGACCGCGATATTTGTGCTCAAGAAACTGGAGAAGCAATCTCGCGTTTCGAAACGATCCGGGTTGGAAAACTGCACCTCCGCAACCCCCTTTCCTCCCCAGCTCCATTGCTCCTTATACACGGGGCTTTCCGCATGGGTTTCAGAGAACAGTTTTGTCACTCTGCGTCTTGTGCAAGCGTTCCTGGAAAATTTCTGGGTTTGAATCCAGAGCTGCCTGCCAGCAGAGTAATGAAATCAATCAGTTTTATTAAGCAGTCCCTGGGCTGCCTTTACGGTTTGTAAGCAGCAAAGATCTCCATCCTGATGCGCGTGCGTTCTTCACTTCTCCTTACCAAAGTTGCCCGTGCAGTTATCTTTGGGACATGTCGCTTGTTGTCTGGGCAGGCGTTTTTAAGAATGAACTGGTAGCCGTGCTCTCTGAAAGCAAACTACGAAAAATGAGAATTCCAGATCGGGGAGCGTGTGTGGTGCTTGTCTGTGGTGTCACTGTTTATGGGACTGGAACCACACCGGCCGTGAACGTATGCCTGCTGAAGTGTCACAGTTGTCGTTGATTATTTTTGCTGTCGCCTCGCTGCCAAATAAACTTGAAGAAAATAGAACAATTCACGGTATCTGACATTTTGACATCCAGTGGCTACTTATAGTGAAGCATTTTGTGAAATCAGCCTCGATCAGCTGCAGTGTGTTTAAATATACCATCCCGCTCGCAAAACGTCTGGGATGGGGAGTAGAACAGTTTTACACAACATTTCTGTAATGCATTAGCTCTGCTGTCACGAATCAAGATTAAAACTCACGGATAACATTTTCTTTCAGCAGTGGTCTCAGGTTTTGTCCCTAGACATAATTACACAGATGACAAAGACTCTCTATGACTGGGTCCAAACCAAGGAGACAAGAGCTTGTTTTTATAAGGATATTCCAAAATAATAATCAAAGAGACTACTCTCCAGCTCTACAGTCGTAAATTCTTTAAGTGTTTTAAGGCTGAAAATAATCTGGCTTTGCTACTGCAACCTACTTTTAATTTGTACACTTGCCATTTGCTGAAAAATGGAAGTGATATTCTGACTGAACAGAAAAACCGTGCACTGTGTTAAACCTAATACTTTGTTTTTAAGGTGTTAAGCAAGAAATAACGACGAGTTTAGAACAGCAGGAGTTTCAGACAGGCTGACTGGCAGAACAGGTTGGGTTCATTCCCAGTCAGGGCATATCCAGCCTCTGGTGTGCACTTGGGGTGTATGCTTCAGCCTGTTAACGAGAGGTGAGGGACAGATGTTTGGGGTTTTGTCTTTGACAGTGCCAGTATGTGAGAGGCACTGAGTTATTGGAGGACTCTGTATAAAGCAGTTATGTGCAGAGGTTTTAGAAGAGGCACCAGCAGTGGTTTGCAGCCTTTTAAAGAGGAAGTAGATGCAGGAAGCCAGCTTTAACTGTGTGGAAGTAGGAGGAAGATAAGAATCATTACTAGACATCATTACTACATTAATTTTTTTCCCTAGGGACTTGAATCAGCAAGACACTGAAATTCTGTGTAATTTTAAGGACATGAATTTCCCACAGCTTTCTTTAAACTACTTTCTCATTTCTTGAGGTGGAAACAGATACTTTCTTCTCTTGTGTTTTATGTGATGAATTCTGATTTTATCTTCCTCTTTTGTCTTCGTTCCTGAAATGCTGAAATCAGGTGGCAATTACAAATACCGAACGCGCAATATTGACTAAACTGCCTGACACCGCTGATGATACATAGGCATATTTATAGCTGAGTATCCCAGGACTGCTGCATAGGGCAGCAAAACCCTCTGGTATCTCTGAGAGATCGTATTTGAATTGTTCTCCTCCTGAGCCACACACACCGCAAAACCCACAGGAAGTTGTCTCGGTAGCGGCTGCGGTTCTGCAGTTTCCTTCTTCCCCGTCTTCAACTTCTTAAAAAGTTAACTCGAAGTAGAGAATAGACTTCCTGTTCTTGCAGTCCAACAGCTAGACGTGCCTTCAGTTAGAGAGAAGGATTCACACATCTGATTGTCCTTCTCTGTCCTTTGCATCACTTTAGGGTTATGGTTTGAACTATACTGATTAAATAGGAGTTTTATTTTTAGGTTTCCTACTGAGAAAATATAATAGTACCCTTTTTTAGACATCTCCCAGTAGCAGTTATTTAAAGGATGAGTAAAGCACTTGCTTTTCTTCAGCTGTTGTCTTCTAAGACAGTTTTCTGTCTGAAGAGGAGGAAGCCATCCTGCTTTCAGGACCCAAAAGGGCAGTATCAGGAATATGATTGAAAATTCTGATCCTTCAGCGAACAGATGGGGCTTGGTACATATCTGTATCTGACTGAACGTGCTATATATAGAGCGCGTATTTATATATACAAACACACATTTATATACACATATATCTCTCCCTATATATTGATATGTATATACATAGACATTAGCCATTTCGAGACTTCTTAAAGGGAATGTATGAATACACTGGAATCCCAACGTCTAAAAAATATGACTTGCTAATTTCAGAGATGAATTTTGTAATGCTTTATTAATAATTTGTTTTTAAAAGTTAAAAAGGACTATTGTTCAAAGTTTCTTTCACTTAGCATAATAATTGTCATTTGATTCAACCAGCATTTGATTTGGCATTTTCAGGAAAGCTGATGGTAGCTTTGCGTGTGAGCAATTTATTCATGAAAAGATGAAAAAGTTCTCCTGAAAGAAGAATTTGAAAGGACAGGAACACAGTCCTGCTATTGCTTTGTTTAAATGCAGACAAAAACATCTGTTAAAATAATTTGTATCTACCAACAAATGTATGTATTTTAGCAATGCTAGTAGAATAAGGTGGCATTTCTGTCTCCTGTAATTCATGCTAAGCGTAGAGATGGGGTTTTAAGCAACCGTTGGAAAGAAGGAGAAGGGAGATGGGGAGAGAGGGAAGGAATAAAAAAAGGAAAAAAAAACAGGAAAAAAGGAAAAAGATTGAGAGAAAAGAAGGAAGGCAGGAAAGAAAGACACAAATCCCACTAGTCTCTGTGGGCCAACAGTTACGTATGTCCTCTCCCAGACTGGCCAGAGATCATCTGTGATCATTTTATATCCGCCGCCAGATGTTTCAAACCCCCTAGACAGAAGTCTCTCCTTGTTAAATTGTCTCCTTCCGTCTCAAATCCAGCGTACGGATTGATGGCATTTTCTCATCCAGTGTAAGATGGCACCTCCATTCTTGCTGGAACTTTCTTTGCTTGATATTTTTCCTTCACCCTTTTATTTGTTCCCCATCTTGCTCCCAATACCCAAATAACTACTTTTTTTTTTCCTGTGGTCCTTCTCCCTTATTTTAGACACCCACATCTCTGTGTTTGCATGCGGGCTTCTCTCATTCCCCCGCCGTACGCCTCATCTTGTTTGTGGTCTTTAATCTTCTCCCCAACCTGCAGGCGTTGCCCACCCTCCCCAAAACTATTCTTATTCAAGGTGGGGGGCAGATGAAAGGGAGGGATTATTTTACCCTACTCTTTATCAGGTCACTCTCTCCTGAATTTCTTTTCTTGCGTTTCCACACCTTGAAATCTTCCCCCTCCTTCCTGTTGTGATCTCAGCCTTTTCCTTCCTGCCTCCTCCGATGTGTACTCGCATTCCGTCGCATTCCGCCTTCTGCGCGTGTAGATGGAGTTAAACCAAAAATAAATCAGAGGCTTAGTTACATCTAGCAATTAACAAATAAAAAATCCGCAGTGGTGTTTTCATGGCAGAGGAGCTTTGGCAGAAGGCTGTGCTCCAGCGTAGGAGAACTCCCGTGGACGAGCTCTGCGCAGCCACTGCGCCTCTGTGGGAGAAGGGGAGCGAAGCCACCGTCTCTGGGTGCTCTCAGAGCAGTCGGGTGCCAGAAAGTTGAAAGCTAGAGGTTACCGGAGCCTTGGGGCTGCCCTGGTGGGTACTGGGGAGAGGGTTGGCACCGTTTGCTCTGAGGGAGAAGGTCCCAGTGGGCTTACTCTGCCCTGTTGTGTTCTCTGCCATGGTGGAGGAGCTGGCCCTTCCACCCGATTTCGAACTGCTGCCTTGGGAATTTGCTTCAGCTATTTCCTGGAATACGAATTTGTTTATTTTCAAAGGAGAACAAACATAAAACTCACACAGTAGCTTTGGGTAGGGCGTTTCTGTGTAGAGAAGTGATTTGGATCATTGAATTGTTGCCTCTTCTTAAGAATTTAGGTATTTCTGAAGATTGCATGGAGCACAAAAACAGTTGGTGGCACACAAAAAGTGTGACTGCAGGAAAGTTGTGGCCCTGATACCATACCTTTTACTGTCATCTATGCCTCGTGAAATGTTT
The DNA here is from genome assembly GCA_009806455.1 of Tetrax tetrax. Taxonomy (NCBI): domain Eukaryota; kingdom Metazoa; phylum Chordata; class Aves; order Otidiformes; family Otididae; genus Tetrax; species Tetrax tetrax. The sequence goes on from WHYT01016323.1 coordinate 43,301, forward strand.
GCAAAGCAAGTGCATAATACTCCAGCTTTGGTGTGGGATTTTTTTTCTCTGATCTATCTGATCAGTCGCGGAACTTTTATTCTAGTCTAAGGAGTAAACTACTCAACATCTTAAACTGGACCGTAGCGATGTGGCTAATACGCAGAGCGTGCTGTCTTTGCACTGCGGTTCGAAACGCTGTAGTGAGTGATTCTTCGGGAAGTGGTTTGATTAACTTACAGCTTGGTCCCACCAAACCTGGGGGCACGCACTCAGCTTTCCGTGGCGTGAGCCGTCCTGGTGCGGTAAAGCGGGAGTGTGCTGGAGTCACAGCTCCAGCTCCGTGGTCAGGGAGAGCCTCATCCTGCGCGGGTTAGGCAAAAAAGTACCAAAAAGTAAGTAAAATCTTTAAGAAGCTTCTTCCTAAATGGAAAAAAAAAAGTGTTTGCAGCGGTTCAGTGCTTGAACAACTGCCTGCTTTGTTGAAGACACTGAGAACCCTTCACCTGTACAAGTGTTTTTGCTTGTAAAAGTACTTGAATACAAGTATTTTTACTTGTACAAGTTTAGTTTTCGAAGCCACAGGCAGGAGCAGCTCGCAGTGCGGTAGGAAATGCTGAGGCTATGCGGTCACCACCTTACACCGACTCCAATCTCCCCAGCTGTTTTCTTTTCGTGCCTTTATTGCTGTTATCTCGAGAACAAAATGTACAATTAGGAACCTGACAACCAGCGTCCCGCCCCTTCGAACAATAGACGGGCACGAAAGCGGCTCCCGGCCCTCCCCGGAGGACGCCCCCGTCTCGCCGGCGGTTACGCGGCTGCGGGACGGGACCGGACCGGAGGAGGGCGCAGACCCCAGCCCCGCGCAGACCCCAGCCCCGCGCAGACCCCAGCCCCGCCGCTCGCCGAGGAACGGGGGCGCGGGCGGCCCCGCGCTTCCCGCCGCAGCCGCCTCCCGCCAGGCCCCGCCGTGCCCCCGGCCCGCGCCGCTCCGCGCGGTTCAAACCGCCCCCCCCGCGCTCCCATAGGCTGCGGTGGGCCGGCAGCCGCTCGGCCACCGCCGCCCCGACCATCGCGCGGGGGGGAACCCAGCGGCGGGCCCAGGCCCCGCGGGCGACTCCGCGCCGCGCGGCGGCCGGCAAGAGCGGCGAGGCCGGGAGGGCCCGTTCGCCGCCGCAACTCTCCCGTCGTTTGCTGTGCCCGGGACGGGCGAGAGGGAGCGGCGGCGGGCGGGGCGCTCTCCGCTTCCCCCCCCCCTCTCCCGCGGGCGGGATGGGCCGCGCCGACAGTCAGACATGTCAGCGGCCGCGCGGGGGGAACGGCACGCGGCGGCTGCCGGGCGAGGGGGAGGCGCGCGGCGCGGCCGCTGAGGCGCCGGGCGGGCGGGAAGAGGGCGGCGCGGCCGCTCTCGCGCTCGGCACCCCGGGCGGGCTCCGGCGGCGGCGGCGGGAGAGAGCCCGGACTTTTCTCCAAACTTGAGCCCTCCGCTCCGCTCCCCTTCCTCCTTCTTTCTTTCTTTCTTCCTCCCTC
>WHYT01016323.1:44832-58778 GCA_009806455.1 Tetrax tetrax
GCCCTGGGATGTTTATTCGGGCAGCTGCGTGAGGCGCGGGCGGCGGCGGGGAGTTGCTCTCCCCCGGCCGGAGGAGTTGCAGGCGCGGGCACACACACACGCACCCCGACTCTCGCTCTGCTCCGGGGGAGAGAAGGAAACAAAATGTCTGCCAGGGCCGCGGCCGCGTCCACCAAGGTAAGGCTCGGCCCCGGGGCGGCGGCGGCGGCGCTTCCCTCCCCGCTCTAATCCCCGCCGTGTCCCCGGCGCGGTTTTGGCGGCGGTGCGGCCGCTGGGGAGCCTTTTCCCCGCCGAGCCCCTGCTCCGCCGGCAGCGGCTTCCCTCGCTTCCCCCCGCCTCCCACGGGGGCTCGGGAAGCCGGGAAGGGGCCGCTCGGCCAGAGGGGGTGGGCGAGACGGGCTGGGGCTTCCCGGCCGTTTTCCCTGGGCGCCCGGCGAGCCTCCGCGCAGGTGGCCTGCAGCCCCCCCTCCCCAGCCCGGCCCGCGGCGCTCCCCTCCCGCCTACCTGTTGGACGCGCGGCGGCGCCCGGCTGGCGGGCGGGGAGCGCCGACCCCCGGCGAGCTCCTAGGAGCGGAGCCCGGCGGAAGGGGGGGCGGCCGGGCCCCCCAGGAGAAGCCCGCGGTAGCCCCCCTCCCATCTCGTCTGCGGGGCAGAGGCGGTGGGTGCGCGCTGCCTGCACGCCGGGGCAGGCCGTGCCCTTTTGTTCCAGGCCGAGGAGTAACAATTAGGAAAGGTTTAACCGGGAGAGTCCAGTACTGCGGGATTCTTCTGCAGCCGCCGCCGAATGGGTCGGGGATGATTGTTGCTGACATACGGTAAACAGATTTGGGGCGGCGGTAATCCCTCGGAAACTGGTGCCGGTGCCTCCACCTGATCCGTAGGTGTTGGCGGCGCAGGTGCGGGTTGCGGGTGTGTGTGCTCCCACCTCCCCGGCGGTGAGCAATGCTCAGCCTCCCCCGGGGAAAGAGGTGGAGCTCGCAGCGCTCAACCGGTTATTTTCCCCTTCGCCTGAAATTAAAGGTTTGCTTGGAAACTGGTCCGACTCTAGATTTCGAACTGGTCTTCAGCTGTGACTCCTGAGTAGCTGCCCAGGCTTCGGTGTGACAGGTTCCCATCGTGCGTTAGTTGGAGCTCGGCTTTGTGGTGTTTGCTCTCGAGTGAAACTATGTGGTTTCGGTCTGATGTCACTTGCTGGTATGCACTTACTCAGGAGTGAGATTCTGCAGGCTGAAGCAGAATACACACCTTCTTGCATTACTGCTGGAAATCTTCAGGCTACTTGAAATGCTAAGTTGCTGGTAAGCTTACTAGTTGTAAGATTTTGTTGGCTTTGGTGATTTTTATCAACTCCGAAGTCTTTAGTTTTGCTTTCAAGGTGTATTCAGGGTAACTTCAACTTCCGGAGTGCAATTTTAAAAAACTTAAAATGTCAGTGTTGACCTGCTGAGGTGCACGCCCCTTTCTAAGTATGCTTTCAGAGATCTTTTATTACGTTTTAACCTTTAGGTGTGCACATTTCAACAATAAATGTGTATGATCAGACAAGTCATTTATTTTGGATAATACTTCAAACTGGTTGTGTTACCTAGCTACCAAGACAGATAAAGTGTGTTGTTTTTTTTTTTTTTTTTGTTTTTTTTTTTTTTTTTTTCCCCCTGTTCAAATGCATTTATATTAACCGCAGGCGAGACTCGAAGATAAATGTTGTCTTTGCTCCTGAATAGTGTTGTGTTAGAATTCTGCCATGCGAGGAACTGTGAGAAATTGCATCAGCTTAAATTTTGCAGATTTTCTCTTGTGTAAAATTGGGGTGCAAGGCTTCCAGTTCCAGATACTCCCATAAAATATAACTATTTTGTGAGGCTGTGGCAAAATATTGCATTCCACACATGCGTGTACTTTCTTAAGAAAATTTTTTTTTTTTCTAAATACAGAAGTATTACCTATTTGGACTGTAGACTGGTGTAAACTTGGAAGTTGTATCTTACCACAGCAGTTATTTGAAACTTCTTCCAGATCGCGGTCATATCAAATTGGCCCTTGGAGCATGTATACAGTATCAGCCGAACTAATTGTACTGAAAGGTTATGTTAATTTAAGAATGTTGCAGACTACAGTCTCCCTCAAGTTTAACTCTTCACTGGTATAACTTTCAGATTTTGTAACAATCATGTATTTGAAATAGTATATGTCTTTCTCAGGAAAAAAATAAATTTTATAGGTCCTGTAACTTTTTCAGTGTAAACTCTTGCAGTCTGTAACAGCCTTTTATCGAAGTTATTTCTTGCCTTTTTGATCTTGATCACAAAATGTCTTTAGAGACTGGAATTTTACGTACAGTGTTCATAGGAATTTTCCTTGTCAAAACAGAAGTGCTTTCAGTAGATGGGGAGAGTTATTTCTACTTCAACCATGAGTTCATGGACTGCTGTTCGTATAGCTTGAACAGTTGTAGATGAGGAGATTATAAATTATACTAAATATTGGAGGATTTCTGTGTTCAAGTTTCAGATCTTGTTTCCTTCAATCACCCCTTCTGACATGGTCTCTGGTTTCTCATTTTTGGGGTTGTAATGCATTAGTAGTTACTTAACATACTTTTTAGCTTTGTGGGCCTTGTGTTGTGTCTGTGTTGATCTTGGCGCACTTGACCAGAAGAGAACTTAAAAAAAAAAAAAAAAAATGGTTTTTTTTTTTTTTATTAGCTGAATAATTCTTATTTGTACATGTGGGAATCTCGACTGGTATGATTGATTGTGTTATGCCCCATTATTGACAGTCTTTATGCTACCTTCCACTGCCCTTCAATTTTGGTTACTTAACTTTTTCCCTGCTGTGCTGTAAAAGAATGTGTTTTTATTAAGATTTGAAATGCTTGCTGTAGCTGTTGGTAGTACACAATAGAAAACGGTGAGAGAAATGAAATCTTGCTTGCAGTCCAGTCCAGGCTAGTGGTGGCTGTGACTGCAAAATGCAGGGGGCCTAGTCTGTTCTGGTGTCTTTTTGAACAATGCCGCTGGATGCTGTGGGAGTGACTGTGTCGGGGTATTGGTAATGAGATGTAAAGCTTTCCACCTTCAAGCTGAGCATTCAAATATAATCCACATTGGTTAAAAAAAAAAAAAAAAAACCAAATGCTTTTTAGTAGGAAAGGTGGGGACAGAACTTCTTGAATCCTTGAGCCTTTTTGGATGCTGAACCTGAGCTCTTGAGACTTTCTTCAAGTTCTAAATGTGTGCATCAAGAATATTTCCCGGTCTTTAATCTCAATCCTGTCATTACTTGGATTTTGTTTTTTCTAACTGTCTTTCTAGCTCCAGGCATGTATCTGTTATCTACCACTTCAATCAGAAGTTGAGAACTTAATCACATTAACAGTTTAAGACTCGCTGATAGCAAGAACTCTTTGGTATCCTCTGCTAGAGGGAATGATGTATATAGTTTTTTTAAATGTGGGTTAGCATTCTATCCCAAATCCTGTTTGGATTTCCAATGGATTTGTTGTAGAGCATACATGCAGAAGATTTCAAAGTGGCTTTTAATGTGCTGTAATCTATGAGATAGCTAAGTTTGGAACAGTGTTTTGGTTTTCCCATTTAAGTCTACGTTAACACCATAATGTTAAATCGAATCTCAGGTTGTTGGTGAGATTCTTCATCTATAACAACCAAGAAGAAAAAAATACATAGCAAATGTGTATGGGGAAGTAGCACTAGGTATGGAAATAAGCTGAGGATTTGGTGTTAGTGTCAGAATCTACCTTCTACTTGGGGGGGAAAAAAAAATCTGTAAAATGACTGCATTGAATTTTGATAGTGTTCCTGTAAGTTGTATTTGAACCTTAGGAAATACTTATTTTAATGTTTATTTTCAAAGAAGAAATTACCTATATTTGAGGTTTGGATTTTCTTAAATTCTTTGACTGTTACAGTTATTACCAGAGACAACTTCAGCTACCGAATGATAGTTGAGGTGCATTTTCCAGTCTGAATTTAGTTGTAATGTGAGAAGAGCCGTGAGCTCCACACTCTGTAGGTCATGATGAAGTATATTCTGGAGTTTGCTTCTGGTTCAACATGCAGCGCAAAGATTACTGTAATGTAAACAGAGCTGGAAATATGACTGTGCCTGGGAGCTGGTTCCACCTTTATAGAGTGGAAAATCAGTGAGGCCTTATCAGTGACCAGCTAGCTAATCTTTGTTTCAAGGAAAACATCTAGAAATGTGAGTACAAATACTGGGCTCCTGTCTATGCAAAAAAAAAAAGGCTCAAACAGGGTATTTTGAATGGATGCTTGCAGTTGAGAGTGCTCTTTAAGCTTGAGGATATGTCTGCATTGACACTATGGTATGCTGTCACGTCGAAAACTTTGTGGTATGAGGGCTCATGAAAATACTTGATAACAAATCCTCAGCATAAGATACTCAGTTGAAAACAGAACTGTAACTAGTGAACTATTGAAGCTGTGAATTGTGCTAAGTACTTTAGTTTCATTACTTGAAATGGTGCGCAGGAGTATTTTCTGTCTCAGGTCAAAGCACTCATCCAAAACCTTATCAAAGTTGGTGAAGTTCTGACCAAGGACCCAACTGTTCACCCGTTTTCTTACAGGCCGTACCAATAAGCCTGAAGTATGAAATTGGGTCCTCTCTTCTGTGTTGCGCTCTATCCTCTATAACTAGAGGAAAGGGGGTGTCTTGTGTGTATTGGGGAGGGAGGGAAATCAGAGCAGTCACGGTGTGGGGAGAGTGAAGCCGTATGTGTGTCTGTGTCAAAATTAATAGTTGCAGTGTTTGATTTATTGACACTATGTCAAATTTTCAGTGTTTGTTTAAAGCAAATGCTTATTGTTAAGGTTACAGGAGGCTGAAGTTATGTAATTTGTACAGCAGACTACCCTCTGGTTAAGAAAGACATTGGTCGTTTATATCCCCTGAATTTTTCCTGGTTGTCATAGTATAGATGCAGCAATAATTAATATCAAACTATGCTCAGTGTTTTCTCAGGCAAATATATTACTAATGACTTCTTTGCTGAATGTACTGATTAAGCAACCAGCCGCAGGGAAGTCTTAAAATGAATTCTGTGATTCTGTGCAGTGCATTTATGCTGAGTCCAGAGAGTCCTGAAATGAAAACATTGTCTTGTCTTATAATTATGCTATTTCAGGGACAGATTATTCAAACATGCTCTCTACACTCAAAAATAGGAGTGCCCTTGCTTCAAGGGACTGTGATCTGAGAAAATAAGAGGCACATGCTCATCTGAGTGCTGTAAGGTCCTATTTGGGTGCCTTGGTCCTACAGAGGAACAAGTGCTGTTGAGGCTACAGGTGTGGTGAGTTTTCCAGGGACAATGGTTTCTGCTTATCCGTGGGATTTTCCTGCTGTGGTATATCCTTAGATAATTCCTTAAGTCACAGACCCTGTGGGCTGTTTGATCGATGTGGATGTGCTGCTGCAGGGTTGGAGAACTGTCCCAGTGCGTGGAGGGCTGGGCGCTTTGCTCGTGTTTGCTGTTTCTGGCTCTGTAGGATGTTCAGTAGCTCTGTGGTGTTGTTTGCTGCCTTTGCACTTTGGGATTTGTTTAGAGACTTGGAAACATTAAATATATTGTAGGTGCTAAAAATTAAATCTTGGCTTTATGTTAAAATACTATTTGTTTTCTCAAGGGTATTTAGTAGTCTCTAATAGGATTCTTGTTTCCTAATCCATTATAAACAGATGTTCTGCCCTTTTGTGATGGGGGAGGGCAGCCTAAATTCAGTAAGATGATAGCAGTAGGGAGTGTTGTGTTGGAGAAGTTCATCTTCCTGTAAGAAGTGGGCACGCACACCATGACCCTTTTTGGCCCGCATAACTCGCCAGAAGATGTTTTGTTAGCTTTCCATAGCGGAGCAAGCAATAACAGAACTTGGTACTGCTCTGATAGTCTGCTCGTCTCCCCACCCCCATGTAAGCCAAGTGCTTGATGTGCTAAAAATAGGAATTGAGTGAAAGTAAGCAGTTTGTTTGATTTGTAGTTCCAAGCCTTTTCCCAGTGAGTACTGTGCTGAAGAGCAGTCTTCTGCCTTCCTTGCCACTGCCTTTTGTATTGGAGTTCTTTCTTAGGAGCTTCATTAGAAAATATTTCCCCCACCCCTCCTAAACCAGGCAGCAATTAGTTTTCAACTCATGGTCCTTCGGGTCTGTATAGGCTGTTCCCTGTCTGGTTTGAGTGGGGTGCAGTAACTGTCTTCCCCACTGCCCCACAGGGTCACCAGATGACCCCCTTTTAAGTCTACAGCTTTAAATTTTATTTGCTCTCTAAGCTGGTAATAGTTTCTTATGATGTATCCAGGCGGGTCATAGAATAAGCAAAGTGCATAGAGAAAGAGATCATATCTTTTAAACTTGCTAATACACTTGAGAGCATGTGGTCAAGCTTTTTAAGAAGAGTTGGTGTGGCTGGAAGAACATTCCTTGCCCTTTCCTACAAACATTGTTGATCATCTTTCTTTAGACCACAGTGTCGCTGTTGCTACAGTATTAATTACTTTGTTTATATTCTTTATGAAGTTGGATAAAACAAAAATTATGAACAATTAACGTGGCTGAGGCAACACTGCTCAATTTTTTAAGTAGAGTTAATTAAAATGAAGTAATAGCCTTAAATTATAACTAGAAGCAGTAACATAATGAAACAGGACAGATTGTGAAATTTGAACAATGATGTCAGGTTTTTTATTAAATTATGAACAGTAGTGGCATGAGTTTGCAAAAGGACTGACTTAGCACACTGCTATAAAACAATAAAAAAATTGAAAGTCAACAACATTTTAAAAAGAGGTGAATATTTACGTAGTTGCTTTCAGCTTAATTGAAAATACGGGCTTAAATTATGCCATCTAAAGATTCATTGTATGTAATGGAAAGTAACAATTGCAATTCCTGTAACTGTAAAACTCTTGGAGAGGTAACTTTAAAAGGTGCTGCTTGACAGTGTGTTATCAAATAATTAGTCAGTTGTAACTAATACGAGATCAGGATAGTACCTGGGGCTAAGTATGCCAAGTACTGTTTATTTGAACAAATTCCAAGACTCATAATAAATCTGTAGTTCATGTTCGTTTTAGACAGCTGACTTCCCCAGAAGTAAGTCTGGGAGAAGGCTGTATCATGTTAACCCTCTCAGCACAGGATGCTTGTTTAAAAAATCTCTCTCTTTACGCAGCACTGTTCCTATGTGTTATTTGGGAAAACCCTCCTTTGCCCATGAAAGCCTCCATATGAAATAGTTTTCCAGCATAATGTTAGGTGGAAAAGATACAGACTTTTCCTGTAATTCTGGACTCCCTGAAATAGTTATTTCCAGTGGGTATTAAGATCTTAAAGCCAAGCTTGAAGGCATGGCTTTCTGACAAAAGAACTTGTGTTTCCTTCAAAATTGAAATTAAGTTGTGGAAAGTAATTGGCCATCACACAGGATAAACCCCTCTGTTAATAACCCAGCTATGTAGGAATGGAAATTCCTGGAGGGTAATCTTGTATGAGAGAACTAAATGGACTTGCATTTTGTTTGCGTTTTTTCCCCCTATGGATAATATAGGCTGGATTAATGCTCCTAAAACAGGGAGCCTTTAGCTAGAGAATACCATAAAGGTCTGTAGGCTTATAAAAAGCATATTAATGGCTTGAACGAAGAACGTGTTTCATCTGAATTGGATACGGTGCTGTAGAAGAACTCCTTGGTACACGAGCCAGTCTTGCTCACGTAGTTTACTGTAGTTTGTTTATTATTGGCAGTCAGATGGTAAATGCCCCCCTAGAGCTGCCCAGGAAACTGCTGAGTTTCCAATTAGGAGATCTGTCAGTAAAATTGTTTGAATAGCCTGTCACTATGCAACTCAGAATATTTTGTCTATTGTATTCGTGTTGCAGCTGCTGACCCCGTGTTTTCCATGTCTTAGGTGCAATAGTACCAGTTAGACTGAAAAATAAGTATCGCTTATCTGTAAGGTGGTAAGTGGGCAATGAAATACCATCTTAGGGGACAGCTAGGAAGCTTCTTGGCTGAATACCATAGCTTTATCAGAATTTTAAGCTTAGGTTGCAGTCAGCTGCAGATCTGCAAATTTTGTGTAAAAATAGTATAAGTCAATGCCCTGTTATTTTTCTGAAGTGAGTGGCAGAGCCACTGTATCACTGCAAATTGTTGCAGTGTCTACACCCCACCCCAGTTCTTTTGATATTATGTGTCTTGGCAGAATTTTGTCTTTGCCACCCAATATTTCTTGGGTATCCATGAAACTGAAAATGTCTGCATCAGCGTGTTGTCCTTCACGAAGGTGCCAAGTGCAATAGCATCAGTTGGTCTTTACAAGCAAGAAGGATTCAGAAATTAATAAATAGCAGGCATGTTCCAGGATACTGCAAGAGAATGGTGTCTCTTAAGAACTAAGGGGGGAAAGCTGGAATAGCTAGGTCTGTGCGATACTTCAAGCTGTTTGAATTCCATCATCTTCTGAACAAAAGGTCGGCATCTGGTTTCTCAAATGAACTTAAATGAGATGGAGGCCAAAGGTCTGTCCTGGGTTATGTTTTGATTGTATTTGCCTACCTTTCTTGTGTTTTTGTGCAAGCTTCTGTTGGCTAAGCCAACATGATGGGAGGAGAACTACTACAGAAAGAAAGCATTTGGGGAGGGAAATACTCGATGATATTTGAGGGAGAAAGGCACGAAAGGAAAGAGGGAGCCAAAGACAAGCAGTCAGGTTTTTAGTCCTGAGTCAGCTACCTATTCTTTCTATTCTTTCTTGCCTCTGCCCTTCCCAGCAAAGAAACAAAAACCTTAGCTCAAAAGCTGAGGTGTCTGGACTCTCCAAATAATTACTGCGAAACCTTGTGTTGTATGACTAAGCCTTACTCACAGAACTGTCTCTTCAAGACTAACTGCATAGTTGTATTTAAAGATTGCTTGGGAAAAAAAAAAGTATCATACATTGCCTCTGAAACAGCCGTAATAAAACTTAGATGTCTTGCTCAAGTTGCAGGAGTATTGTTTCTTGTAGCTGTCATGTGGGCTCATTTGCTTATTGCTGCTTTCAGTAAGAGAGCTGAAGGCAGTGGAGAGAGGAAGAGAAAATCGTAAAAGCTCTTTTAAATCCTGAAGCAAATAAAGGATAGATCAGAAGCAGTCAACAAAACATGCTGAAATGCACCTACTGCTTATTCTTTCTTGTACTGCATTTGGAAATATTAGAAATCATCACACATGCTAATTTGGGTGTTCCTCTTCAGTTACAGTATTTATCTGAACATATTCCCAGATAACTGAGAAAGGGCAGAATCTTGAGTATGAGGATACTTAGGCAAGCCACATCCTCTTAAAAAGTATAGATAGATGTTTGTAAATTTTGTGAAGCTAGCTGACAAAGCAAGCATCATCTGAAAGTCTTTGATCTTGCTAGCTTAACTGTTCTTGTCTATAGGACCTGAATTACAGGTGGAGTAAAAGGAAGGGCTCTCCTTTCTGAGAATACGGGTCTATTTTGAGGGAGAGGAGGTGCTGACCTAAGTGCTCCCAGTTGTACGAAGAGCGATAGTTTGAATTGGTCCAAAATGTAGTACCGATTCCTGTGAAATGAAAACTCTTCTTATAAATCACGTGTTCTGGCTTAAGGAAAGTTCTCCTCTTCAGCTAAAACAGTCTGTGAAGAGGGCTAGTTCAGAAGTACTCGCTTCCGCAATACGCCTTTCTCCTCTAGCTGAGAGGGAACACCACCTCATCCGTCTAAATGTGCAGCCATTCCCAATCCCCAAATGCTCTGAATACTGGCGGTATTTTTAATGTTAACAATATTATTTTTATTTGTTGGTATTTGTCAGCTTCCTCAAATGTTCTGGGGTTTCTGCGCTCCTGATACCGGGGAGGACCTGGAGTAGGGGCTATTGCACACCGAGAAGAGCTGCAAATAGGACTGAAAAGGAATGTCACTTCCCCTCCACCACAGGAGGAGAATAAAAGTTAGGAAATAGCGCTCTAACCAATACACACTGCGGTTCCCCTTGGGAGAGGAGAGTCAGTGTTCAAAACACGTCTCCAGTAAAGCACGAGTCCCAGTTTCTCCACTGGTGTGCTATTCCCAGGAACCCATTCTGTTCTTTTTCAAGTAGGTCTTTTAGAGTTAAATTTTCCATCAGAAGTGTAAGACTGCGTAATCAATACATGCCATGTTCTAAATGAAATTTTTTAGTTTTTCTCTGATTTCATAGTTTCCTGTCTTGCCTGTTAAGAGGAATTTTGGGGTTGGAAGTTGAAATACACATTAAGTGTATATTTGGATTTTTAGTTTTGAAGACCTCTCTTTGCCTTTGAGGGTATGTAAAGTCAGAGATGATTCATTTGAAATAAACCAATGCTAACTTAAAAGGTTTTCTTACCTGTTACATTATCTGCAGTCAGAAAGTGCCTCTTTATCTCGGGAAGATGTGTAAACAATAGTAAAGAAGCCAGTGGTTGAGAGTTGCTGAGATCATTGCTTGCTTTTTTTTTTTTTTTTTTTTTTTTTTTTTTTTTTTTTTTTTTTTTTTTTTTTTTTTTTTTTCCTTTCAGCATTATGAGGATAACTTTTAGGTCAGTTGGATTACTGATAATGTTAGGACTATCTTTTGACTGTGAACTTTGGTTGACAACAATGTGAGATTTATGTCCTGTACTGCAAATTGTGCTAGCATCTTAGCTTTACATGCAAACCTGCATGTTAAGCTAACCTTTTACGGTTATGTTAAGTTAAACCTTTTACACTTAGGCTGCAGCTTGCTTTTAGCCTGGGCTTCTGATTACGTTGACTATCTCCCTTTAAAAAAATAAAGCATACCTTAAGTAGTTACTGATAATAAAAATACTTCAAATAAAGGCAAGCAGGCAGAAATGTTGTATGGGCTTTTTCACTGCTTCTCTACAATTGAATTAAAGTGGATAATTTTAGTGTTCTTTGTCCTTGTTTTCACTCCCTTCTGCGTGGATGAAGAATGCTTGAAGTCACCTGGAGAGTAGTAGAAATCAGTTCGTTAGCGGTACAGCGGTAAAGTAAGCAGACAGTGGCCTTCGGTGCAGCAGAAGGGCCCCCCGGGCAGGGTGAGGTAAGGCGTGTGGTGAGCTGCAGAGAGGGATACTCGTTCCATGCGCCTTGCGATCCCGCTGGTGCGCTACGTGCGGGGGAGTGCGGCAGGAGAAGCGCATGAATCAAATGGCGTGTTGAAATAGTTTGTGTTACTGCAGTCCTGGTTAGGCTGTTGGCAACTAAATGCCAAGTTTTTTGTCTTGTGAGGTAGATTGAGTGGTCCAATTTTTCTTTTCTATTTCTAGAAAAATCTTTGAATCAAGTCAATGACTGGCTTTCCTTTGCCAAGAGTAAATTGCTTGGAATGTTTATAGCTGGCAGTAATCACTTCTCTTTTCTCTTACAGAAAGTACCAGTTTTCAAATGGAACTGGACGCTTAGTGTGAAACTGGATTTTGCTTCCTCTACCTTTTAATTTCCAGAACAGCACCTTTTAATTTACTCTGTAGTTTCTATGTTTAAAAATTAATTTTGTAGAAAGTAACTTTAAACATTTTGGAACATAAAGAAAATAGAGAAATAAAAAGTTAGAGAAATAAAAAAAAAAACCAACTTGGTAAAATGCCATAGGCAGTGTTACAAAACTTAGTTTTTCCTCTGTCAGAAAAGCAGATTTTTCCATGTTTTAATGTTCCATTATTTTTTATTTGTATGTTAGTCCATATTTCCTGGATATACTTATAGTGTAGAGGTTAGTATATAGTTGACCAAATCATAATACCTAAAATCTGTCTTTACTGTCCTAGCCCTTCAAGCAATGTAATTATGTTGCTTCCAAGCGGTAAGCCAAGGCAATTTACAGATTACTGGAATGCTTGAAAACAGTGACCTTTGGGGTCACTCCGAGCACTCCTATTATGCAGAGATTGCTGTGGCACTGTTGTAATGTGCTGGCCTGTCACATGCTGACTAACTTGCAGAAAGCTTTGATGCAGCTGTTTTAAAAATGCTTTTGCTGACTGATAGGCACTTAGGCTACTGACTGTGAACAAAGCTGGCTCTCATTCCATGCTTTTAGCCCCCTTTTTCTATAACAACACTTCTTCCCTGCTGACTGCACACACAGTTCTTATCTGGGCCCAACTGTTGACTCGTCTCCATTTAATTGTATTCGTGTTCATTTTCACTTCAAAAATAGTCACGTCTGTGAGAGATTTGGTTTGTGTGGTTTCTTCAGAGCTGCTGCAAACAAGCAGTCTTGAAAAGTTGATGTGGTGGCTTTAAAGAGTGGGCGGATTACGGGCGATAAAGAGCATGTGTGACTGGGCAGAGGAGGGGAGGGAAGGGATTACGAAACAATGGTCCTTTATTGGTGATGACCAGTACAGTGGAAAGGCGTTTCCTGAAATATAGCGTACATTGTATAGAAGTTTGAGATCTAATGTCTTCTCTGGATTTGGTATGAACAATAGGAAGAATCTGATAAATAAATGTTTCTCTTGAGTATGTGATGCTTAGCGGGTGTCACGCGTGGTAACTGTAATGCCAGTGCCTTCTTCAGTATTAGAATTACAATAGTCCAACTAAAATGTTACAACGGTAAGGGGTTTTTTGCTTTCCAAAGACACTTACAGAGAGTCCGTATGCTCACTGAAAACAACACGGTGAGCATCTGCGGGAAGCGGATGTGTAACCCAAGTGAGCCTGTACAATAAGAAGCATAATAGCCCATTACCTGTGAGGGGCAAAGTTTACCAGTTTGCAGTTTAACCTTTGACTCCAGGGAATGTATTTATATCTAATATTATTTGTTGGTTACTTGCGCCTCACTTCTAAGCCTGCTTGAGTTCAGTGTGCTTGTATCAAAAACCAAGCATGTGGATAACAAAGTAGTAACATATGATTGATACTCTCTCTCTATCGTGTGAAATTTTATGTAATTCTAAGACTGAATTTCTGTTGTGCAAGATGGCATCATTGTCATCTTGTTTGAGGGGAGTGTGACTAGCTGTGTCCACTGCATTTCCAGTAACTGCAAAATGGGCACAACCTGTGCCTAACATCTCTTGAAGCAGTAGTACATATCCAGGGATAAGCAGCTGGTCTATTTAAGGCTGCTTTTGCTGTTTGGCTAAACAGTATACAGTGACAGTGCACTAAAATACAAATTTGAAGTTGCATAGGAATATGATAAATTTTTCCTGCTAGAGCAGTGCACTGAAGAGAACAGAATGAGTAATGAATTTACAGCAGGAAACTAACTGAACAGTGTAATTCCATAGTCAGTATTTTCTTACTCTTATGGGTGCAAAGAGCCTGCATTCTTTGTGTGTGATTGGTAGGGCAAGAAAGTTTGTTCTTCATATATATATATATATATATAAAAAATTACCTTTTTTGTAGTCACACCTTAACTTCTTTAGAGGAACAATATTTTCTGTAGCTCAGTTCAGCATCTGTTACTCTGGATCAACTTAAATGGCACAGGCAAAACAGAGGCATTACTCTACCTGTTGATAACATTACGGTATCTCTTGGAGGGTTAAATTTCAAAGGGAATTATTTCTGAAGGTGAACCTACAAAAATTAGTGGAGAAGATGCAACTAAATCAATACACTTATACAAGAAGTACAAATTTAGCTATTGTCACATCACTTAATTTTCTCTAATAAATTATTAGAACCTACGTGACTATGAAGGTATGAGTATTAAATCAGTGAAGCTTTGAAAGCGCTCTTATTTATAGTAAGTTTTATTTTCCTGTCTGCTTCTGGTTTTTTTTCCTCTACTGAAAAAAGTGTACTGCAACTGTCTTTGCTGGAAGTACTGTTTCATTTCTCACCTCTTCTTTCTGACAAAGTCTTTCACTCTGTGTTTGGGGTTTTTTTGTTGGTTTTTTT
>WHYT01016323.1:58798-109310 GCA_009806455.1 Tetrax tetrax
CTGCAACCATGACCTTATGATAGTATTTTCTATTGAACTGACTCATCAAACAGATTCGTCTGGTGTAATGAAGCTGAACTGTTGAGGTTTCTTACTCATCTAGGAAAGATTCTTCTAAAAAAAAAAAAGCTAGCTGATTTTGCAGGTCTGTAGGTGATTCAGTTGCTTCCTTCTCCACCCAGCATCTGGTTCTTGTTGTCATGTAACTTGATAGCTTTTTAGGGTGACAGTTTAATGAAGCGTAGCTGTAACCTGGGACAAACAGATTATTGGCCAAAGTTATACAGACATTTCAGCTGTTAACCAAGAGCTTATCCAGTTTCTTCTCCAGCTGGTTAGATAAACAGCTAGAATGTCATTCATGCTTTTTCATTTCAAAAAATGTGCTGAGTAAACGAAAAAGACATCTGCCCATTAAGCACAGATGGGAAATACTTGCTAAGAGGTGGGTTTGACGGGTAGCACGTCTGAGGAGTTATGTATAGACTTTTTATTTTTAGTCTTTGTTTGCAGAGTTCCTCTTCTATGCGCCTGTCATCATCTTCACCATAGCTTGGCTAGCAATCAAGGGTTATTCTTTATGAAATGATGATTACCTAGGGAGAAAGAGCAGCTTCTCGTGTCTGTCTCCTAAGCGTGTCGCTTCTCTGCTTGTGTTAAGTGTTGCATAGTTAATTCTTATGTCAAAGTTGAAGCCATGGCATCCACTGCTGTTTCATGGACATGTCTTCATGTGGGGATTAGTTTGGGATTCTTCACTTTGTGTCTTACCTGTGCAAAGTTAGAACAGTATACTGAACACAATTCATTGTTTTTGTGTGTTTATAAAAGGTATCAAACTGCTGTACAAAATAACTTCAGTCGTGTCTCTGTATTAGGTACTTCAGTTGATAGCTTCATAGGCTGAGAACGAAGGCAGCTTTTCAGGCCTGTACAGGTAGGGAGACTGCCATACTTCAGCTGTAATGACGATTCTCCTAAGAATGCCATGATGTTTTCTTGCTATTCAGCCTGCCAACAGAAAGCTTTGTGTTAGTTACAGTGCTGATATGTCTAGGTTTTTTCTTTGTCAGACATTCATGATGGCTGTCAAACTGCTGCCTGTATTTACTGTGTTTTGTTTCTAGCTTACTTTAATACCTCAGTAATTTTGGTGGTGTGTTTTTCCTTAAATGTGAGCCTCTTAAATATGTTATGGAACAAATGCAAAGTGAGACCACTAAAAAGCAAAAATGCTTTGTAATTCAGTCAGCTGTGGTATTCTATCAGACTTGTTTAGGCTGACTTCCAAGTGCAAACTCCAGATACTGCAATTGTGTGTGGTTCGATGCTTATCACTTGCTTACATGAGAAGCTCAGATTCCATCTTGGAAAAAAATGTGTACTTAGCTCTAGTAGCAGTAGGAAAAACAAAATAAATCTTGAATGTATTTGTATTATATCCTAAAAATAAAGAAAACCTAAGTAAGTCTAAAGTACTACTTTTGAAAATTATTTCAAAGTAATACTATTTGTGTTTAATTATACTGATGTAATGTGTAGTATGTAGGTGTGTGGGAGCGTAGATTATTTGAAGTAATGATATTAAGGTATCCTGTACCTGATGCTTTGTGGCAGCCTTCCTTCCAGTTTGGAGGAACAAGTTAAACCCTGCAGAAACTTTGCACTTGCTTGAAGTGCTTGCAGTATATTAAGGATATGCATCAATTACCTGTGCTGTTGATATAAAGGTGCATGTGTTGTCTTTGATCTTTTGAGAGTAAGTACGACTTGGGAGCACTGACTCCTGAGTTCACAGTGCGCTGTGAAGGAAAAATGACAACAGTGTGATGATACCGATGTGCAAGCTGATAGTTGGCACATGCTCATGGAACCTTAAAGTGGTTAAAGTGGTTGGTATATGACGTCTGTGTCAGGACTGGGCAGCTAAAATATGTCCTTGGTTTACTGTGTAGTTGCAAGAGGTAAAGCAGAGGTGGAATGGGAAAAGAGCTTTTAAGTATTTTTCCATATTGTCTTGTAACCACCTGAAGTTCTTGGGGGCTGGGGTGGGGAGGAAAAAGAGGGTCACGCAATCCTAAAACTACACTGCTGCTCTGTCCAAGGCCCAGAAAAGACCGTGTGTTGTCAAAAAAATTACCTTCTGGGTCCTTGACTTGCAGAAACCACTAACACCCCTGATGTTTGGGCTGCTGGTGGTGAGGAAGGGCAAGAGTGTGGCATGAAAACAAAAAAAAAAAGGGATTGAAACTCTGCTCCTGAAAGAACTTAAGTTTAGCCATGAAATTAAATTGCATTATGTTTTGATGAGAAACTTCCCCCTGAAGAGTCAAGGGGCGGGCTCGAGCAGGGCAAGAGTGTGGAAGCACTTCTGCTGTTGATTACTTTTTTGGTGGAACAGATTGGAGCTAATATGCAGCGATGTGAACCAATAGATGCAGAGGGGGAAAATGCAGCTAAGTGGGATTTCTGTTATCTTTTTTTCTTGCTTCTTTTTGAACTTTGTCACTCTTCAAGTGAACTTGTTCTCTTTTGTAAATTAAAGCCTTAGCTTACTTTAGAATGTGAAGCTGGAAGAGCCAAGGGAACAGATGGGGAAGGACAAACTTCTACACAAGTTATTTCTCCTGATCTATAACCTTTTGTTATTTTCTTAGAATGTGTTACATTCAGAATGTAGAAGTTCAATGGAGCTGCTTTCTATACCATAAGGAGTGCTGAAGTGATAAAGAGGTGAGGTAAAGGTTGTAAACTTGAGTGAATTTTTAGTTTTCCAAACTGGAATGTCAGGTTATAGTTTTTGTTCTTGCTGTTTTTAAGTTACAAGTACAATCAGAACAGCTTTCAAAAAGGGTGAAGTTTGCCCTTGTGTAAGGGCTTTGTGTTTGCAAAGTGTCCATTTTTAAATATCGTTCCAGGTAGCTGGAAGATGCAGTTCTGCTCTAAGCACAGTGCATATTTTAAAATAGCCCTGATCATCTCTCCCCACAGAGTTTTCTCGCCTGTTTGGGAATGTGCATTCCAGAGTGATGATGAACGGACATGGTGCAGTTTTGGTCAAGAATATAATCCTGCATCCTCGATGTACTTGAAATTGTGGGAAAAGAAGTTAGTGTCATGTGGTTAAAGCTGCTGGTGAGGCAGTTTATTCCACTTAAATGAGCTTATTTTTAATAGCTGATGTAAATACAAAAGTAGCTTTGACCATTTTTGAAGGTTAACCTTTGGCTTTCTGGGTGTGGCTTTTTTTCCCTTTGATGGAATTGTGCTTTTAGTTATACTTTGGCTTTTTTAATCACCTTAAATGCTCGATTGTGGAAGTAGAAGGTGAAGTTTAAACTGCAGAAGAAAGGCCTTGAAGCTACTTGATCTGAAAGACTGTCATTTTTTGGTAATTCCTTATTTGCAACACTTTCTAAGTTTGCATATTAAGTTTTATGTAAAATTCAGTGTTAGTTCACCTACAATGGTCAGAATAATTGAAAAATCTATCAAATGACTCTTCATGACAAGAGGGCATTTTGTTGTTTTTGAAGTGTGCTGTTTTGCTTTGTGTGCGTAAAGGCATCATGCTGCTAGGAAGTTCTGATCTGGTCAACAATCAGTGCTCTTGAGTATGTTAGTTAATTCTCTTGTCCCTTCGCCTGCTTTGATGTGCAAACAGGAGAGAAAAAAATCTTAGCTGTGTGTAGGGTGGGATGGGAAAAGGCATGGTGGTTATGTATGTAAATCTGAATACCTACAGGGTTTAATTTGAAGCCTGTGTAAAGCCTCTTGTCCAGTAATTACTCTGTCATTTTGTTTTGGTGACTGTAGCCAATGCCTGTTCTACCCTGGCTTCAGCAGGGAAGGGAGGAGACTTGGGTGTTGTCTCCCGCCTCAGTGAGAAATGGCTAGGGTCATTCTTCAGCCCGGGATTCATGGGAAGCCATGGTTATTTGGAGTGGGGGTGGGGATGCAGTCTACAAAAGAGAAAATACAAACCCCAAAACCCAGAACACGCTCTTCTAAAAAAGGCTTGCTTTTTTTATCTTAAGTTGGTGATGTACATCCCACTTTTCTGAAGAGACCTGCAGATGGAAAAGGTGGTGAGCTGCTGGTGTAGTGAAAGGCAGTGGTGGGATTGCTGCCAGTAGGAAATCAAAGATGAGCTTTGTTATCAGGGCAGCTGTTGGTGTTGTGCAGTATCTTAGGCCTGCTTTTATTGCCCCTTGTTCAGTCTTGGCTCCTCAATGGAGTTGGTTTCATTGCTGCTTTTTAAGAAGACAAGGAGTTATGTTGGGAGTAAAAAGATGTTTCTGGCTTCCTCTGAGTGGCAGGGGCATCTCTGTTCCTGCTGCATGCCCTTTTAAGGGAAGGGAAAGAAAAGTGTGGAAATGTCTTGCTGGTTCTTCCTTGCTTGCTCATTCTTCTGGAGCTGCTGTTATTTTCTCTTGTGCTTGTTAGCGGCCATGGCTCCTGAAGAGAAGGAAGCAGATCACTTAGAAAAAGGGGAAGGATAAAAATTGGAAGGCACCAAAATACCCACATAACTTCTGTAAAACATATTTCTAAGTCTTTGGTAACAATGAATCTTCTTTTTCCTTCTGAAAAGAAACATCCATGTCTTTCAAATATCTAATAGTATAGCCAAGATTAAGCTTAAAAAAGAAAAAAATCCCACTCTATAACTGGCTGTGAATAAGTAATTGTTTCTTACCACTAACACAGCTAGGGTTATGAAAGTGATTGCATGTGCGCTGATTATGGGTGATGTTTCTACATTCATAGTCAATGAATAGCTGACCAGAAAGGACTTATTTTTGTTTTGTTAGCTTCTTTTCTTGCCTACTCCATTTCCATCTGGAGAAAGCAATCACCAGTGCCAGACTGATTCCTTGGTTCCAGGTTCAGAGTAGGTTTGCAAATAAAGGAGATACTCTGCCCTGAGGATGAGAGTAGCCTTAAGCTTAGGCTTTGGCTGCTCCTTAACCCTTTGTGTTGTCAAACAACAGCCTGAAAGTGCTCGTCTAACGATTAGACTTGTTTTGGCAGGAGAGTTTGCTTAAAAGTCGTGTGGCTGCTGCACCTTGCCTTTGCAACACTGTTGGACACCTGCTCAGTTGAGTCACACAGTTATGAAGTAACCCATCCTTTTTCTTAGACCTCATTCACTGCTTTTCACTACTCCTTTGAAACTGAACTTCCATAGTCACTTCAATTTTTCGTACTAGTAGTCAATAATGTAAATCAATTTGCGTTATATAGACACTAAACAAAAGGGTGCAAAGGACTGCTGAAAATAAAGCAGTTGAATGAGCTGTAGGTATATCCTCTTTGGGAAATGGGAGTTCATCCGTAGGTCTGTGGGTTACTGAGTGCAGTTTAACAGCTTGGTATAAAAAAGGAAAGGGTTCTTGTCTCCTCTTTTCTCCTGCACAGAGGGACAATCTAAATACTGGTAGTATTGACTAATATTTCTTAAGTTTTTAAAAATTTTACATCTTCAGTTTCCAACATTACCTGGTTTTGAGCTCTGTCATTGCTACGTTATGCAGTTTTGTAATTGGATATAAGGACAATTGTAACATGCTGAATTGTTTTCCTTCATCACTTAATTCATATTTTATGTATTAGCTTTAGAAAGGAAGTTTTTCAGGAAGAAAATCCTGGAACAGACTCATGTTGTGCATATAAGCAGGGAAACTGGGAAACAATCATGGAGTAAAGTGTCAGAGCATAGTAGATTGTGCCTGCTTAAACAGAGGCCTCTTCCCCTTCTTCCAGGTACATGGTACTAGGTAAATGAGCATTCCATTTCACAAAACTAGGCGTTATGAATAGGATGGATATAGTTCTTTTTGCTGAGGAAAAATGCCGTGTTTTACACTTCCCGTACATGCTTGGTAAGAAGGTTCAGGAATGCTTTCCTTGCTGGTAGCTGGATAAACCTTTTGGACACATTAACATTAGTCCCTGCTGTAGTGTTTGTCACCTTCTCCTCCCGTCCAAGTCTCTTGTCAGCCTCTGACCAACAGTGTGGCAATGCTGCTCTGATTCTCATTCCTTCTCTCCCATTGGCTTCTGCTTTTTTCTTCCTCTCTCAACTTGCAAGCACTGCACTTTAAAAACAAACACCCCCAAAGAACCCTACAAAAAAAAAACAAACACAAACCAAAAAACAACCAAACAAAAAACCCCAAGAAAACAAACCAAAAACCTGTTGTGTTCCCTGTTAGGCGTGTTTTTTAACCAAAGTGTTACCATTGACTCCTTACTCCAAAGTTGCTAACAACTTTCTAACCAAAGAAGTTACTCTTTTTCAAAGCATTGTAACATTTTACCTTTATTCACAGTCTCCTCCTCTTTAAACCGCACTTCTGTATCCTTGGCTTCCAAGTTACTTCCTTGGAATGTGTGAAGTGATTTTGGAGTTGTAATGTGTTCTGCAGATGCTGTAGCAGCCATGTGACTGCTAAAATTGAATCTTCTTAACCGAGTTACCCAAACTGGGGGTGGGAGAAATGCTGTATGTTTGTGTGGCTGTTCAGGGGAGAAGAGGACATTTAACCCAAAATTTCTTGCTAAGACTGGTTGGTTCAGAATCAGAGCAAGAAGTTTTGTCCCTTAAAAAAAAAGAAAAAAAAAACTTATTACATGAAGTGACATATTTCTTTATACTGAGATTCAGGGAGGAAAATATGAGAGGAAAAAACCCCACAGAATTCTGGAACGACAGAAGTAGTTGTCAGCTGCTTCTACTGGGCAAAAGACAGTCTTTGTGTTTGAAGTGCCTGCATTTAAAATCTTAATTTCAGAAGAATTTGGTAAGTTAACCATAAAATGTATTGGCTTGTTGTGGCTGTGTGGACTTTTAAAAAACAAAACAAACAAAAAACCCCAAACATTTTAAGGAGAAATTAACCTGTGCATGCTGTTGGTATATTGTCAAGCTGGAAGATGTCAAGGTGGTAACTCTGCATCTGTAACTTGAACTGTCACGCAAGGCCCTTAAACTTGTATTTGGTCTGATTGATATTTGGAAAATTTGAGTACTGTCTTGGGAAAAACAACCCTGCTCTTAGTGGGATACTGTTGCCTATCCTAAGGCTCTTGTTTGACAGATCTTCAGAGTATAATGATCTAAAACTGACGTGGTGCAGTGCTTGGTAACTAGGTTATGGTTTTCTGGATTAAAAACAAGGTAAGAGGCATTCTGGCTTAAAGTGAGGCGCTTTAATTGCTGCTCTGATGTCTAAGTTCATGTTGGTAATTTTGGGGTAGCTGTATCTTATATTTGTGTGCGTTTTGGCTTTGTATTTTTTAATTAAAAACGAATGGTCAGGTACATTAGCCTGATTTAGGTTTCTTATGTAAAACTAATGCAGTATTATTTTGTTTTCTGTGATACTGATACTGTGCTCTTCTCCTCCTCCCTCAGTGGAAAAAACAAACTGGAACAACTCCAACTAATGTTCTTAACCAAGTGATAAAACAGTAGCATGGAGCTGTGTCTGAGAGCAGGGATGGAGGCTGTGTTGCAGTTGGATGATTGGATTTTGTTTCAGGAATGTGCTGGAAATGTGACTTGATAAAATCACAGAGTAATTGAAGTTGGAAGGGACTCTAGCAATCAGCTAGTCCAACCTTCTGCTTAAAGCAGTTATCACTAAATCCGGTTTGTAGAATAATTGCAGAACAGCGAGGTCGGGAGTTCTGGAGATCTAGTCCAGCACTGTGCTCAAAGCAGGATCAGCTACAGCGGGCTGCCCAGGATCTTGTCCAGTTGAGTTTTGAACACCTTGGAGGAGGGAGATCGCACAGCCTCCCTGGGCAGCCTGCACCACCGTTTGACCACTGCCATGGTTTTGAAACAAACCAAGAAAGCAGGTAATACCTGATGGGAATTTCCCATGCCAAGCTGTCAGTTGCGAAACTGCGGTCATAGCTGTGTACGCTTAATGAGCTTTGCTTGTGTACTTCAATATAGCTCATTTTACTTTGATGTGAGGCTATAGTCTGAGATTTCATGTTAACAAACTGTGCCGCTGGCAGCTGCTGTCAGTGGAGTTGAGATGGAGTGATAGGGAACTAATACAGGTGGAAATGGCCACATACAGAAGTGTAACCTTGCACAAGCCTAATATGAGGGGGAGAGGTATTTTTGAGGATGGAAACTAGTAGGAGAGTAGCATGTGCTGTTTCAGCAGTTACTTGTGGTAGGTGCTTTTCAGGTTGCACGCTGAGATTTAAAAAATTCAAGAAACTCAATGTGGTGTTTTAAGACCTTTATTTAGCTCAGATCAGCTGAGCTTAAGTTGATCTTTAAAGAGAAGATAAATATTTTCAATTACATATTAAAAACTTTACTCTTAATTTTAGAATCTTTGTCCTAATAATACTGACCTAGGCTAGTATGGTAGAGAAATGACTTAAAATAAAACCAGAAGCAAAGTGCGAGCTATCTGTGGTTCCCTTTGGGAACATCACTTGTAGGGGAAGAAACGTGGCTTACTACTGTGTTTCTTAACCTTTCTGTTCTGTTGTGGTTTTGATTCAGTTTTGCTAGTGTACTGGCCTGTAGTAATGATCTGTGAAACGCTGCTTGCCAGTGCTTCAGAGTTTGTGATCCTACATGATTGCACTGCCAGCTGGAAAGCAAAATGGAAAGAAGCAAAACAGACAAGGCTCCCAAATTCTCAAGCACCATTTTCCCACGCCTTAGAGATCATGAAGCTAGTAAGCTTTGCTTAGCTGCTGGCTGATACTGTTACCAGGGTGTTGGAGTGGTACTTTTCATCTGAAGTGACTTGACCTAAGATGGTTTCAGATGTGTCTGCATTTGGGTCTGACTTTCTGGTTTGTTTTACCTTCTTACTCCCAAGTGTCAGCCTTTTGCCATTTGGGGATAATAGCCCTGTGTCATAAACGCTTCTATAAATACTCAAATGTGGCTGGATCAGTAATGCAGTATTTAATTATTTCACTAAAATGCAATTTCCCCCCCCCAAATTTCTGCCTACTGTTCTTGTTTAGGGCTTTTTGGGAAAGAGAATCTACCACTCTTTGTATTGAGCAGCAGCAGCAACAACGACAACAAAAAGGTTTTATGGCTCGAGGAGATCAGAGAATTGTCTGATCAGCTGTGTCCAACTGTGGACTTGAGATGCTGTTCTGGAAAAGTGAGTGATGCTAAAAAAGAAGCCAGATATTACATGGAATGAGTTAAATATTGTGGTGTGGGTTTTTTTTTTTGTTTTTTTTTGTTTATTGTTTGTTTTGTTTTGTTGCCTTTTTTTTTTGTTTGTCGAGAGTAGTGCCCAGAAATCTAAGCAAAAATGTCTTGCACAAAAAGTCATCAGGAAAACTAGCAGAAGGGATGTTTTCAGATATATGCAGTATCTCCATGTTCGAAATACAACAAATAATCTTAGGAATTTTAGAGGAGGAAGCAGTGAAATTTTGTTTAGTATCCCGTGGAGCAGCATGCGGTTGTGGAAGCATAGGGAGAACTGAGCGGAACAGTGAAACAGCCTAGCTATTATTAATAAATAAATAAATAAATTTCAGTGATATGTACTGTTGTAGTAGACGCTGTAATTCTTGGCTGATCTAAGTAAAATTAAGTTCAATTTATTAACATACAGTGTTGAAAATTCTGAGAATTCTGTATGTCCTTTTTTTTTTAAACTTGGATTGCACATTGACATCTGAAGATGTACAGATTTCAGGAGAGAATGCTTTAGTGGCTGTTTTTCTCCTTCACTTAGCGCTGCTGTGTGAAAGTGATAATCAAATAGCATCAGGTGCTTGTTATTTGTCTCTGCGGCGGTCCCTGAGCTGCTCTGTCTGATCTCTTGAGCCTTTTCTGAAAAATACATTCAGGAAAACAGTCTTTGTGCCTTGTAAAGAGTCAAGTAGCAAACAAGGATATGGGCTGCTTGCGGAGTCTGGTAGAGAGATACGACAGCTGTGAGTGCAAACAGCTGGCTGCAGTTATCCTGCTTCGGCGTGCCCTCCTCTTGGGCTGGCTGTGCTTGCTGCCGTGGTGGGCTTCCAGTGCTTGAAGCAGCTCAGGTACGGAGAAGGTACTCTGTAGAGCAGATGTGGTGCATATGCTCTCGTTTCAGTTGGTAAAATCAGCCTGATAATAGGATTCTGTCCTCGTTGCACTAATTGCAGGGGAGCAACTGTTAAAAACAGCATTTATTTATTTTTCAGTCTGCTGAAGGTTTCTGTGATAAGACAATTGGAGAGACTGTGTTGGAATTTAAAGTGGCTGTAGTTTAACTAGGTGAGGACAAAGGTGAGTGTCTGTAGGAAGTCTTCCTGGTCAGTGTTGGAAAAAACACATTGCTCCAGCTGAGTGCTGAAAGGTGTTGTGTGTAGTTAAGTAACCTCTTCCTTCCCTGCTCTGGGCTGGCTGAGGAATATTCAGTTTTCTTTTCTGAACTTCCTCAGGAAACTGTTTGTTTTGGATATTGACTTTTTGTTTGTTTTCCCAAGTGAGTGGTAGTTCTTGCCTAGATACCCAACAAATCTGCAGAAATTCTTGTACCAGTAGCATGCAGATGCTAATGGTTGTGATAAGCACTTCCAATTCTTGTTCCCACTAGTGCAATCGCAATGTATTGATTCTGCAGTTAACTTTTAAAACTTTGAAGGCCAGTAGTACCTGGTGGACTTCTCCAAGAAAAACTGAGAATTAATTTTAGAAGCCAAATAGAAATACAGCAAGATAGATAAGGCGTATGAATGTCTGGTGTGTCCTTCTGAAGAGACTGACTCTAAATCTAAGCTTATTTCCTTATTTTGGTACAGCCCCTTACCAGTTCTTTTTCCTCTCTTTTTTTTTGGTGTCTTGAATAAGAAAACTTTTTCAAGATTGTTACGATTTTATCAGGACAATGAGGGACATGTTTAGACACAAGCATTTCACTGGAAGTAAGGTGTACACAAAAGCTACGTGAGGTTGCAAGCTTGGTGCAAAGGTAGTGTTCTTTGTGTAGTTGAGTTTGTGATCTGGTCATTCCATTCGCTGTGGCTTGCTTGCTGTGGTTGAAAGGGTTAGAGCAAGGACTTGGATCTGTCACAGATAGCTTTCCCCTCCATTGTCTTTTGCAGAGAATAGAAACAATATGCCCCCTGAGGCAGCAGCAGTAGTTGCTTCATTTTATGGCCTGCAGGACAGCTGTCAAAGCTGATCCACAAAAGCAGGTTTGTGAAGATGCTAAAAGTACTTTATTGCTTCCCACTGGAGGTTACGCTTGTGCTGGCCACAGGAAAATCTGAAAATCTGCCTGTTTTTAAGATAGATACCCAAATATTATTTTCTCTGAAAATGTAATAATCTCATTGTCCTTAATGAGAAAAGTGTGGAAATGTGTAACAACACTAGATATTTAACACCTACTGTTTATTTATAGGAAATTACTGTTGACTTTTACTAAGAAATAAGGTGATTGAAAACTGCTTTGACCTTGTGTCAAAACTCAATCATAATTGAGTTTAAAATCTAACTTGTCATTCTTGACACACTTCTCTTTGTACAAAAAGCAGTTCAGTTAAAACAATAAAGATAATTCCTCTGATAAGTCCTCCTAGACTTGCAAAGAAACATGGGGGAAACTATTCTGGCTTCGATTTCAAGAATATGTGGAAGCTTTGGCCTTAGTCTGAGCTCTTTCTCTAGGTGCAGAAGTCTAAAGAAGTAAATGTTATCCTGCAAGAGACTACCTTAGGAACTTTGCATTATTTTAGGTATGAAATACTAAATTTATTGTAGCTGTTGTTTGAATCTTTGAAAACATGAACTGGAACTGTCTTCTCAAGCCCATGGGCGACTCCAGTGCTGCTGCTGACAGGTTTTCCGGCTGCAGTAGAGGTAACCGGAGCAATGCTATTTGCAAACAGGGCAGCATTGCTCAAACTGGTAGCCAGCAAGGTGCTGCTTTTTTCTTCATGATGCTTGAAAGAGAAATCTTGATGCATAACGTACAGAATTAATGTTTTGGGGAAATCCAGTCTCATGTACGCACGCATGTACTCAGATGCTTGTGTGAAGGTAAGAGTTCTATGAGAAAAAGCATGTTTTGAAAAAATAAAAATTAAAACCCCAGCCTTTGAGAAGCAGGAAAGAAATGTGATGAGAAGGGGAACAGAAAGTGTTTGTTATTGTTTGAAGACCCTTGTAGCCCTCAAAGGGAGCTCTCTGGAAAGATGTGTACTTAGATATGTTTATATCTCAGGGCAATTTCAAAGACAAGGAAGTTGAACAAGATTGGGTACTTCCAAGATTCTGAGCAAATAAGTTGCATTACTTCCATATTGATGAATTGCAACTTCATTTATGAAGGTTGGTTTTTTTTTACATTATTATTTAAAGGATAAAGAAAACCAAACAAACCAACCCACAGATGTATCTACTTGCCTTATAGAGAGCTGAGAATGCTGCTAGTGATGTGTATAAGGGTGTCTAAGATAAGCTTAAGGAAACTCTTCACTTAAATAACATGTAAGCGTAAAATAAAGCTTTTTTTTTTTTTTCCTCCAACGCTGATATCATGATACCATCATTCTCTTCCTGTTGGTTTTATTCTTAATAAATGTAGAGAACCATAGTTAATGTAGACATTGTATCTGGAGTTTGCAAAGCTCAAGTGCTGCTGGTTGCCCACTTGCATTTCGAAGATACTTAATGGTCTCTGTTAAGTCACTCTAACCCTAGACTGTAGCATATTAGTGTTCTCACATATTTCTAGTTCATAGGGGTGTTAGGCTGTATGTATTTCTCCCTTTCTACTGAGTCATCTTGATTCCCCCAAGTTGGTGGTGGATAACATTATTTGGGGTACAAAGCATGGCACCAGCGGTCAACAGGGCTGGCACCATTCCTGTGGACCTACGCTGTCTGCCCCTACCCCTTAATTACAAGCATTGTTTGCAAGAACAAGTGTTTGCCATTTCTAGAGACTTGGGAATTAAGTCCTTACAAGATTCCTGAAATTCAAATGTTGCATGATAAATGGAGCACTTTGAGTATGGTGTAAGAGCAGCATCGCAATGGGGACCTCAACTGATGGCAGCATGAGCTAATTCTTCTGCCTGGGTTGTCAGTGCTCAGCAGGGTGAGTACCTTCACAGGTCTTCATCATCAAACTTCTTTCTCAGTCTTTGGTGAGTGAATGCAGTTCTTCATAGATGAGAAACTAACTCGCATAAGCAGTTCGTGTCAAAGCCAACAACTCACCTCCGGCTACCTTTGAACTGTTTTCAGTGTTCTTGATTGGACTGCTTGGGAATGCAGAAAGAATGAAAATAACATATTGCTTGGTTTGTAATGTGACTAATGGATGTCTGATGTTTCCGAGCCTGGTGCATTTGAAATGAATGTGTTAGTAAAATCTAGGGGAGGCGATAGCCACAGATGAGTACAGGAGATGGTGTGAGCAAGAAAACGAAGGACAAGAAGTGGGAAGACCGAGCTTCTACTGAAAGGAAAAAGGCATTAAAATGGCAGCTGCAGTCAGTGGAATGAGCAGTGATCACCCTGTCTAGTTAGAAAGTCCAGTGAGTTTACAGGAGTGGTTCTTTCAAGGTTTGTCTTGGTTGTTTGTGAGGCAGTAAGTCTTCTCACAGTTCTAAGAAACATGTTACACAGGTCATTTCCATTTTTCAGTCTATTGCTTAGCTGTTTTTGTTGTCTTATCCCACTCCGGCTCTGGGATTGCCAGTTCTCTGAGATCCAGTGGGAGCAGTGCTTAGCTGGTTAAACTGGGATTTAGCAGTCTGCCATATCCAGAACAAGTTGGTGTGTTTGCGCTGTGCCGTGTGTACCAAGCTCCAACAGTAAGGCACAAGAACTCGGAGCCGTTGAGATCTGGCACCTTGTTAGCTGAGCGGCTCAAACTGCCTTGCGAAAGTGTGTCCAGCTGCCAATGGGGTGTTGGATCTGTATGGCATTGCCAGGACAAACGCAATAAATAAGCCGGCGAGGTTAATGTCTCTGATAATTGCAGGTGCAAATGAGGCAGCCTATTTCAATTAAAATGTGAATTGCGACTTTTGCAGTCCTTCACTGGATTCTTGTTGCAGCTTCTTCTGAACAGGAGCCAGTTAAAGCTTTTTCTTTTAGAAGTTTTCTTGCAGAGATAATTCTTCACTTGTTGATGAGGTGGTTAGCCTCAGAAACTCTTGCCAAAGCTGAGACAGAATGAGAGCATCAGAAATAGGGAAGAAAATCGGTATTCATTAACTGTTTAGCGAGCAAAACGCTTGGTTTTGTCTCAGAGATGGCTTTGTGTGTGCAGATCGTTACTATTTTAATATATATTTGGTCTACATTTAAAAAGCTGGAGAGAAATAATTGAATTCTAGTGTAGAGCTGAATCTATTTGTAATGCAAAGGAGCAACACTTGGTACTGAATGGAGGGGGGGAAAAGCTGTTTGAATGAAATATATCCCAGTTAAGTTGCACCAGCACTTTCAGGAGAAGTGAACCCTGAAAGAGAAATGAACAGTGATGTAGCACATCCTGACCGTTGAAACTGGAGCACAAAAAGTGGTGGGAAAAAGATCCACAGCTTTCTGGGGACATAAGAACAACTTGCCTTTTAAACTTAGTTCTGAGTGTAGACGTTATGAAACTGGATAAAGTTTTCAGAGGTATTGATTGTGAGGGTAAACACTCCTGCTGCTGTTATCTATTAAATACAGGACTGGTTTAAAAGTTAGGAGTGCCTTAGTTACAGTAATCCAGCCACTACAACAGCAATATGGGAGGGTTTTTTGAAAATCTGCTTTTTTCCTCATTTCTTTGAGGAGTTTATGTTCTGATTCTGTTCTTTAGAGAATTGATTATGAGAGGGGAGGGTATGGAGCAAGACACTGGGCACTCCCTCTGGAAAGGTAAAAAATACAGCAACAGGATAGCAGGAAACATAGCTGTCTATTTCCTGCTGCCCTTCTGACTGTTTTCAAGCCTTTGGCTCTGCTGGTACTTCCTCCCTCGTGCCATCTTCCCCTTCCCAAAAGTTTGCTTGCCATGGCACACTAAGTAGTGCAAGTGTCTGCTCTTTTAAGCAGAAATGCAGGTATGTAAATATTGTCCTAGTGTTACTGTTTAATCTAGTTCCCTTAGAGAAGACCTTGTTTATTCCTGCATTGCTGCTGTTCACCAAAGAAATCAGCCTGCACTGAACTGGAGTCTGTTCAATGTGACCTGTGTGCATAATACAGTAGCACAGAACTGTAACGTATAGCCCGGTGTTCGTGAGCTAGTGGTAATCTGCATACAGTTAGAACATGCACAAAGAGCATGTTCACAGAAGCGTGAAGTATATAAGTTAGAATATCAATACAACTGATCACAGTGGAAAACTGAAAGTGGGCCTTGGATCGCCTTCCTTTACTGCACGCTTAACGAGCAGCCAAGAGACCCTGCATCAGAAATGCTAATTGTAGTCCTTCCCTTTAAACTTCTTTATCTTGTCAAGTTCTGAAATATAGAATGACTAGAAATCTGTTTTGCCTGTTCTTCCCTTTGCCTCCCCTTCCCTGGGAGCACAGGAAGTTCAGATGTAACATATAAAGGCAGGAAATGTGTAACAAATGAGCCAGCTCTACTTCTCTGTCACTATTCGATATGAATATTCATGTTATTTTTGAGTGTAAGTTTGTTTGTGGTATTATACAGTCATTTAGTACAACTGTTGACAGTGAAGTCTAATCTTTATGGTTTTTTCTCTCCTTAGAGCACAACAATGGAAGAAACAGCTATATGGGAACAACACACAGTGACTCTTCACAGGGTGAGTTCATACAATCGGTTGTGTGTGCCTAACACAGGATACTGGCAGCTTTTGAAAACAATAGGAAAAAGCCAGATGTCAGGAAGTAAAAGAAAAGGAAACTGTCGTATTCCTTTGTTTAAATTTAGAAGTGTTTTAAAAGCTGCATTTGATAGCTGCTCTGTTTGTTTGTTGGGTTTCAGAGATAAGCTGGCCTACAAATAACCATGCCAGAAACAAAGCTTGAGATTACTTCAGTATATAACTGAAAGCCGTTAGGAATCTAAGTGTTCGTTAACAATTGGGCTGTAGCTACACTTAAAGGTTTTGAAACTTTATTTGCAGGAGCATAAAATGATGTAGTTAAGTATAAACAAACATGTTCAAAACTGCCTTATTTGCTTGCCGCTTTCTTAAATTAGTGGCAAAAAATAGCAATTTTGGATGTGCACCTTACACAAAGGAGTGTGTCCCAGGTATTAGTGAATAGAAAGACAGCTTTTACGTTTAGACTGGCTCTTATTTGAGTTACTCTTAAATTGATTTCTGATGTAGCTGTCATGAAACTGTACAAAAGAGTCAATAAGGACTGAGTTGCTTAGGGAAAGTCAGAACAAGGTGGCGTGCCATTTCTGGCAGCAGCTCAGGATTAAAGCAGCCATGGCATCATGGCCCACATAGCTATGGATATTCCCACAAAAGGGAGATGCACAAGAGTTTTTTTTTTCTCAAGGGAGTAAGTTATATCATTTGCCTTCAGTTCTTCAGCGTAGAATTAAGGCATTTTAGAATGGTAGCATTGAGATGGACGAACCTTTGTGACTAAAAATGTGTGTGAATAAATCCGCTGGTCAGATAAAATGTTAATTGTCTATACAAACCTATTATCTTATTCTAGTAAGTTTAATGTTGTTGATTCAAAATATCTGTTAGTACCTGCTCTAAGAGACCAGTTAAATTCAGTTTGACCAGAAGGCTGTCTAGCAAAGTAACCTCTCTTTAACTGCAAGCACATGCTGAAAGAAAAGTAGAAGTTAAAAAAGAAAAAAAGCATGGTGATAATCATCTATGCTGTGTTTCAAGCTTCCAGCAATTTTTAGGTCAACCAGTTCTTGAGCAAGAAGTACTACTTCTATATGTAATTGCCCTTTGTGTTTTCTTCTTGAAGCTGTCCAGTCATCCCTGGAACCTGTGTAAACTTTTTTTTTTTTAACTCATGTTAGTAAAAAACTAACATGATTAGCTTAGTACTATCTTATATTCAAAACCAAACAAATGCTGTAGCAATACATGTTTGGCTAGTAGAGTTGGTGATAGCCTAGGTTCTCTTGAAGGGGATATTTTTTGGTTAATTGGGGAAGTAAATCCAGAGGAACTTGAAAATGACGGGTTCAGTCAGTGAACAAAGGAGTAATGAAATGCTGCAATATGGTGTAACCTCGAACAAATTTTGAAATAATAGGTAGGAGCTAGAAATTATGTCTTTGTGCTTTCAGCGTAGTCGAAAGTCCTGGTATAGTACAGAAGTGAAAGTGTGATTTGATTATAATTCTGGTTTAACTGTTTTGTTAGCTGAGTATCTCTCAGTTAAATATTGAAGGCTGATGGCATTGACTGTTAATAACTTTCAGAGAATCATTGAATGGTTTGGGTTGGAAGGGACTTTAAAGATCATCCACTTTCACCTGCCCCTCCCTGGGCAGGGACGGCTTCCACCACACCAGGTGGCTCAAAGCCCCATCCAGTCTGGCCTTGAGCAATTCCAGGGATAGGATGTCCACAGCTTCTCTGGGCAACCTGGGCCACTGCCTCGCCACCCTAACAGGGAAGAATTTCTTTGTTATATCCAATGTAAATCTACGCTCTTCCAGTTTAAAGCCATTACCCCTTGTCCTGTCACTACGTGCTTTTGTCAAAGGTCCCTTTCCAGCTTTATTGTAGGTGCTGGCAGGCTGCTCTAAGGTCTCCCCGGAGCCTCCTCTTCTCCAGGCTGAACAGCCCCAGCTCTCTCAGCCTGGCCTCACAGGAGAGGTGCTCCAGCCCTCTGATCAGCTTCAGACCCTCTTCTGGACCCTCTCCAACAGGTCCATGCCCTTCTTATATTGGGGTCTCCAGAGCTGGACACAGTGCTGCAGGTGGGGTCTCACCAGAGCAGAGCAGAGGGGGAGAATTCCCTCTCTCGACCTGCTGGCCACGCCCAGGACGCGGTTGGCCTTCTGGGCTGCCAGCGCACATTGCCGGCTCATGTTGAGCTTCTCGTCCACCAGCACTCCCAAGTCCTTCTCCTCAGGGATGCTCTCAATCCATTCTGTGCCAGCCTGGATTTGTGCCTGGGATTGCCACGACCCAGGTGTGCTTGGCCTGGTTGAACTTCATGAGGTTGGCACGGACCTACCTCTCCAGCCTGTCCAGGTCCATTTGGATGCCATCCCACCCCTCCAGCGTGTCGACGGCACCGCACAGGTTGGTGTCATCAGCGAACTTGCTGAGGGTGCACTCTATCCCACTGTCCATGTCCTCACAAAGATGTTGAACAGGGCTGGGCCCAACACGGACCCCTGAGGGACGCCACTGGTGACCGGTCTCCACTGGGACATTGAGCCGTTGACCACCACTCTGAGTGCGGCCATCCAGCCAACTCCTTATCCATTGAGTGATCCATCCATCAAATCCATGTCTCCAGTTTAGAGGATGTCATGCGGGACAGTGTCAAATGCTTTGCACAAGTCCAGGTAGATGACCTCAGTTGCTTGTCCCTTGTCCACCGATGCTGTAACCCCGTCGTAGAAGGCCACCAAATTGGTCAGGCATGATCTGCCCTTAGTGAAGCTGTGTTGGCTGTCACCCATCACCTCCTTGTTTTCAATGTGCCTCAGCATTAATTAATTTAATGCTTTGATAGCATTAATTTAGTCAATTAAAAACAAACAAATAATGTTTTCCATCTGCCATGTAACAAAACCAAAACTCTTGTGCTGATAAGTTATTCTTGGCACTGGGAAGAGAGGAACTGCATGTTTGCTTGTGGGATTTTTTATTTTGCTTTTTATTTGTGACATTCTTGTAGTGTTAGATTATCAAGTAAATGAGGTTTCCTCAGTTTAGTCAGAAGGAGTGAAATGCATCCAGACCTCACTTATCCTCAAAAATACCTAGAATTTAGTAGGGCTGGAATAGACTCAAAATACCACTCTGAGCGGTTGTAGAGTATTTTTTGTGAGTCTTATCTGCTCCACTTGGCTGAGCTGCAGAACTGCTAGAGACCATCTACTGCCAACCATAGAAAAACACTTTGAAGAACTGAACTTGCTTTCTTTAGTGAGCCGCGCTGAAAAGCCCCGCTGATTTTGGCTTGGTGGAGGGCAGGGAGCTGGCTGCGAATTAACAACATTGAACATACGCTGAATTTCTACAGGGGAGATGCAGGTCAGGCTTTGTTAATAACTTCCTGTTTTATTGTACACCTGCAAAACTCTTGGGATTCACTAACCTTTTTGGTATATGTTGTCAGTATTTGCACTCAGAAATGAGGCTAGACAAGTCATTGGAAGAATCTGGCCGGCAGAGAAGTGCGGAGTTGGTGTCAGGTACTACCACCTTCTTCATGGCAAGCAGCTCTGTTGTCCCTCCAGGTGCCATAAAGAAACTATGTAACTGTGGTTTCTTTTTCTGTTTTAATTAGTTTTTATTAATAGTATTTGAAAAGTAGTTAATGAGGAAGGACCACTAACATCTATTATAATGAATGGCTTTGAAAATAGGGGGAAAATGCAAGTAATGTGTTAGGTGATGTGTGTGTGTTAGCAAAGATACTTAGAATATTCTTGCCTAGACTTACTCCTGTTCTGAGACTCATGTCTTTCCTGTTGGTTGTTTTACTTTGCTTCCAGCCTGTGCTGTTCTGTACTATCACTCCATTGCTATTGTGTATGGCAGAGTAGGATTCCTTTAACCCTTCTTGGCCTCCAGAAAGGTAGCCAAAACTGTGAAAACTAAAAGCCGTTTTGGTAGTAACTTTCAAATTTTTGGAAAGTAGATGTCATTTGTATGCAGTTTCTTTCTGAAGAAGAAAGCAAAAACCCCACATTAGGAGGTACTGTAGAGGTGTTCTGTGTGTGTAGCCTGGTGATTAGCTTCTGTAACATCTGAGGTATAAACATTTTTGAAATGTTGCTGTGTTTTTATAGGGGGCAGCTACTGATTTATAAATTAATGGCAGTTCAGAACTGTTGTTATGTACCTTGAAAAAGATATATGTTTTGGTTTCTTGCCATGTTTTGATCCTGTAGTGGCCCTTTAGAAGGGCATAGCATGCTGTATAAACTTTGGGCCTTATGAAAGAGAAGGGAGTGTGCTTACTTAGGGAGCTCTTGTTGAAGAGTACAACTTTACTCACTTGTTTTGAAGAATTTCTTTCTATGCCCTTTACTTTCAAGAGATGTCATTACAAATTAGGGACAGATTATACTTAATCCCAGTAGATACAGTGTGCATGTGTCAGTCCAGGCACTTGCATATAACTTCAAAAATCAGATTATTTTTATTTGTCAGCTTCAGGTATCTTAGTCTGGAGCACAGTGTATAAGCAGTCTGATTGCTGTGATTTAATGGTAGTTGGTGAATTCCAGTGCTGTTGTGAAAAGACTTACTGGAAACTTTTTTTTTACGGAGGACAGACTTGAACTTCTAACCAAAAGGTTTTTTTGTTCCCTTTCTTTACTACCCTTCCAACTTTCTGAACTGCTACTTAGCTCTTAAGAGGTTGAGCCAGACTCAAGTTCAGTTAAAGCATATCAGGTAGCTATGATGTATCTTTTATTGAGATCTTCTGTTTTTATATACTTAACTGTAAAGGACTTTAAGAAGGAACTGTGCACTTCATATGTGTATTTCTTTGTACTTGGAGCTCAAGTTCTGTGTGTCTGTTAGATGTGTCTCCTTCCCCCAAAGAGCAGAAACCAGGTATGTCTGTACCTTTCTGCTTCTTCCATGCTGCCTTCCTGTGGGAGACCAAAAATATTCCTGTGTTGTCACTACAACGTCTGACAGGTGAATTTGTAATGTGGTGGATTTTTTTAAATGCAATTTTTATTAAGATACATGTCTGTATCTTGTATAATCTGTAGAGATCCACATCCTGCTGTTTCCAGACATGTCTAGAAGCTAGAATCAGTTTTCTGAGGGCAGTTCATTTTATTGTTTGTCTTTTGTGATGATGATGGGCAGCAGGAGAAAACGAAAAGCATTAGGCTGAGGTTTACTGGAAAGTTTCTTACTCGAGCTCTTAAATTTTCATAAAGATCTAGTTTGATTTGAACATTCTAATCTGTAGTATTTCTTAAGACCTTGATTTATGTTATTAGCCTTTATCTGACCTGTGGTCTCTTCTGACTGCTTCTGTATATGAGACTGCATTGTTTCAGGGTTTCTTGAAAAGAACGACATTTAAGACTGCTAGCTTCAGACTTGTGATTTGGTTTGCACATCTACCCAAAAATAGAATGGCAAGAGGAAGATGAGGTTTACAGTGAGTTTCTGTATCTCTGCTGGCCTTAACCTGTTGATTGTATTTCTTTTCATGAGTGGAAAACTGATAATTTTGTTTGTTTATGGTGTAAGGAAAGATGGAGAACATTTAAATGAAGTTTAATGTAAATGTCTGTTTAACATGAATGTCTTTGTTATCTCTCTTCTCCATTTCCTTCCCCACCCAAATGTTGTGCACACCGAATTCTGTTTGTAAGAGTGATGGAAAACTGAAAGATAAAGAGAAAGGGGAGCTAGTACTGTTTTGAAGGGTTTTTTTTGTATCACATTTCCATAGACTATTATATATTCTATTTGTGGATGACTTAAACAATAAAACTGAAAGAAAACCTCAGCTCTGGTCATGTCATTGTGATCCTTTTTAGACTGTCCCCTTGCATGGCACAGGGTTTCACTTAGTGATTCTTGAATCCCTGCCATGATTTCTGGTTGATCTGGCTGGAATGTATCTTGTAAAGATGTCTAGTTTTCATTTAATAAAATCAAATTAATGTAAAAGAAGCAGGAAGATGTACTCCTTCCCACTCCCCTGCACTCATTAGACCAACTTATTTTCTAGAAATCTGGCAACAGCATTTGTGAACTGTTGAAATCAGGTTCTGAACAGTGAATCTCCAAATACTTGTTTTCATTCTACATGCCCCTGTTCACTGCTTACAGGCTAAATCTAGACCATCTTTTTATGACCTCTATTTTGGCAGGAAATAGAAAACAGGTTTTTTTTAAGCAGTAATTACTGTCCAAAAAGCTGAATGTCATGTTTCTTACAGCCAGATGAAGATTGCCATGTTGCTTTTGCTGTCACTGTAAGGTTATGAAACTCACTGCTGAAGCTGGGTCATGTTTGTTGAAAAGTCTGAAAAAGAGAAGCATAAGTCTGCCAGCATGGAGTGTATGCTGTGTGAAATGGAGAGGAGGAATTGACTGAAACCTGATCTTTTCCATCCAGTGACTATATTTTGCATAGTCAAAAAGTTTATAAAAAAATTATTGAGTAAAATACAGCATTTAAGTGGTAATATCCTCCTGACAGTGTTTTCCGGGCAATAATGGAAGAGCTAGACAGTTTGCAAATGGGTTATATTTAGAAAGTTTACTTCCCCCCGTCACTGCTTCCAGGCAGAAATGTAAGCATCGTTGCTGTATCTTGAAATATCTAACAGGAATAACTTTTCAGAGGCATTGACCTTGCTGTTGTGGCAGGTCACCCTAGAGGGAAAAGATTGAAGCAAATTACTTCTGTTAAGATGCAGATGACTTGCAAGTGCTGACAAGGTTTTGATGTATTTAATGGTACAAGCGATCTTGGTATTATTCCTGAGATCTGAGCCCGCAGTCATACTGCTGCGTGTCGTCATCCTGGCGGTTCCTGAGCTAAGCGAGGTCAAGCTGGGTAAATACCATCATGTGAAACCACAAAGAAAATGTCGCAGGAAGTGATGTGGGTTTGAATCGGGATCTCAACGGAATTGTATGGTATCATGTGCTTACTGAAGGTTGAGGCCTTACTGATGGCTACTTGAAGCCGAGGCCATAAAAATGCAGGTAGGAACTCTAATATTTCACTCTTGGGAGAGACTGGGTAGTTAGTCTGAAACTCTGTGCTTTCTAAAAGTGGGGGGTTTAAAAATTTTTACTCTCTCCTGTTCTTAGATTTCATAGCATTGCACAGTTCATTGATCCTTCGTTCTTCCAAAAAGTTGTGCTTATCCTGTAGGACCTTTTTGTGTTTGACATGGGAATGTGAATTGTGACCATGTAAGTATTAGAAATTAAAAATATTTCTCTTGTTACATTATAGGCCCCTGGATTTGGATTTGGTATTGCAATATCTGGAGGAAGAGACAATCCTCACTTTCAGAGTGGTGAGACATCAATAGTTATTTCTGATGTGCTGAAAGGAGGCCCAGCAGAAGGACTGCTACAGTAAGTGCCAGACTACACCTGGATTCTGATCCTGGGGCATTCATCTTGCTCAGTGGTAGCTTACCCTCCTGGTTGTTTTGCTCCCAAGATATCTATCTGTAACTGTTTGCAGAGGAGGTTCATAACACATGTAGTTTCTTCGGGAGAACCCGTTCCCAATGTTTTCCCCTTGGCATGAAGTATTTATGCTGTGCATTGTGATGTTTTCCATTTAGAGAAAATGACCGTGTTGCAATGGTTAATGGAGTTTCAATGGATAATGTCGAGCATGCATTTGCTGTTCAGCAGCTGAGGAAAAGTGGGAAGAATGCCAAAATTGTAAGTGAATGTCTTGAAGCTTTACACTTTAATTCATACTTACAGAGCAGGAGTGAAATGGTGTAATGCCTGCTGTGAAATGGATGTATGATGCAAGGTACTCGAATAATAATGTGTGATGCTTCAGGTTTAAGTGATGATCATGACATGTTTATCGTGTGGGTCACCCACAACTTTTAAAAAATGTGAATGGTGATGTTTGTGTGGTGTGGCACTGGTTCTTCTGTGGCCAAAAGCTCAATTCTCAGCTTTGTTTAATATTTCTCTGCTTTCTTGAGTGCGCTTTTGTCAAGTTTTTCAAAGGCTGGTGTATGCTAAAGGACTTTACCTAGTGTTAGGCACTAGCGTAGCATTTTTTATGCTTAGTAAACAGTTTCCAAAATAAAGTATAATTACCTTAATTCCTATAATTTTGTAGGCTTATTCAAAGTGGTTGGCTTTTGAACGTTACGAAACAGAACAGGCCATCACTAAAGGGTAGTAATCTGACTTTCTCTAGAAGTTTGACTTATGTTACAAAAAATAGAACACAAATGTACAAGGTTTAGCAATTTCTTAAAGCAGACTTCTAGGGCTTGTAGAAAAGCTTTTGTGCTGACAGATTTCTAGTACTCTTGTGTGCTTTAATAAAGTTGCGAAAAAATTGTGTTTTGCGTTAGTAGATTTAGCAAGTCTTCAAAGCTCGCACAAAACAATGTGTGGCGAGCTGTGCAGGGCTTTCAGTATCTTAAGTATTTGGTGTATAGATTTATGCAGAGAAAAGCAATTAATGAAAACTTTATGGTATAACTTGGTCCACTTCTGTAACACAGAGCAAATAATCCTCTAAACAGGGTTGAGTCTTGTTCTGGAAACAGCTGTCTACATTAGTGCGAACTGGCTTAGAACTTTCAGCGGGAACGTTCCCTTCCTCTGTGGCTTGCATAAACATAGCTTTGGAAGGTTGGAAGGCTTCAAAGTTGAGGAGAATTACTGGCAATAACACACTGAGTATACAGCAGATTACATGGTAGCAAAAGAAGTTTTTAGCAGTACCAGAAACTGATTTGTGGGTATAAGCAAAGAGAGAAGGCATTCAAGTATGCAGCTCTGTGAAGACAGAATATCGTGTTCTGCTACAGTGCCTGTTATTCTTATCTTTTTGCCAGTTTTGCAGAAGGAAAAAGGACTAAACCAACTGTAAAAACAAACATATCCCTCCCCTCAAAACCAGATTTTTAGTGATCTGTATTGATGAGTCTTCTCTATTAATTGGATAGAATTCTAGAATTAGGATGCAAGAATTCAGAGCATTCACAAATACATGTATGTTTTCTTTTGAGTTTTGGCATTAGTTTGGCTTCAGACATTTAGTAACACCACTAGCATTACACAGCCAGAGGCTGATACCTGGTGTCTGCTTGTAGACTATCCGAAGGATGAAGAAAATTCAGATTCCAGTGGCTCGACCAGAACCTGAACCAGTGTCTGATAATGAAGATGACAGCTACGATGAAGAAATACGCGATCCAAGAAGCAGCCGTGGCGGTCCAAGTGCCAGCAGAAGGCATGAGAAGAGCTGGGTGAGAGATCGAAGTGCTAGTAGAGAGAGAAGCTTGTCACCAAGATCAGACAGAAGGTCGGTCACGTCCAGTCAGCCTGCAAAACCTACCAAAGTAACGCTGGTGAAATCGAGGAAAAATGAAGGTAACTTGTATGTAATTCTCTGGCTAAGACTTTTGCGGTTTTCTAAAGGCCAGCTGCTTCACTCGGGGTTGCGTTAAGGGCTTCACGGACTGTCTGAGCAGTGCTGTTGACAGGTTGTCCGTTTTACCAGTAGCTAGCTGAAAACTTAAAAACTACTGTTGTATTTCTGGTGGTATTTTTCATCTTCTAAAGTATATGTGCTTTGTTAAGGGTAAAGTATTGTATAGTGTAAACAAATCCCCACTGTGTACCCGACATCTGGTAGTCAGTGGCTACCTTCTATATACTTTAGTTGAGTCTTCAGTGTCCATCTTGTTGGAAAGAGGGAAAGTTAAGCTATTGAACAGCAGCTATGATTACAGGCAGAGTTGGGAAAGAGAGTGATATAATGGTAAATCCATAGAGCAATTCCATTACGGCCCTTCATGTGCCCAGTTCTCTGTCCTCTTTGTGTTTCCAGTGGAAATGTTGTGTAAAGCAGTGTTGCAAATCTTCAGATATCTTCCTTTTTTTTTTTTTTCCTTTTTTGTTTTATTGTTGTTACATAGAGTATGGTCTACGGTTGGCGAGCCACATATTTGTGAAGGAAATTTCACAGGATAGCCTGGCAGCACGAGATGGCAATATTCAGGAAGGAGATGTTGTACTGAAGGTACAGTAAATGGGGGCGGTGGTTGTTAAAAGGGAAAGCTCATGGATACAACTGTTCCTGGAATTAGCTATCTCTTAATACCATAATTATTGTTAGTAGTTGTATCTTATTGAATTATTTCAAAGATCAATAAATTTGAGTGTAAATCAGACTTTCTAAGGAAAGGAAAACTATAATGCTTTTCTGATTTTGGGGGGTTTTTGGTTTTGTTTTTGTTTTGGTTTTTTTGTTGTTGTTTTTTTGTGTGGTTTTTTGTTTGGTTGTTTTTTTTGTTTGTTTGTTTGGTTTTGGTTTTTTTTTTTGGTTTTGTTTGGGTTTTTTGTATTATTCCCCAGACCTTATTCAGACAAATAATGCCCACTATAAATGCATAATAGAAAACATTTGGGATGGTGTGAGACTTTGGCCCTACATGCGTAGTTATACACCGTAATTGTGCTGTAGTTATACACAGGAATTGTGCTGTAGGGCAGCACTAGAACTTGCCTTTAGGTTAAACTTTGATTTTTGTAGAAGTCAATATACCCAATGACTGTTAATTCATACTTAAAACTTTTTGTTTCAAGATACTGCTGTAAATGTGTTGGTGCAGAAAAACATACCGTTCCTTACTCTGCTGAGTCTAGCCGTGCTCGTTCAAAAATCGTAACTGACGTTTTAAGTTTTGTATTAATGGTTGAGGCTTTGTCTTTGAAAGATGAAAATAATTTTCTGTATTATGTTATGGTTCGGATGTGTCTAATAATCTTCCATTGTAATGTGGTAATTTGATAAATATCCCTAGCTATTTCTAAGTATCATCAAACAGAAAACCATGATCGTTACTGGAGATTCACTGGGATTGTTTTCCATAAGTTTACATCTGCTCTTTTCTTACTTTGTTCCAGATAAATGGCACAGTGACAGAAAATATGTCCTTAGCAGATGCAAAGACACTAATAGAAAGGTCAAAAGGCAAGTTGAAGATGGTTGTTCAGCGAGATGAACGAGCTACGCTGTTGAACGTCCCTGATCTTTCTGACAGTATTCATTCTGCTAATGCTTCTGAGAGAGATGGTGAGTATAAATAAACTTGATTTCCAAAGGAAGAGAGGAATTCCCTGTGCTGTGAAATGCCTAAGTGGGATGAGAGGGTGGGGAGGAGAAGAGTTAGGAGTTATCATGTGGGTAAAGTCTTGTTTGAATGTGGTTGAAATCCACACCTTCAAAAACAGTGGAGAAAGATACAGTTCCTATTCTTGCAGTTGTTCTTTCAGGAATATTACTAAGTTTAGTTGTTTTAAATAATAAACGTAGATTTAACATCTTCATAAAAAAACTATCTGCAAAAGCTTATTTCCATTTGAGCAGGTCACGCCACCATTTTAATTGCAATCATTTCATGAAAAAACAACTTTTATTTAACAGACATTTCAGAAATTCAGTCGCTGGCATCAGATCATTCCAACCGATCACATGACAGGCCCCGCCGCAGTCGTTCACGATCTCCTGACCAGAGGTCAGAGCCTTCAGACCATTCCAGACATTCTCCACAGCAGCCCAGCAACGGCAGGTGATGGCAGCATTGTATTATTTTTAAATCAACTATTTAATGTGGCATATGAATTGTAGGAGTGTTTGGACTTATATAGCATGATGAAAGTGATGCAGAACTCTGGTAGTAGTAATGTGGCGTTCTTTCTCTCAATGGTTCTCTCCAGATGCGAGTAATAATGATCCGAATTTTCCGTCAGTGTTCATCTTTTTAAACGTGATCTTAGAGCATGGTGGTTGTGTGAATGACAGTGTAAGCTTGGTAGTGATGTATGTTATTGAAGCATATGCAATTGGATTTTGGTTTTGGAAGGCAGTTAGCAGCAAGTATTTTTGAGATAACTAGTAGCACAGTTCCTGTTGAATGTCCAACCTGGGCAAACTTGTTGAAATCTTGCTTTATTTAGGCATAGGCTTTTTATTTTCCTCACTAGCCTTCTTTGAAAGTTATCCTGTGTTTCTGAGTACACTTAATTCCTACAAAAAAAAAGCTGTATTGCACAGCAGATTTAGCTTTTGGAATGTGGCTTTTAGTATTTATACTTGGTAGTGGGGCATTCATGATAATTCTGAAGTAGGTAAGTCTAACCTTAAATGAATTGAGAGAGGAGTAATCTGTTGTATGGTTTGGAATTCTTTCTTCTGCCATTTGAACATTTAGTCTTCAATAACAAATCTGTTTTGCATTTCCAGGTTGTTGGAAATGCACGTTTTAATTTATTGAAATAGAATTTCAGTGTTGGATATTAGTATTTGTAAGAGAAAAGTTTACCTTCTGAGTGCTCATAGGTGATGGAGCAAAAGTTAGACTTGATCTGTTGCAAATTCCAAATTCAGAGCCTGTATTTGAAGATATTTTTTTTTTAGACGCTGTCAAAAATTCTGAAAAATAATTGCAGCAAGCTATTCCATGAAACTAAGATAAGCTTGGTTGGTTTGAATAACACTTTGTTTGCCCAAGGGGAAGGTAACACTTATACCGTCACAGTTTTAAGTCTTTTAAGCATTAATTAATAAAACTGCAAGATGGATTTTACCTGCATGTACGCCTTGCTGGGGTTAAAGATTACAGATGTTTTTACTTCTCTTCCATGTATGTTGTTAGAAGGCACCACAAGGCACAAAAGTTTTCTTTTCAAGTAACAGCCCCCCATATTAGTGGGAAAAGCTTAAAACCAAGGTCCTAAATGCAGAGGTGCCCCTGTTCTTCATTTGGTTTGAAACACGCACCTCATAGCTCAGTAAAACAGCCAAGAGAACCAAGACAACTGGAATGCAGGGAGGGCTAGCTCAAATTTTACACTATCACAGACTGGCTGAGGTTGGAAGGGACCTCCAGAGGTCACCTTGTCCAGCTCCCCCTGCTCAAGCAGGGCTGCCTAGAGCCAGCTGACCAGGACTGTGTCCAGGTAGCTTTTGAATATCTCCAGTGATGGAGAGTCCACAGCCTCCCTGGGTGACCTGTGCCAGTGCTTGGTCATCCTCCCAGTGAGTGTTTTGTGTTGTTCAGAGGGAATCAGCTGTATTTCAGTTTCTGCCCATTGTCTCTCTTTTGTGTCCGTGGGCACCACTGAAGTGAGCCTGGCTCCATCTTCTTTGCACCTTCCCTTCTGGTAGTTTGTTTTTATAGAAGTAATATTTTGTGTGCGTATATGTATAAAATAATAAATCCCCCTGAGCCTTCTCTCCTCTAGGCTAGGCAGTCCCAGCACTCTTCAGCCTCTTCTTAGGAGATATGTTCCAGTCCCTTCATCTTGTTTGTGGCCCTTTGGGCTTTCTCCATGTGTCTGTCTCTGTTGGACCTGGATGTAGTCCTCCAGGTGTGGCCTCCCCAGTGCTGAGTAGAGGGGAAGGATCCCCTCCTGGGCCAGTTGGCCTAAGTCAGCCCAGGAGACCGTGACACCCTTCTTTGCTGCAAGGGCACACTGCTGCCTTGTGTTCAACTTGGTGTCCACCAAGACACCCAGGTCTTTCTGTGCCAGATTGTTTTCCAGCTAGGTGGCCCTCAGCATATGTTTATGCGTGGGGTTGTTGCTCCCCAGGTGCAGGACTTCACAGTCGTTGAACTTCATGAGGTTCCTGTCAAA
The DNA here is from genome assembly GCA_009806455.1 of Tetrax tetrax. Classification (NCBI taxonomy): domain Eukaryota; kingdom Metazoa; phylum Chordata; class Aves; order Otidiformes; family Otididae; genus Tetrax; species Tetrax tetrax. The sequence goes on from WHYT01016323.1 coordinate 88,316, forward strand.
CCATATCTTCAGCCTGTCGAGGTAATTAACTGTGGCTCAATATTTTAGGGTTTGTACAGCAACAAACTTTGCTTGTTTCAGAGTTTTGTCATGGCTCTGCTCTTAGTGATTAGTGGAATCTCATTCTTTAGAAAGATGAAAGTTCAACCATAAATTTTTCCATCTTGGACTAGATGGGTTGGATTCCTGCTTTCATAAGCAGGAGCAAGCACAGTGAATGGAGGGCGCCCTTTGGCCTTTTGTGATATTATTTTATGCCTGTGGTGTTTGAGGAAAAATACAAGTCAGCCATTACCTTGTTTTTCCTTTCTTCATATTAAAATAAATAAAAATCAATCAGACAAGGCATTCTTTAGGTGAGAAAGATCATAGCTTTGGTTTTGAAGTGTTGGAGATTCGGGATCAATGGGTGTGTAGCATTTTCTTTGTGGCTTGATGTGCCTTTCTAAGACTGTCATGAGGGGAATCATGTTTCTGTTTATTGTTCAGATGTTCAACTTTGAAAAAGGTGGGGGTTTGGGGTGGGGTGTTGGTTTTTTTTTGTTTGTTTGGTTTGTTTTTTTTTTTTTAGACTCTCCTAAGAAAGGAATGAAAAAAGACAGTTTCTGGAATTTGAGTGTAAGCATAAGGAAAATGAACATTTAGGAATGTTCTGCTGAACAGTTCTGAATGTCAATGAAATCAACTTTGTAGATTTGCCACCTTGGATATACCTTTAAATTAGAAGACACCTAGAAAAATTTGACTGTGAAGTTTGTGAGTCTCTGCTAGATTTAAAACCTTTGTTTCTTGACATGCATTTATAATGCAGTGTGAAAAGGACTTGTGGAGGGAGGAAAAGAAAATCCATCAAAACTGAAACTATGACTGAGTAACCCTAGTGTTAGTGCTTTCCTGTCCTATTAGGGTGGTTTGGGGAGATGGTCACTTCCTCCCGACGGACTACACTGTCAGAAGAATTAAATCCTTCCTGAGAAGGAACTTTGAAGTTATCTCAACTCTGAATGCATCCGCTCCATCTACTTCATGAACAAGAGCTACCTTGGCATAGATTGGCTTCCTGTTGGACATGGCCCTTTCAAGATCAGAAAATCTGGGCTCTAAGCCACGTAAAGAAAAACATGTTAAAAGCAACTTCTCCTTATAGCAGTTATTTGTGCGAGTTCAAATCTGCTGTAAGATCAAATCAGTTGCAACTGCTTCTGTTTTTTAAAGCTTGCTGGAAAATCTGGAGGATAAAAAGCTTGAGAACAACAAGCTGAGGAGGAAAAGGTGCAAAAAAAGTCCTCAAACTGAGCTTAAGGAGGACATCAAAAATGTATTTAAGATGAGTCTTTATTTAGACTGTGTTCTGCCAAGTGTTTGTATGTTAATGAGGAGAGAAATTCCAGGGGAATCCTCTTAGTCCTTTCATACAAGCTTGACTACAGACTGACACTGAGGTGTGCACTGGAGTACGCGCATCTACCAGCAGACCTGCTTCAGTATTGCTCTGGGGTCTGCAGGGTCTTCAGTGTTGTCCATCTCCCGGTATTTCGTACTGGTGTGCACATCAGCGTGCCTGCAGTTTTCCTGGATAGAGCATTTCCGTAACAATTGCTGTTTGCATAGTCTGTCAAAGCATTAAATAGCTCTGCTGGTTTTCTCTAGTCCAGAGGAGGTTCACAGATACCTCTTGAACAGTCTCTCTAAAACTCAAATTCTAAGCGTGCTCTTCATAACTTACAAGTAGTTAGATGTGTATGGTTTTTTACTTTTAGAGGATTGAAGACTGACTATGGATCACTTGCAAAAGAATCCAGAGAATTGATCTTATATGTCTCCAGATACAGATAAATACTCATACCCTCAGAGACTTGGAAAGCGTATAAGCAGCTCATACTGACTTAGGTACTAAGTGAAATGTAAGAGGTATCATGTCCCGGCTTTGAGGAGGAGCTCAGAGGGAGGAAGGAGCAGAAGAGGTGTCTGCACCCGAAGTTGGAGTGTATTTGGGAAGTATCATATATACTCTTACCTATCTTTTCTTGCTTCTGGCAGTAACAGGCTGTTGAGCTAGGTAAGCTTTTGGTGTGACCCATCCTGAAAAATGGCATCTACAGCCAAGTACTGGCAAGCCTGCCAAATGGAAATCTGGAACACAGGACAGAAACCAACCCTCTTCTGAGTGTGCTTAGGAAGACACCTCTTGGCTCCTACTGTCTTCTCATGCTAAAGAATTTGAAATGTGCTAAAAACACACATTTGGAAAGAGCCTGCATATATTCATATTTTTTAAACTTTTTTCTGTGCAAACAAACATTGTGTGTTGCAGAGAATCTTTTTTTATTCTGAAGTGATAGCCACAGTTGCTGGCAGTAGTGTGTCGCTGACTCTGCTTTTTGTGACTGAAGGTTATTTTAAAAACGCTTCTGTTAGGCATACTTTAAAGAAAAAGGGATGGGAGGAAGTGAGGCAAAGGGGACCCTGACACAGCACAGATGTGAAACGATAGTGTCACAGAGCACAGAGTGAACAGCACTTCTGTCTCTTGGGCAGGGCAGCTGGCAGTTTGTAACAAATTTCCACCACCTAGAACCAGTGACAGCATCAAGTTGTTTCCTGTGTCATCTTGCAAATGTGAGATACTCAGTGCTTACTGGACAGTTTAAGCAAAATGAAGAAACGCTACTCTCCTGCTGTTCTGATTTTTCCTTTTTGTTCTGTCACAATTGTGTTTGTCAGCTTTTTCCCATTTAAACTTTATCTTATGCAGAGTAGAAGTGACCTTTTGCAGGCATTTTAGTTGTAGAGTGTGTTTGTCTACGTGTGTAGTAGTACTCCAGCCTAGAAGCATATCACTTCAGATACTTGCCTGACTTGTGCTGTGCTCTCTGTGTCTGTATTTTAGTTATTGTTCTTGAGCTGTTTTTTCTGTATTTATGTTCTTTTGATATATGCAGGCATAAAATTACAGCGGTTTTGGACTACGTGGAAAGGAAATGTAAAGTTAACTTTGTACTTGTGTACTAACTGCAGGATTTTTGGCTTTATTTTAAAGCTAAACAAAGATACTACTATTTTGGAATAATGCTTGGAAATAGGTAGAGAGGGCTCATGGGGAAATCCACTGTAGTATCTGCTTAACTAGTGCTCCTTACCTGAAAATCTTCAGGGGTTAATTGTAGCTTACACTACTACAGGACTTTTTTTTTGTTTGAGACACTTAGTACGTGCTTAAACAGCTGAATGTATGTGTCTGTTTTTAGTGAGCCAGGAACTATTTTCAAGGGAATGAGAAGTCCAGTCGTTTTTTAATTTAGTGCTGTAAGTAAAATATAAAGCTTTTAGCTTATACACTTAATTTTATGTACAAATGAAAATACCTTGGAAACCTGAGTAAGAAAATTCTTATCGCTGAAGTTTGGGAACAAAGTAGAATAATAAATATTACTTTTCGTTTTGCTAGGTGTAATGGCTTTACACTTCAGTCAACTCCAGAAGCTCCCTAAAAGGGGTTTATCTGATTAAAAAAGGCAAAAATAAGGTTTCTTAAAAATTAGGCCCTTGTACTCGTTTTACCAGTGATTTATAACAAGATGGTTGTTTACAATGCAAGCGTGCCTGTGTCTCCCAGATTGTTATGGTTATTACACTGTTTTTCTGCATTCTGTTGGGTTTTTTAGCTGCCTTCAGGCACACACTTTTAAAACCGGCAGAACAAAGTACTGAAAAGTCTTAGTATGTCCTGGCAGAATAGCTAAGCTTTTGTTTCTGATGTTTCAGACTTCACGCTACTTCAGGAAAGCACATTCTGCTTGTATTTAGATGTTTGGTTTTTTTTATTATTTTCGTGCATCTTGGATGAGTAGATTTGCTGGGGTGTGTTTGGTTTTTGGGGCGGGGGGGGTTGGTTTTTGGGGGGGGCTTTGTTTTTTTTTTTTTTTGGTATCTGTTGGAAGTCATACTTCCAACTTTTGAAGTATTAGTTCTGATCAAAATAAACAGTCTTGGCTCTGTAGAAGGGATTTTTTTTGGATACATGTGCACTTCATGGAAAGTAGTAGTCGTTATTGCCTTGTAGCACCATCTAGCTGTTGGTAGTGAAAAATCTTTCTTTTTTTTCCCCCCCCAGTTCACACCTCTCCTTTATGAAAGGAGATGGACTTGCACCTACTGACAAGCCATTGTTATCTTTGAGGAAGTATATATAATCTTTTTTTTTTTTTTCCCTCCTCCTTGGCAATTAAGTATGATATTATATAAAAAGGTGTGATTTGTTTGTGTCTGTCTGCTTTCAAATACTATTTATATCCTTGCTTATATGCCAGCTCTCAGGAAATGAATAGCCACATCTAGAGAAGACCTTTATTCGCATGAAGTTAGGGACAAAATGCATGGATTTAGAAATGTTAAAATTACTAATAATGCGATAGTCTAAGAACAAAAACTTGTTAAATAGTGATGGGTAATTCCTTACCCACAAACCTGAACTTTGTGAATAAATTGATTTGTTCTATAGTCTTGGGTAGACTAAGATCATAGAAACAATTCTGTATGTCGAGTGGAATCTTTTTTCTAATATAGTCTTCGAAGCAGAGAAGATGAGAGAGTAACTAAACCAGGAGCTGTCTCTACACCTGTAAAGAATGCCGATGATATTTCTAAAACCATGGAAGAGGTGGCAATCGAAAGAACTGAAAAACAAACTCCACCGCTCCCAGGTAAAGATGCTGAAATATATTTATTATGCGTGCTGTCAAGAATGGATGACCAGTAAAGACTTTGTGCCATTGCGTATTTGTGGAATGACTTCTGAAGTTTTAAAACAGACCAAGTTCTAGTTAATTTTATTTTTGAATACAGACACACTTTGTAACCATAACCCAATTTGTATTTTAGAGTTTCAGTCCTGAAAACATAAGCTATGAGCTCTGCCCATTGTATAGGGGTCAAACTTGAGTGTTTAGAGTTGTGTCCTGATTTCTCAAGCAAGGTTAAAATCTGTCATTGCTCTTCTGAGAGTCAAGCAAGACTGGTTCTTATGGGTTACTGTAGCAGACTGTAGTTAACCAAGGATGTAATTAAGCCTGTTTAGAACTGCCGCTCCCAAGGCACAAGTCAAAACTCTGAAATGCTTTGTTACTGTAGCACTTACAAGCTACAGTCATGGACCAAGAAGACGTTTTAACAAGCGCAGTGTAACTAATAAAACCAGACCAGAATGTCCTTCATTTTTTTTTGCAGAAGGGAAGGATAAGCTAAATGGCAGCAGATAAAAGCCAATTGGTAGTTAAAAAAAAAAAATATATATATAGTGACAGGACACTGTTCTGGGCAGGCTGACTTACAAGATTTTTGTTTACAGAAGGAGATGCTTCAGTGAAATTATAAGTGGAGAAGAAGCTGTGGAGGTGGGTTAGAGGGAGCTGTTCTTGAAAGACTGGGTAGAAAGAGAAAAAGCACATTCAAGCTTGAAAAGATTTGAAGACTTAAGCAATGAGCAGTGACACTATTGCATGTGGTACTCAGTAGCTCAGTGAGGAACTGGAAGAGTTGTGATGTTGATGGACTCTGAAAGATCTTGAAAATGAGAACAGTAGGTTTTCTGGTGCTGCAGCCATTGTTAAAAAGATTGTCATACAAGGTGACCTTTTGCAGTGATATTATGAAAAGATGCAAATGAAGTAAGTTTATATCTGTCCAGATAAAAAAAGGATGTGGTAGTGAGGTGAGAAAGATGAAATCTGTATTTCTATAAGATATTGAAGATTAATAATTGGCATAACACAAAGCCTACCAGGATAGGAGATCCTTGAGGTGATTCTTAATCCAATATCCCATGCTAATAGTTGGTTTGAGGGACTGGCAAGCAAGTAATAAGTACTGTGGGGATTTTGTTGGTTAGTAGGGAAGAAGAAATGTTCTGTTCTTGGGTGAATGGGAAGAGGTATATGGAAATACTTAGTTTGGATTGGAGGAGGTGTAGGCCCGTATATAAAGATAATATTTAGATTTGTGTCTGTGGATAAAATGAACTTGCCATAGTATGTAGTCTGAGATGAAGAGGTGCAATAAAGAGCACAATCCTTTAGGAGCCTCACAGAAAACTCTAGGGAAATGAGGATCTTTCAAAGGGTGTAATGAAAATGTGGTTAGAGAAGTAGTTGGTAGATTCTGTGACAGTCTGCTGCTTAGACTGAGGGCAGGTTGAATGTGTTCAGAGAGATCATCAGAGGCTTAGAGGTCATTGAAGACTTACAGGAAAGTGCTGTGTTACTGTATGGTAAGGCCAAAAGTCACATGAGAAATGCTTTATTACCAAACTGTTGTCTGGAATTCCCTGTTTCAAACTAGCCTGTTCAGATTTGAAAGGAAGGCAGCACAGTTGTTGGGCAAATCGGGGATATTAGAGTAGTTTGAAGCAAGCCTGGTTCAAAATCAACTTATTTCAAGTGTGTGGAGGTAAGCCTTAGATACAAATTCTTCTAAAATGAGCACCCATGTAGCAGAAAAAAACCCTGTTAGTGGTCATCACCGAGAGGAGACTGCAGTGGCTGTGTCCTGCCAGTGACTCTAGGTGATCTGTGCAGCAGAGCCATAGTAAGTGCTGATCTTTAAGAACCACCACTGGACCAAAGTAAGTGTTGAAATCTACCGATCTCAAGTCATAGTTCGAGTGTTTGTGGTATTTTCATATCAAAAATTGAGTTCCTGAGGGAAGAGAGGCAATGGACAACGAACAAGTTATGTCAGATAAATCAAGGTGAGAAACAGCGGAGTTGAAAGAGGTCTTGTGAGCGTGAAGCCTTCTAGTTCTTGCAGTTTTACAAGGTTCAGAGTACTTAATGAAGTAGAAGGGAAGCTTTGGGTTTTTTACTGAAGTAAAAATTAGACCAGTAATCAAATGGCATGGTGTATTCTGTTATAAGTTTCTAATATTGCACTTGTAGCTTTAAGTAGGGTAGAGGAAGGCTACTGAAGAAGTTGTTAAGCTCTTGATGAAGTTAAACATACTTTCTGATCTTTAAATGACCAAATGGACATTTGAAATCTTTTGATATTTTATTAGAACCAAAGCCAGTGTATGCCCAAGGAGGTCAGCCAGATGTGGATTTACCAGTCAGTCCATCTGATGGTCCTTTACCCAATTCAACCCATGAAGATGGAATGCTTCGGTAATGTAGCTCTTTGAATCTGCCTGGGCCTTGAGCAAACCAAGCTTTTATCCGAGGTGGTGAATAACCTGTGTAAATGCTTTGATGTAGTGTCCAATATGCTGTCCTGACACTTTTCTTTAGAAATACTGGGATCGAGACTTCAGGTTCATTCCTTAGTCTTGTTGTCACATTGTGTAATATACCATTTTCAAGTCTGAATTTTCTATGCCAATGAGCAGTTACAGTGATCGACTGGTGAAAAGAATTTGGGGTGTTTAGCGCACTCTGGGCTCTGCCACCCCTCCTGCCCTCTCCAGAGAGAGGAGAGATACTGTAGTGTATTCTTCTCCCTTTGTGATAACTGGAGAGCAGTGAATAATGGTCACTGCAGAAACATGCAAAGTCATGACGTGAAAATGAGTCTACTTGAGCTGGCATCTCCTTTATGGACACTGGTGTCCATAAAACATGGTGTCTGTTCTGGTTTGGTTTTGTCTCAAGTTCATCTTAATCTCTTTAGAGCCAAAGTAGATCTGTGTACCAGCACAGTTCTTTAAAGGAGCAACATGTTTGGAAGAGAGTGTCCAAGTGCCTCACTTACATCCCTGTATGAGCATAAGACAAACAAACCCCCCTAAACAAGTAAATACAGGTGGGTTTTTTGAGGTGCTTCTAGTGAGTGTGTTCTAATGCTGATGTTGATAAGCAGTTAATGGTATGCATAGCGTGTCATCTAATTGAAATGATAGGCAAATTAATTCTTTGTGCATGTTCAGTCTCAAATTTACCAGGTTAGTTTATGCTACTACAGCTTTAAGTGTAATATTTTCTGAATCTCTAGGCCAAGCATGAAACTGGTAAAATTCCGAAAAGGAGATAGTGTGGGCTTGCGGCTAGCAGGTGGCAATGATGTTGGCATATTTGTGGCTGGTGTTCTGGAAGACAGCCCTGCAGCGAAAGAAGGATTGGAGGAAGGGGACCAGATTCTCAGGGTATGTCAAAACCAATAACAGTACAATGTTGGTTTGGTTTTGTTTTGTTTTGTTTTGTTTTTTTGTACCGAAGTAGGTTATCTTTCTGTAGTATTGAATGTTTCCTTTGTAGTTCATGTAGTTTGGGGTTTTTTTATACTTGTTAGATTTCTTAATAGCAGCAAAATCTCCTTCCTGTACGGTTACTAGGAAGGTTAGCAAGTTTTACATGCAATTTCTTAGTCTAATTCAGGTGATAACATTGGTTTTTTAAATACTAGGTCACTAACTTGTCAGAGGGCTCTGTGTTACTGATGTTTGTAGGCGCTCTGTAACACGGATGTATAGCATATGAAATGAACAGCTACCTATTATTCTGGAAGCTATGTTAACGTCAAGAAGTAAAGTGAGACTACTTAGAGGTACAAAAGACATCTCGAGACACATGCACTCGGTGTGTATGTATGAAACTGAATTTTAAAAAAAAACTTAATGAAGAATTTATTTTAACTTCCCATCGTATAGTTAAATCTGTTATAATGTCATATGCTAAATCAAACTAATTGCTTCCTTGATACCAGGTAAACAATGTAGACTTCACAAATATCATCAGAGAAGAAGCTGTCCTTTTTTTGCTGGATCTTCCTAAAGGTGAAGAAGTAACCATCTTGGCACAGAAGAAGAAAGACGGTAAATATTTGTATTTTGGGAGCAATGTAGTAGACTGTTGGTAGAACAGCGTGTAAATAATATAGCAAACGATGGCTGACTTCTGGCTTGTGGGAAATTGGCACCTTATGAAGACTATTAAGTTCTTCTGGCTTTGGGATAGGTTACCACTGCAAATGGACTAGACTGATATTCTAACAGTACCCCCACCCCCCCCAAACAAACAAAAGCTTGCACTAGCACCAAATTTTTGATCACGAAAGTTGAGGTTTTGTTGGTAGAGTTTGCTGTTACTAGCTATACTGATTAAAATAGAGCAGCTCTGAAACATTAAGGCTTGTTGAAGTAATATTTTAAATATAAAGTAAGGAAAATGCAGGTGAGATACTCTTTGAGTAATTTTTGTGAGCATTAAGACATCACTTGAACTTACGTAACACTTTATATTTTGAGGTTTCTTTTTCTTTTTTCAGTTTATCGTCGCATTGTTGAGTCTGATGTAGGAGATTCTTTCTATATTAGAACTCATTTTGAATATGAAAAAGAATCTCCTTATGGACTGAGTTTCAACAAAGGTGAAGTCTTCCGGGTGGTGGACACTCTGTACAATGGCAAACTGGGTTCATGGCTGGCAATTCGAATTGGCAAGAATCATAAGGAAGTTGAAAGAGGTATCATACCGAACAAAAACAGGTACGAACTTGAAGTACTTAGTTTTAAAACTTCAATTTTAAATTCTGCATCTGTATAGTGAATGATTGGACTTGTCTGCAGGATGCTGGTTTATAGAACTGGTTCAGTCAGAAGAAGTGACAAAGTGCTAAAACAAACTGAAGTTAAATATCTGATCTATGGATTTGCTATTGGGTCTTCTACAGTCCACAAAAAAAAAAAATCCTCTTAAAACTTCCTTTTCAATACAAGAGACAAGGCTGTATAAAGCTTCAGAAATGTGGTATCAGTCTCAGTAGTTCAATCGTGTACTTTCTAATACAGAAATAATGAAAGCTTGATTCTGTAAGTGGTGGTGGGTTTTGGAAGTAAAAGCTTGCTAGTCAAGCATTGCTTCAGAAGCTGACTTGATAACTGATTGGGATTTGTTGTCATCTTAGAGCTGAGCAGCTAGCTAGCGTACAGTACACGCTTCCAAAGACAGCAGGAGGAGATCGAGCAGATTTTTGGAGATTCCGAGGTTTGCGTAGCTCAAAAAGAAATCTCCGAAAAAGCAGAGAAGATCTTTCAGCCCAACCTGTTCAGACAAAGTTTCCTGCCTATGAAAGAGTTGTTCTGCGGGAAGGTACGGCTTTATTCTTACTGTTGCAAGTTCACAGGTTTGTGTGGTTTGCTTTGTATTAGCCTGTGTATTTAAGAGTTTCTTGCATTTGTTTTAAGCAGTCGATATATTTTTACTTTTTTTTTTCTTCCATTCTAGCTGGGTTTCTCAGACCGGTAACCATTTTTGGTCCAATAGCTGATGTTGCACGGGAGAAACTTGCTAGGGAAGAACCAGATATCTTCCAAATAGCAAGTAAGTGTGGAATCAGGTTTTTTGCGGTTATGAAAGTCAAATTTATTTTCGTAGATTATTTCTGCATTGTTCTTCTAGATGTTAACATGTTTAACTAAGGAGTTGACAGTGTGATGTTACAGACTAAATGTAAGTTCTTTCACTGGTCACTGATGATTCCCTGAAGGTAAAAGTAATATTAGTTCTGTTTATAGCCTTCTCGAATTTCATTTTAGTTCAGGACCTTATCCTATTTTGTAAGTGCTTTTGTGAAGTGATTTTAATGGCCAAATTGGTGAATAGATTTTCATGTATTATTTTGAAGCAGGAGCAATGTCTTCAATTAGAATTGATAATTTTAACTCTAGAATCATAGAAATGGTTTGTTTTATCTTAATGAGGGAACATAGAATGTTGTAAACTTACAACAGATTTTTACTGTGTCCTCTTCACCAGAAAGTGAGCCAAGAGATGCTGGTACTGACCAACGTAGTTCTGGCATTATTCGTCTTCACACTATAAAGCAGATAATCGATAGAGTAAGTCTTCTATTGTCACTGTACTTTCAACACAAAAGGAGTAAAACTGGTATCATCAAGTAAAGTGTTGGGTGATATAAATGTAGAAGAATTACTAAAGAGTGTGTCAGCTTTAACTGTAACTTTCTCATCTTTCTATTGGCTAATTTAAAAAAAAAAAAGGCCATCTCTTTCCTTATCCATATTAATAACTGCAACCTAGAGGTAATTGTAGGCTTTGGTCCAGAGTGATGTCTTCTCTCCATTAAGGCTGTTTTAAGATGTTTCCTCTTTCACTTAAAGCCATTATGTGACATTACAGCTAGGAATTGTTAATTTATTTATGGAGTTATTAGTCCTCCCCCACTCCAATTTACAAATTAATAACTTGACATAATTTTTTGGGGCAAGGACTGGGGAAAAGGGTCCTTCAGTCCCACTCCCTTAACATTCTTGAAACTTCTGACATTAGCTCATCATATGAATCATATGAGGCTCTGCTTCTCACCTTTTTTATTTCCTTACTTGAAAACAGATTGCAAGCCTTTCAGATGCCCAAGTAGAGGCAGGGGAAACAAGCTATTTTAGCAGCAAAGTGGGGATACTGTGTGCTTGAGAAATATTGCACTGGATGAAAGCTGGCCAAGTTTGTGGGTTTTTTTTGGTTGGTTTTGTTTTTGTTTTTTGGTTGGTTTGGGGTTTTTTTTTTTTTTGGGAAAGGAAGATCAAGGTGTGTAATGAGACTAGATCTTGTGTTTCAATCTTTCTTTTTCTCCTATTAGAATACTTATAGGAAACTGCTTATTTTAAGTTAGTGCCCACTTACTTTGAGGATATATATTTTTTTTTAAAATAAGGAGTTATAGCGAGTTAGTTATTAAAAAGCTCATAGTTACGCAGTCAGTCCTACAGTTCAAAATGTATATGCCGCCTGCTACTGCAGTTGGTTTTGTTTTTATTCATCTATTATTCAAATAGGAAAAGAATTTAAATCAATATTTTGAAACAATGAACTCTGTAAAGGTAATATAAAATAATTTTTTTTTAAGAAATCTAGTAGATAAGTAATTAACTTTCTTGCTTCTGTCTTTTTTTATCACAACAGGACAAACATGCTTTATTAGATGTCACTCCTAATGCAGTGGACCGTCTGAATTATGCCCAGTGGTATCCTATTGTAGTCTTCCTAAATCCTGACTCTAAGCAGGGTGTAAAGACTATGAGGATGAGGCTGTGCCCAGAGTCCCGAAAAAGTGCCAGGAAGTTGTATGAAAGAGCTCACAAGCTACGCAAAAATAATCACCATCTCTTTACAAGTAAGTAATTAAAAATACTAATACTGTACGTCTGAGAGAAAGGGGGAAGTGGGGTGAGAGCAACTTCTTCCTCCAGACTTTTCTGCAAGTGGACCAAGGCAAGCAGTTATTGGCTTTTTCAGGCTCTCCCGTTCGATACCCGGTAGTCCATTGATGCGTGCATCCTTTGCACGTGACTGCACAAACATAAAGCGATCTGAAACATGGAAGTTACATTTCTAATAGATTTAGTGGCTTTGCAGGATCATCAACCAAAATCAAACATTTGAATAAATAGAAAGATGATGTAACTTTATTTTTTTTGAGGCTGGCTAAACCGAAGCCTTGCTTTCTTCTAAGCCACTGTTAATTAACACAGTAAATCCTATGGGATAAAATGACTCAAACCCTATTAGGCCTTAAGGTTGCTTTTGAATATTAATATTTACATTACTATACGAATCTCATAGTTTCAACCTGCCAGTTTATATCGCTTTTATTACTGGTGGTACAGATCCTTCTCCCAGTTCTGCAGAAATAGTAAGTCAAACTAACCTGCTGTACTTCTAGCTACCATTAACTTGAATTCAATGAATGAAGGATGGTATGGAGCTCTCAAGGAAGCAATTCAGCAACAACAGAATCAACTAGTGTGGGTTTCGGAAGGAAAGGTAAGAAATATGCTCGGGGAAAAATGGCAAAACTGTGTTTATTAAGAGGTTTTTTTCTTCTTTCATTCTTACTGGTATTACAGATATGGGCAAATACATGTGGAATGAAACTTTTCATTTTTTTTTCCTCTTCATTTTAACCATTATTTGAAGATTTAAAGCAGTAATTGCCTCATGGCTGTGTGAACTGCTCAGATGCCATGGTGCAGTTATTCTGTTCACGAGGACTGTACAGCTGTCCTTGTGCGTGTGGCAGTGCATAAGTGAGAACGTCTGCCCGTTGCCACTGGTAACTGGAGGACGTATTTGTTGCTTTGAAGACTTTGCAGGATTGGATGCTCTTTCATGAGAACTTCTGGGTGTTTTGCTGCATTGGTACAAGGGGCTGGGATTGCCTGATGATGAATTATATTTTGATAATATAAAAGCAGGTGGCATATTGGTGTTCTGTCTGACCTTTCTGAGGATACTCTCTGCGTTGAGAACATAGATAAAAAATAATGTGTTCCCCATGAAAACTCCAGCTGCCTTCTCAAGCTGCATGTCGCACTACATGCATCAGATCCATCCTCTTGAAGAGCTAATATCAGGCGAAGTGCCAACTGTAAATAAGCAAATAATCAGTCAGTTATTGCTACGTGTTTAATATTTGGATTGTCCTATTTCCGTTCAGGTTGAGCTCCTCTCTATATCTATATGCCTCTTTATATCTACTCTCAAGTTAGCGATTCCAGTATCATGATATCACTTTAAAGTGCAGCTTTGTATCTTTCCAGACACTTTGATTTCTGTGGACACTACGCACTATCCCTTCCTCTACACTGGCAGTCACTTGACCCTTTCGTAAAACAATTCAGAGAGCTAGACTGCAGAAAGGGCTTTTAGGTATAAGCTTAACGTCTTCAACAACTGAAACTTGTTTTCTCCTTCCCCGTGATAGTCAGAATTGTTGAATTCTCATATTGCTGCTGAATTTGGAGTATAACTAACTTTTTAAATTACCAGACTTTCTGTTGTGATTCAGAATAAGATAGATGCATTCCATTTGTTCAGGTCTGACTTCTTCCAAAAAAAAAAAAAATAAATAAATTAAGATCTTAGCTTTACATTGCAAGAAACAAGGACGTTCTTTAAAAGGTATTTCAATAACCAAGTACTCTAATTTTGTTTGACACAGGCAGATGGTGCTACAAGTGATGACCTTGATTTACATGATGACCGCCTTTCTTACCTCTCAGCTCCTGGTAGTGAATACTCTATGTACAGCACAGACAGTAGACACACATCTGACTATGAAGACACAGATACAGAAGGAGGTGCTTATACTGACCAAGAACTGGATGAAACTCTGAATGATGAGGTTGGGACTCCTCCTGAATCTGCAATTACACGTTCTTCTGAACCTGTTAGAGAGGATTCTTCTGGAATGCATCATGAAACTCAAACTTACCCTACTTATGCATCTCAAGCTCAGCCACAGCCAAATCTCAGAATAGATTCTTCAGGATTTAAAACAGCCACTTCTCAGCTGGTAAGAAAGTCACTTTATGCACTGACAACTCTACATTTACTTCAGGTTGCAAGTTGAACAAGGTATCTGTGTTTATAGTCTGCTTACTAGTATTGCGAGCGCATACAAGAATCTGTCAACAGCAGTAGTAATATGTTCTAATGAACTGGAGAATCAGCTTGCCCTGCCTGTTTCAGTGACTCATTCTGACAGGAGAGGGATTGGAGTACCATTCTAATTTGATTAAATGTTTTGGTTTTTTAATTTTCAGCTTTATGAATTTCTGGAAGGGCTAGTGCATGATACCGTCAGTACATTTCATTCTACATCTAGCAGCGTTGATCAAAGCATTATTTAAATTATTTTAATATAAGTCAAAAAGTCATACAGTGATTCAATAGCGGTACATTTAAAATATTTTACACACTTCACAGAAAGCAGAAGCCTCACCTGCAGTCCCTTACCTTTCCCCGTCGCCTGAATCAAACCCTGCAACCTCATCAACCTCTGCAGTAAATGCTAATGTAAACCTGACTAATGTCAGACTGGAGGAGCCTACCGCTGCTCCTTACAACTCTTACCAACCACAAGCGGGCCCCTTAAGAACGTCAAGTACTGAGGGAGCTCATATAGTCCTAAGAGATCAAGAGCCATCATCCTTATCGCCGCATATAGATCCAGCAAAGGTACCTGTGCCGCATTGTTGCGCTGATTTCCTGCTGTACATCAAGCTAGCACATGATCTTTTTGTTTTGCCCTTACTCGGAGAATTCCTTCTCATTTATTTATTTTTTTTTTTTTTTTTTGTAAGAGATCATGTAGGTTACAAAACTACAGTGCATCTGAATTGCTAAGCATCATCTAATGTTTTGTGTGCATGGCTTCAAACTATATACTTCTCACTTCTCAAAAAGATGACATTTTAAAAAACAAGACTGCATTCTGTATTTTGATTTTACTTTACGCGTGACCTTTTTTAGCTTGTCGGTGTTCTGCTGTTTAATGAGGCTTTGAGAAAAATCTGTTATTTCCCTAAAATGACACTAGATCTTTCTATACATTAAATCATGCCAAATCCTTGATCATTAAGATGAATCCAGTTCATTTATATACTTCCCAGCAATGCTAGAGCTAACTTAAATGTGTAAATTGATTTACTTCTACTCTTCCCATCCCCTGCGAAAAAATGTGTGCCCCTCCTCGCCAACACCAAACCCCAAAGATGAGACTGTTACCTTTTGTCTTCCCCTTTAATCTGCTTATGTGTTTTTGCTTAAAAATAGAAATGGAAGGCATCTCTTGAATCACTGAGTTCAATTTCCTGTGATTGCAAGCAACTGTGTCAAATTATTCTGCTTTGTTTAAAATACTATGTTTCAAATGCAACTGCAGTTACTTTTCATTTTAACTGAAAAGTATGCTTCTCTTTAACAGGTATACCGAAAAGATCCGTATGTTAACGAAGAAGCATCAAGACAAAGCTATGTCTTAAAACAGCCAGCAATGAATCACCCAGTACAGAGGCAGGAAAGAGACCCAAATCTGATCTATGAATCCCAGGCTCAATATGCAGAAAAACAACCGAGTAGAGACTATGAACAGTCAACCTATAGGTATGATTCTACAAACTATGTAGATCAATTTTCTCGTGGTTATGACCCTCGCCTACATTATGACGACCGTGTACCTCCCTACGAGGAGCACTGGGCGTATTATGACGAAAAACAGCCCTACAACCAAACAAGAACAGCTTATGAAAACCAGCCTCCTAGGGATCTTGATTCCAGACAAAACATAGAAGAGAGCACAGAACGCAGCTATTACCCAGCACAACCTCGTTTTGAGGAACCCCCTCCAATGAGCTACGATGGCAGACCACGCTATGAGCATGCACCCAAAAACTTCAGCTTACCACAAGTGCGATATGAAGATCAACATACTGTTGGGTATGACACGCATGGCAGATACAAACAAGAAGCTCAGCCATACCAGTCAGCCATATCTCGATCTCCTGAACCGAAGCAGTACTTCGATCCACACGTAAGGGGCTATGAGCAAGGTCCTCCTCAAGCTTATAATGCTAAAGCTGGACAATACGAGCCTTCTCATAGCACTTCAGGTGTTCCTCTTCCTCCCCCCGCTTCATCACAAACCAAACCAGAAGTTTTGCCTTCTAACAGTAAACCACTGCCTACACCGCCATCTCTAGCAGAGGAAGAGGAAGATCCAGCCATGAAACCACAGTCTGTGCGAAGTAGGGTTAAGATATTTGAAAGACGAAGATCACCGTCTTTGGAAAAAATGAAGGACCCGAGTGATACATCAACTGTCAAGGTAAGTCGTTGAAGTTTTTTACTTCCTGCTTTTTGCTAATGAGACTACATGGCAAGAAGTAAAATAAAAGAAAGCTTGACTGCCTGTGGAATAGCCTCTGAGCAACCCAACTGCAGTATGTTTTAAAAGCAGAACCTGAAAACTTCAATGAAAACATTGAAGGAGATCTTGCCATGCTGATACCTCCTCAAATGTGTTTTCACTAGTGTTTATTTCTGTTTTAGCTTTGAGGGGAAGGGAGGGGCAGTCTGTTTTCTTACTAAAAGCACTGTATCTTTGTAAGTGTTACAGTCTAAGAGAATATGCTGTGCTTTTCTTTACAGCCTCCAGAACTAGCACCTAAGCCTACACTCACAGCTGTGAGTGGTCCAAAACCAGCTCCTCAGAGCCAGTATGAACACGACAAAACAACTTACAGGTAGATGCACAACTGATTAATTAAATCTAGTTTGCAGTATGAGATCAGAATGTTCAGAAAACACATCTTAGTGGTGCCAATGGGAAGCTGTGGAGTGGAGAGTCGGGGTGTGTCAGTGAGATTTCTGTCTCAATATTAAGGCAGGACACACAGTCATGGACTTGATTGTTGGGAAGAGGGGGAAGGACACAATATGTTTTTTCAGCATTTTTGAGGAAGAAACTTAAGCAATGTCCCCATCTTTTTTCTATGTTTAATTGAGATGATTAGAAAGTAAAACAAAAGAGAAAAGGTAAGGTAAAAGGGAAATAAGGATTCTTCTTTCTTTATGCTATAACACAGCTAATTTCTGTGCAATATAGGTTAAAAGGCAAGGTGTGCAATTATAAGAATTATGTTTTGGTTGCTTTATTACTAACTGATAAAACACAGTTTTAATTCAGATGCTTACGCTTGTTCAACTGTGCAAGGCAACTGTGTTTTATTATTTTTGGTTAGGGCCCCAGAACCACAGAGACCTCAAGTGAAGCCACCTGAAGATATTGTGCGTTCAAATCATTATGATCCCGAGGAAGATGAAGAGTACTATCGAAAGCAGCTCTCATACTTTGATCGCAGGAGTTTTGAAAACAAGCCATCTGTGCCGGTTTCTGCCAGCCATCATTCTGAGCCCACTAAACCAATACATTCACAGAATCAGCTGAATTTCACCAGTTATTCTAAGTAAGTTTGGGGGATTTCTTTTTTTAATTTGCAAAGAGGGAGGCATATAGGACTAAAACAAGTTTTGCCTACATCAATGGAATTCCAGGGATTCATGGTATCTAATTGAAATTATTTTATATTCACAGTGTCAGTTTCTCTGTTTAGATGTAGCTTTAGTTGGAAAACACATAACTGCCTAACTATCTGTTTTGGAGAATTAAATGAATAATTTTTGTAGGTTTCAGGACCTTCAACCTGTTATACTTTTGCTTTCTGCTTACTAACAGAGTATAACCAAGTATTTCCCTACTCTACCTAATACTGAGTGCTTAAACATCTTTCAAAGCAGAGGTTTTGGTTTATGCCAGTTCTGTATGCATGTATTCTGCAGACAGGCTTGTACACGTTAGCCATGTTTGACATTAGGAAATGGAGCCTTCGGGGAATATCGCTGAGGCCAGAACTTAACCTGTTGATGGAAACATCTGTTTCCTGTATTGTTCTGCTTCCTTGAGCTGGAACATTTTGATACAGAAATGGTGTGAAAGTACATACACAGATTGAGCTCAGGTAAAGAACTGGCTATCTTGAAGGATCCTTACTCAAGCTTTGTGACTACTGTCCACATTTACCTAAATTTCCCAAACTTCTTGTGATTCAGACCGTAACAATTTGTGGCTGTTAGTGCAAAAAGCTTGCTGCATGTGGGCTTAAAACTGGGCATTTTGGAAGGCTTTGGTTGCATTCTTGTTTGAAATCTGGACTTTTCAGGTCAAGCTGAAAATCTGGCAGCCTGAATGTAAACAAGATGGTCAGAGTGCAATAATAGAGTAGCTTGCTGAAGTTTTTCAGCGTTAAGTCTGTGTGCAAGCTGTCTTTGGTGTACTTGATACACTGTGTTCCAGTGCTTGTCTTAAAAGGTTTGAGCTAGGACTCCAGAATCCTGTTCTTATTGCTGTCTATCATCTCCAGTGTCTTCCTCTGTGAACTGAGAATATTAGAATCTTTCCAAAAGCTTGATAGATTTTAAAGAATTCGCTTGCTTTTTTTATATAATTAAGTAATCTGCATATGGTAACTGTTTCTTACTTCAGTTTTTTTGTAGCTAAGGAAGGAATGCATATAGTAACCTGTAACCAGTTCTGGTTCTCGGGCGAGGGTGCTCTTTATCCTTCCTTTTTGCTTGCCCTGGGTCTTCTGATGGAAAAATGGGACCATGTCTGTCCTGCTCTCTGGGCATCATACAAAGCAACCTGAACAAAAGTCTTGGCTGGCCTCAATGCATGGCAGTAGCTTTCAGAATTCTGTTCCCACCTACAAAAAAACGTGTTACCTTTAGATGGTCTGTTTTGATTTCTAGGCACGAATGCAAGTAATGCTTCGGGAGCAATGCTGTAAGCTTTTATCAAGCAGTGTTGAAGATAGTAAAGTTCTTCAGATGGAGAAGCTGTTGTCGTTCATTTGTTGTCACGCTGAAAAAACATGACAAATAGACACAACTAGTGAATTTGTACTGCAGAACAGCTAGTACTTGAGAGAGATTGTTCCATACTTCTGCCTACCACTTCTGTTTGCCATGACACTTGCATTCTTTGGCTGCTCAGTTGTGTTTTGTTTTTATTGTGAGCTAGTGTATAGCTTCAGGGCTTGTACATCTTACTGCTACAGAGGAATAAAATAATGCTGGTTTTAGGGCTGATAGTTTCATATGTCAGGGGACAAAACTGTGTTTTGTTATTCTTTATGAAAGACTAGCCCTTAACAGGAAAGGACAGACATGGGAAAGAAAACTTAGCCAAGATAGTCCAGGGCAAATAGACAAAGGCTGAAATACTGATGGGAGTAAGTGGAAAGAGAGAAACAAGAACACTACTCAATTGGGCAGTACAATCTCTAGAAGCATAGTGCAATATTCTTATGTAGAAACACAAAACAATTACTGTCTTGAGAAAACATTCATATTTAGGACTCTCCTTTCATCAGCTTCCAGTTTGTAGCCTGTTACTTGCTCATTATTAATCCTTTTTTCCCTGTGAGTTTATATGATAATTGCTATTCTGTGAATAAACGCCTCAAAAAATGAACAGGACTGAATTTGGATTATATAGGAGCTGTTGGTTATCCAGTCTCTTGCTCCTCCATAATCCTTATATCCTGAGTACAGAGGACAGATTTTATTCATGAGTAATAGCTAGACTTTCTCAGTTATAAATATAAATGTTAAACATTACATTATGTAAAGTTCTTTGCCACTGAGTAAGCATTGTGAAAGTATGTATTTTTCCATAACATGTGTACAAATTTGTTTACTCTTAATTTGCTGGGGCTTTATTTGGATCATTTAAAGCACGTAAGCTGTTGCTGAAACTGCTTTGTAATACCATATCTGCATGTTACAGTTGTTAGTAACTGTAGAATAAGAGAGAGTTTCTCTTGACTGAGGAAATAGTAGAGCTTGTAAACGGACATGTTTCAGTGGATCTAATGGCAGCAGTCGAGGGGGCTGCTACCTCTAAGGCTGAGAGCAGTGAATTTGTTCCTGCCTGGTTCAGTGCAGTTACCCGCATTAGCCCGACAGCGAGGTAGCTGATCTACATTTGGTATTGAAGAGGGTTAAAAGTGCTCACGTGGTCAGTTACAGCCTCATCTGAAGAGTAAGGAACAGTGTCCTTTTTTTAACTTCTTAAACTGCTCTGGCTGAGCTCCTGTGTGTCTGTTACAGAGTTGGAGCTTTTTGAATGGGAACTGAAGACCAACAGTGCAGTTTTTCTGTTGTACACTGAGGCTTTTAACCTGCTGCCCACTGGTTCGTTCTCGTTCATTTCTACGCCCTTTCCAATTACAGTAGCGAGTTTGCGACAAAAATGAGGTGGGAAACAGCTTAGAAACCAGCACATCAGTAATTAGAGGAACTTCACTGATATCACAAGTTGTAAGCAAGCATTTTGTGGTGGCCCACTTCCACTCCGTTCCGGTTCTGAAGAATATGGTTGAGATGGTGGCTGACCCTTGGTCAGCAGCCTGTGGCAGAAGAATATGCTTTGTATTAAGCGCATCTTTGTGCTGGTTGTGTTTGTGTGGTCATGGCTCTCTTCCCCTCCCTCGGTCAAAATGTAGTACCCTTCCCCATTTTTTAATTCCCCAGAAAGCTGGCAGGCAGTTCTGATTAGGTGTGGAGCATGTTGGGTTTTTCTGTGGGTTTTTGCAGTGCTGCCCTCCCCTGGTTTCAGGTGGGCATTTTTCTGAGAAAGCAGCCAC